>JAHTLZ010000129.1:72849652-72869539 GCA_023846285.1 Phrynocephalus versicolor | reverse complement strand
AAATAAATAAATAAATAAATAAATAAATAAATAAATAAATAAATAAAAGGATGGCTAGAGAATGACAGAATGGGGTCTAACACAATACGATGTCAGTACAGAAGGGAGATTTCAAGTTGCATAGGGTACATGCAACCAAAATGTATCTCTGGGCTTTTGCAAAACGACCTTCAGGATATGTCATGCCTGACTCTTTGACTTTGACTGTTAGTATTATTAGCGGGATTGGGCCAGAACAGTCTGATGCCAGTCCTATAACCATGTACAAAGC
The DNA here is from genome assembly GCA_023846285.1 of Phrynocephalus versicolor. Classification (NCBI taxonomy): domain Eukaryota; kingdom Metazoa; phylum Chordata; class Lepidosauria; order Squamata; family Agamidae; genus Phrynocephalus; species Phrynocephalus versicolor. Next base: position 72,869,268 of record JAHTLZ010000129.1, on the reverse strand, counting down.
CAAACCATGGACAGAGGCTATAGCCACACAGACGGATGGGCAAATCTTCTTTCAAGAATGATGATGGGACAATATTCACTGCTACCCCTTGGGCCAAGACAGGATGTATTTTCCACCTCAGGAGAATAGCTGTGGGACTGGAGAACAGAGATACAGGTAGGAGAATGGTGTGGCTGTCCAGCTGCTGCCAGATGACCCTGCCAAATAGGGGAGGTGGTTCTGATTATTAGTACTCAGGATGAGTGAAAAAGGAGGGTGGGTTTCACACCCATTCTCTGTTGCCTATGGTCTGTCTTGGCTGTGAGTCCTTCCTTGCTCTCTCCCTGGGAGCCACAGCTTGTCATGTTCTCCTAATCCAAAGAACATGCTGTGTCTTCTGGCTTCCAGTATAATCAAGTTCACGTTGCTCTTATGGCATCTGATGAAGAAAGCCTCTCTTTCCTTGGTTTGATTCCCTCCCCCTTCTTCTTGAAGGGGCCTTTTGACCAAATGACTGAGGAGGGCACGAGGCTGGCAGGAAACTAGATTTTTCCTTTTCATTTGGCCAAATGCTGGTGCTTGGCATTGGAGACCCCTGGCCTTTGCAGAGACGGCAGCCTTGGCCTCCCAGTCTGCTGTGCTTTTTAAAGATTAAGCACACTGCCGGTCTGATTCTGTCCTGGGATTACAGAGATGCTGTCAACCTGAGTTTTGTTTAGGTTTCTTGCTTTCATTGTAGCATATCCTGTGATGCACTCTGAAAGCTTGACCTATATTTTCATGTAGATGGGAGGCATTCCAAACCAGGCCCTGGCTGCCATAACCCAGTGCAATGGCATCTGACTCAACAGCACAATTCTAACTGGCAGGTGGTGTATGTGGAAATCTCCATTGCATCATCAGAACTCCCCTTCCTTTCTCTCTCTCTTGGGCTTCCTTCCTCCTGTCATGTTTTGCTGTCAAGGATCTTCACAGCTCCCCAGGGGAGGGGGGAGAGTCACCATTGGGAACTGCCTTGGCACAGTGCCTTGACTCCACCGAGTGTGGGAGGCAGCCGCTCAGTATTTACAGGTCTAATTCTTTGCACTGTGCAGATGGCCGCAGGTGCCAAACTGGTTTAGGCAGCAAAGGAGGAATGTCTTGGTCATCAGATGAGAGAAAGCTGGTGAACTAGAGAAAGCCTAAGACAATAAATGAGTCACAATTAGGCCGTCACTTCACGGGGCTCTTCGCATCGCAGCGTGATTGCCTTCGCTTTGAATGCGAAGGCGATCACGTGGTCTCCCTTCGCCCCCACCCCTCTTTCTCTGTCCTCACCATGCGAAATTTTAGGTTCGAATCCATTCCTACCTCACGTGCTCCCTTCACATTCGGAAGCTTACTTGCAACTTCCGGTTTCTTTTTTTTTAAAAAAAAATACCACGGCGTATCGATGCATCAATACCCGGCTGTCGAGGCGCACAAGCCAGCGGTCAAGCCCGGCGCTCAAAGGCCCCTGCGGTTGTCCCGAGGACTTGTGGGCGGCCATCGTGTTTCCCTGAAGCAGAGCAGCTGGGTTGGTTTTTGGGGGGGGGGCGGGGCGGGGAGAGGCTTCTCTCAGCTTCATTGCCCTGTGTGCCCCGCCGCCGCTCTGTGGGTGGGCGCGCGCGGGGGTGTCTTGTAGCGGCGGCACCGACACCCCCTCCCCCCTCCCCCCTCCCTCTGCGCAGCCCTTCGCCATCCCTTGCCAGCGGAGGGACTCTGCTCACGTCACCCGGGGACGCTTGCCCCCCCTCTGTTGCCCCTGCCCCGTGTTCAGAAGGCAAGATCAGAAGAACGGGTTACCCGAAATATCTATGCATCGGCATAGAGGACAAAAAGTAAGTTAAAAAAAATAAATATATATATTAACTGGCCACACGTGACTTTGGATGCGAAGCAGGATGCGAAGCGAGGAAGATTCCCGGCCTCCGGCAGGGGAATCTCTTGCCCCGCTTGGAGCACGGTTTAGGGGGCGTGGTCAGGGTGGCGCCGAACCCAAAGAGGAGGAGCGTGCGGACTGAAGCGATCCATTCGCACGGAAATTACGGCTCGCTGCGCAGCGAGAGGTTCGTGAAGTAACGGCCTTAGAGGCTGAGAGAAATCAAGAGATACAGCTTAAGATACAGCCTGAAATACAAAAGGAGATGTTGTGTTGGCTGGGCAAGGGTCTTGGAGGTGTTTACAATATGTTTGGCTCATCCAGAGGCTTCATATTACTCAAAACTTACAAAAGCCAATAGTGTATGTCTTGATTCCTTTTCATAAATATGAAACATGACTAATTTTCTTTTATCTTTATCCATTTTTCTCTCAAAATTGGGATTTAAGGTAGCTTAGTGAAAGATTAAAAACAGATCATGATAAAAGCACAACATGTTGTCAAATTTGTCTTTCATCAAAAGCACAGAACACAAATTGAATTGTGCAATAATCCAAAATGAAGCATAAGTACAATACATATGAAAGAGATATACTGTATTACGTACATACACAGAGTAACCAATAATTATGGAATCCCAGAGCAATAGAGAGTAAACCTAAAAAGCAGACCATTATGCTATCTTACACCTGAATGATTAATAATAGCACAGAGTGTAGTGTAGTGGATCTAGTGGATAGAATGACAGGCTGGAATTGAAGAGACCTGAGCTCAAATCCCCATTCAGCCACAGAAACTCGGTGGGGTGGTACAAGTGGTAAAACACTTCTTAAATATCTCACTTTGATTGCTGTAAGTAGGTTCTGACTGAATGACACATAAAACATAACAAATAATGAAGCAACATCACTATATATTTGAGTACAAAATAACATGATAAAAATGGTGGTGATTTATACAAGACAAAAACATTTTGGAAAGATTTTCTGATGTCCAATTTAGACTTTCTCCAGGAACAAAGAAAGGTAAGAGCAATTGTATAGTTCCCAACAAAACCAAACTTGCAATCTTTTCTTTCCATAGCTCATTTAATGTTACCTAGAAGGAACAGGTGAAAGATCTTAATTTCACTGGAGATTTTATTCATGATAGAGGGAGCTGTATGCATCCCCCAGAAATTCAGAACTGCCCTTTCATTGGTCAGAGTGAGGAAACTGTGTTATGAATTAGGTGAAGGGGGAAAGGAAAGTAGCAGCACTTTCCTAGCCATCTCACCGGAGCTGCCTCACTATTTCCCTGTGTTGGAAGACAGGCTGCTTGAGCACCAAAGTGTATCCTATATCACCTAAAGTTGCTTACTACCCTGTACCATTATCAGTATTATGTAAAAATCAATTGCCCGTCCTGTTTGCTTCTTTAAGTAGAATGGGGAAGACAAGGACATTCTCTTTATGCTAGGCACCAAAACATTGTGGTGCGGCTGTGAAGACGCTTAGAACATAAGAACATAAGAAGAGCCATGCTGGATCAGGCCAAAGGCCCATCTAGTCCAGCTCCCTGTATCTCTCAGTGGCCCCACCAGATAAGTTTGGGAGTGCACGAGACTAGATATCTGTCTCCTGATACCAGTCCCCTGCATCTGGCCCTTGGAGTACCCTGGTTTTACACATCTCCATCATGGTTTGTAACCTGTGATGGACTTTGAAGGCATCCAGGCCAGATGCCATCACCACATCCTGTGGCAGGGAGTTCCACAGACTAACAACATGCTGGGTAAAAAAAATATTTTCTTTTGTCTGTTCTCACTCTCCCAACCCTAGGTTTGGGTGGATGTCCCCTAGTTTTGGTATTTTGGGAGAGGGAGAAGAACGTCCCTCTGTCCACTTTTCTCATGCCCTGCATGATTTCGTATGTGTCAATCATATGTCCCCTCAGGCACCTTTTTTTCCAAACTAAAGAGCCCCAAATGTTTTAGCTTTTCCTCATAAGGGAGCTCCCCCAGCCCAACAATCCTTTTTGTTGATATATTTTGCCTCTAAAGATCATCCCCACCAAGATGCTACTGTTTAGCTCTGAAAAGTACAACAGTTCCTTAATATCTGTATTGAAATATAGTGGGTTATCTGGCTGTGAAAAGGAAAAAGTTAAATGAATGTCTCATCAAAGCTTGTGAGAGATTTCCTTGAAAACAGATGTTTAAAATGAAGCACGATTGTGTTTGTGGATAAATAGACCATGCTGACAGCTGTGCACTTTAAGCTAATATGATCATATCTAAATTATGCAGTGATGCAGAGATGAGTAACTTCCAGACAGGGCATTTATACCCTTTTAAGCATATTCTTGAAGCACAACTCTTAGTGGGCATTTTCCAATCACCCAGGTGATGTTTCTCACCTTAGTAGGTACAGGTATGAACAGGAATTTTTCCCCAATAAAATCCCTGTACCTTTTGTTCCTCTTTAAGCTTTGGTTCCTTTTTTTTTTAATGTATATCATACTTTCTTTCCCAGTCCAGAACCTGCCTTTCCCCCTTCCTCTCCCACCCACAATACAGTCTAGATCCTGCATCCAAGAGCAAAGGAACTGGTTTTGTGCTATGGAAGTTCCCAAGATGGGGGAGGGGAAGGAGAAGGAGAATGACAGCAGCAAATGCAGGAGGGGAGTGGAGGGGGAAGACAAAAGGGAGACATCACTGTGGTAGCAAGGCCTGGAGGGAAGCCTGAGTTGGTGGCAAATGAGGACAACCTTTTTTGAAAGAGTTGGGCTGAGGCTCTTATGTGGGATGAAGGCCAATTAAAGAGAAAGGCAGGCTGATCTTTGAGCAAACCTTCAGGATGTAACTCCGGATAAATCCCATGATGTTTTGACATAAAAGGAAGTGATAATTAGAGATACAAATGCCCCATCTGGAAGATCCCTTAGAATACTGGGTAGGTCAGCATTCATGAGATTCTTCCTTGTGCTTTTAGATTAGGTTCCTGCCTTAGAATTGTCCTTGCGAGGTGCTGACCATCTCTCAGGAAATGAGCCTGTGGGAATAGTTTCCTTGAAGTAACATTAAATGCACACACGCACAAGCAAACAACTCCGAGCAAACTTCCTCTGAGGAATTAACTCTTTTTCCTGCTCCTCCAGATGGAGCAAGCTCAGAGCCAAGAGAGCCGCTGAAGGAATGAGCTGATGGGAAAGTTAGGGATAATGAAGATAAATGGAAAATGATATTTTATTTGCTTCTCTGAAGAAGGGTTTCTTCGGTGTGGAACTCCTGGTAGTCTGAGAAGAAAGTCTAACAGAGGTGTCTGAGGTGGCATCACTGGAAAGGCTTAGCAATGTAAATTAGCTTAAGTGTCGAGACTCTGCCTCCCAGCTCTTGAAAAACAGCTTGGCAAGCAGCACAGAATCCTGTGTGTGAGAGAGGAGGATGTTTGGGTCAGCAAACATCTGGTGAGAAAGAGGATTTTGAACGCCCAAGATTTTTGCATTCTTGCACAGAAGGAGCGGCAGCATGTGAGCAGTATGGTGGTTGCATAGCCTAAGGTTTTGGTGAGTCTTTTCAGTCTCTTCTTCCCAAGGATAGCTGGTACTGAGGCTGCAGCTCAGCAGAGTTGATAAGAATCAGCTGCAGGAGAGGTTGCTGCAATGCAGGAAGTTCTGTCATGCAGAGAGGCCTTGGTGGGGCAGAAGCGGTTGGCTAGAATATCAGGGGTCAGAGCTGCTTTGAGGAAATAAATAAAATAAATAATAAATGTCTGTGTCATGGCTTGGAAGTGGATCTTTTTGTGAAAGCATTTGTGTAAAGGAAATGGCAGAATCCCTTACAGGGGTGTAGCCACCACACTGAATTGCCAGGGAAATATAGTGTAGGAGAGGGAGAGACCCCATTGGAGTTACTATGCCTGTGCTTGGCATGTGGCATCTTTCAGTGCCGTTTGTCAGTATATCCCAGAGGGAATCTTCCAAGACTTTTTATCCTTCCCTCCTCCCCTTCCTGCTGTTGTTCTGTCCCATCTCACCTCCTCTGATTTATGCTGACCTTACCAATGAGTTACTCCCAGGATTTCCTATCAATTATAGCACTGCTCAGCTTTTGTAAACTAAAAGCTGCCTCTTCCTTTATTAAGCCCCTCCATCTCATAGTTGGTCTTTCTCTTTTCCTGCAACCATAAATGTTTCTTAGCGCTTCTGTCTTTTCCAGAGGTTCTTGTCCTTTCGTGGTGTGCCCAAAGTACAGGAGCTTCAGTTTCATCACGTTGATTGAAGGCTTGATGTGATCTATAGGGCCTGGTTGTTTGCCTTTCTGATGGTCAATCACATCCATGAAGTTCTCCGTGAACAATCAAGCTGTTGCTTTTCTCTTCGCTGTCCAGCTTCAATTTTCATGTACAGCAGTTGTGAATGATCTTGGTTTCATGTCAACCATGGAACATGCCAGAATTGACCAAGCTCTCTGTTCACTTCATTCATTTTAGGATTTTTTGGTGAAGGGACCTTTTTCATTTGACCTTTCTGATAAAAGCACCAACGGACACTGACTGTGTTGTAGAAACAAGGCCCTGTTGCTCCCATGTACTCTGATTTTGTGATTGAGTTTGGAAGAGAACCCCATTGCGCCGATCTCTTTTTCAAAACACTGTGTCTATTGCATTCCTACATTGGGTGTCTTGCAAACACCTTCCTGGTCCTTATGCTATGGACAGAGATAGTGCAGCTTCCACAGCAGCCCACCTCTGTTCATAAAATGCATTGTAAACAGTTGTTTTGCTCTGCACTGCCATTTTCCAGCCTCCTTCCAGTCTGAAAGAGATGGTAGGAAATGTCCCTTTCATATCTATAGCATAGATTCGCCTCCTCCTAGTACTGTTATTTGGGAGCATTTTTCTGAGACCTCATCCCATGGCAGACCTTGAAAAGATAACTGTTTGAAGGAACTCACTCCCACTAATTGTTATAGCGTTGGAAAAATAATCCTTTACTCATATTCTTACATGCTACACAGAGAGCCATTTCTTACACTACTTGTTTCACAGCTTGTTGCTTTTGCATTACTTCCTATTATTTTATGGGACTGGTGCTTAAGGTGGAGAAAAATGGCAAAATTCCTTTGTAATGCCTGCATAGACCCTTTACAATAACTTTTGGCAGTAACTAGAAAAATCTGTTCCTTGCACCAGTAAAGAACTGTAACTTTTCCCTGATACATTGAAACATAAACACATTACACGCCCATTACCCAAAAATATCTATTACCGGAAACTTTTAATTCAAGTTTTTTTTTATTTTTTTTAAATTTTAACAATGGATGCTTCCCTGTTTTTCTGCTTTCAGACTGAATTAGCTGCTGTACTTAATAAAGAGTTTAAGGTTCTGAATTAGCTGCTGTACTTAATAAAGAGTTTAAGGTTCTTCTGAAAAGCAGTAACTAATTCAGAAACTCGGGGTTATGCAAATTTATGCACAGGACTGGCTCCAGGTTTTGGGAGCCTCTTGGCCAGGACCCTTCAGTGACCTTGGCATGTTGTTGGGTCTCTTTGTTTCAAGGGGGTGGGTGGGGAATAGCAGGTTTTTCCTTATTTATGTAGTTCCAGCAAAGCATGGGGTATTTGATTTGGTTTGCAAACAAAGGTGGAAACAGAAGCAGGTGGTGGTTGGAGGAGGGATGGGGGGACAATGGTGATCATCTAATGCAATAATAATTTCCCACAATATCTCAGGGGCACATGTCTCCACAAGACATGGCGGGTAGTTATAATAGTGTGTAATTAACACTTATCAGAGTTCCAGAAGGGGGAAACACACCAGGGAAAGGAGGGGGAGGAGGAGGTGGCTAGTCCTCATAATGTGTGTGTGTGTGTGTGTGTGTGTGTGTGAGAGAGAGAGAGAGAGAGAGAGAGGTGTCATCAAGTTATTTCTAACTTATGGTGACCCTGACAACATTTCCAAGGTAATGTAAACGAGGTGTTCAAGGAGTAGTTTACTGCTACTACTTCCAGTTAGTTTACACGGCTAAACAAGATTTGAACCAAGATTTCTTGAGACTCAGTCCAACACTCTGTTCCACTACACCATGCCAGCTCTTGCAATCTTCAGCAAATATTCTCAGTTATGTGATCATTTCCAGCCAGGCAGTGCAACTGGTCTATTGGTATGCCTTCCCATTTACTAGAGCAGTGTGAGAGTTCTTCAGCATAATGCTTGTGACAAATGATGGCTATGTTCTGATAAATTTATTTATTTATTTATTTATTTATTTATTTTAGAGTATTTTACCCTGCCTTTCTCCTTGGAAAAGGACCCAAGGCAGCTTTCAGTAATGATGGATAATATATAGTCCAATACAGTTAAGACATGTTCAGGTATTTGAGAACAAGGAATTAAGGGACATCTTACAACATTAATAGACAACATTACATCAAAGCTACAAGGTTATAAGTAGTTATAAACATAAAGTCTATGTGAACCTATAGATTCATATCAAAGACAAATAATAGTAGTCCATCATTCAAGGAAAGCTTGCCTGAAGAGAAAGGTCTTTGCCTGTTTACAGTTTTCCACCCCCCAAAAAAAAAATTGGGGGTTGTTTTTATGACATCTGAGTTCTCTACAGATAAGGGTACACAAATGACGTCAAGTCAAATGTGACATTGGAAGGATATTTCATCCTTACATACCAAATCATTATTTCAGCTAATGAAATGATACATTAAAGTTTCCTTTTAAAAAAAAAACTTCTTAGTATTTGTTACAAGACTATGTAGCTTCTGCTCCAGTAGCCTAATATTACCATCTTGGTGGTCAACTGTGGTGTCTCATCATCGTATTATTGCTGAAGAGTTTAAGTACCTGCTCAGCGGGAGAAGGTGTCAAAATATGGAGCTGGATTGAGCATATTGCAAGCCAGTTTCATCCTTGGCTTGCTCAGTCTAAATATGCTTGGGTTGGATGAATGCTGAGACAAATATATAGAAATATACAGTATAGGAGATTTCTATAGGTCTGATGACTGCCTGGATTCAACACACACTTACCACTTATCCCTGGCAGTCAGATGATTTGTGGAAAGGGAATCAAGTTGTAATAGGCAGTTCTTTTTCTGCTTTAAGCAAACGTTTGTGATGCCAGAGTATTCTCTAGCCCTGCATAGCACTATCCTTTACTCCCTGATTTTAAGAGCACTAGCTATAGCTTGCACTGCTTATTATACTGGAGTGCCTGGCTGTAAAAGTCATTGGTCAGGAGCCTTAATTCCTAGTGGGCCTCCTGTGAGATCACCCAAAGCACATGTGGTTGGCAGCGTTAGGTACCTGGACACAGTTTGGGGTAAGCTACATGGCCCTAGAGTGCCATCAGAAGAAGGGACTAGTTAAACTACTTCAGAGGGTTTAAATGCCTAGAAACAATGGGAGGATTGTCTTAAGTCAGAAACAGCTGTTACATACTTATAACTTATTTATTAGATATGGGGGTGCAGAGGGAATTAAACACATACATGTACACAAACATACAAATGTAGACTAATGCACTCCTCCCTGTTATTTTTGTCTTCTTGATAACTTACATTGATTTAAATTTGATTGGATGAGCTCAATTTATATTTAATACATCTTATCAGAATTGTCAACTATTTAGCAGAATATATTGAAAATTCGACTCGGGTATAATACCTAAACAAAATATTTGATTAGGAAAAAATCATTATGATGCACTTCGTCTGAGAAGATTCTCAGTCATCCAGGTGCGTTTATCTGGGAGTTGAGTCATGGCTACTGGACTTCTTTTTTGAGAGATAGAAACGTTTCGCTGTTCATCCAAACAGCTTCATCGGTCTGAGTATAGCTAGTGCAAGAGACCTTCTTATAGTCAGCTTGACCTCTTGTCCCCTGGTCTGATTGGCTCATAAGATGAAAAAGCCTTAATAGGCTCGTTAGGGAGACATTAGTGTCCATGGCCTTAAGGTAAACAATGGCCTAAGGTGCTGAAACCCATCAAGAATGGGTCGTTAGCTGTGACCTGGTGGTGAAGGCTCCTTGATTTGCCTGGGTACTGTGGAAAGTACAGCCTGATAAGTGGCAGACAGACTATGCCGGAGCCCCCCACCTCTGTTGAGGGAGGGGTTTTCAATGCTAACATGAATGGCTTCCCTTACTCCTCTCTCAAACCACCTCTCTTCTTTGTCTAGTATGTGTACAACCTCATCTTTGAAAGAGTGGCCTTTTTCCTTCAAATGGAGGTGTACTGCTGATTCTGGTCCTGAGCTGTTACCTCTCCTATGTTGGGCCATTCTTCTGTTTAATGGCTGTTTAGTTTCTCCAATGTAGAGGTCTGAACACTCTTCACTGCATTGGACTGCATATACTATATTGCTCCTTTTATGGTTTGGTATCGGATCCTTTGGGTGGACAAGTCTCTGCCTTAGTGTGTTCATGGGTTTGAAATAAACAGGGATGTGGTGTTTGCCAAAAATCCTTTTAAGCTTTTCAGACACTCCTGCCATGTAGGGAATGACCAGGTTCTTCCGTCGGGTCTGGGTCTCAGACTGATCCCTTGTTCTTCTGGGATGGCCCACTGCTCCTGGACCTGTGTCTGAACACCACATATTTCATGTACAGAGGGGACTTCTACAGACAGAATCATGGCTGTGCCATGGGCTCCCCAGTGTCACCAATTGTAGCAAACCTATACATGGAAGAAGTGGAGAAGAAGGCACTCAACACCTTCCCAGGGACAACACCATCCCACTGGTTCAGGTATGTAGATGATACCTGGGTTAAAATAAAGACGCAGGAAGTACAGGCCTTTACAGACCACATCAACGCAGTGGATCCTAATATTAAGTTCACTAGGGAAGACATCCAAGACAACAGGCTGGCTTTCCTGGATTGTGCAGTCATCATCAGACCTGACCGTGGTCTAGGATTAGAAGTTTACAGGAAACCCACCCACACAGATCAATACTTACTGTTTGACTCCCACCATCAATTACAACACAAACTAGGAGTCATCAGGACCCTAAGCCACAGAGCAGAGAGCATCCCCACCTCCTCAGAAGCCAAGAAGAAGGAAGACAGGCACCTGAAGACAGCACTTAAGGCCTGTGGATATCCAAGGCGGGCCTTCAACAAAGCAGTGGGCCATCCCAGAAGAACAAGGGATCAGTCTGAGACCCAGACCCGACGGAAGAACCTGGTCATTCCCTACATGGCAGGAGTGTCTGAAAAGCTTAAAAGGATTTTTGGCAAACACCACATCCCTGTTTATTTCAAACCCATGAACACACTAAGGCAGAGACTTGTCCACCCAAAGGATCCGATACCAAACCATAAAAGGAGCAATATAGTATATGCAGTCCAATGCAGTGAAGAGTGTTCAGACCTCTACATTGGAGAAACTAAACAGCCATTAAACAGAAGAATGGCCCAACATAGGAGAGGTAACAGCTCAGGACCAGAATCAGCAGTACACCTCCATTTGAAGGAAAAAGGCCACTCTTTCAAAGATGAGGTTGTACACATACTAGACAAAGAAGAGAGGTGGTTTGAGAGAGGAGTAAGGGAAGCCATTCATGTTAGCATTGAAAACCCCTCCCTCAACAGAGGTGGGGGGCTCCGGCATAGTCTGTCTGCCACTTATCAGGCTGTACTTTCCACAGTACCCAGGCAAATCAAGGAGCCTTCACCACCAGGTCACAGCTAACGACCCATTCTTGATGGGTTTCAGCACCTTAGGCCATTGTTTACCTTAAGGCCATGGACACTAATGTCTCCCTAACGAGCCTATTAAGGCTTTTTCATCTTATGAGCCAATCAGACCAGGGGACAAGAGGTCAAGCTGACTATAAGAAGGTCTCTTGCACTAGCTATACTCAGACCGATGAAGCTGTTTGGATGAACAGCAAAACGTTTCTATCTCTCAAAAAAGAAGTCCAGTAGCCATGACTCAACTCCCAGATTATGATGCACATTATACATTTGCAGACCAGAACACCTGTAAATATTTACAGATATGACAGTTTGTAGCACATTCTTCCTTTATATTCAGTAAGAAAAGAGAGGTACTGCAATACATTAACACGCTGAATTTTAAACATTTTGAACAGCTATTTCCTTCTTCCACCTTGTAGGTGTTCACACTAGCATTATATGAATTCTTGGATCCTTGGTTCATTTATATAATGTGTGTTAAGTTAAATGGAGAAGTGGGGCTAAGCTCTTGGCAAATCCAACTTATTCTTGGGATACCTTGTCTTGCCTGGCTAGAGAGACATCCTGGCCTTAATTTCCTCTGCATTATTTTTCTCTTCCAGATTGGTCTGTGCCCAGCTGATTTATCCTGATGATGAATGGAACAGCCAATGTCAACGCAGCCGGACGTAGCCATTATGGCTCCTCTATCCCTGTTCCCAGAGCTGCCTCTCACAGCAAGATACACACTCTGGCAGCATCTCCAAAACTGCCCCCCAGGCAGAACACTGTGGCAGCTGTTCCTTCACAGAGGGCATCGTCACCTAGGACAGGGAAGGGGCCAGCTGGCTCCAGCAGTGGAGCTCCTAAAAGATCAAAGCAGAACACCATTCTCAAGACGCCAACATCGGCAGGTCCTGGGCAAGAGAAAGCAGAGGGGCCTGAGAGCCAAGCGGGGAGAGAAACAGCGGACTCCAGTCTCAGCCAAGGACCAATGTCAGGCTGCAGTAGTCCCCGGGGGGTACAGAAGGCCACCTCCAGAACTGCCAGCTCAACTAAGAAAGCTGTTGTACAAGCAACAGAAAGAGTAAAACTAGCAGAAGATAATAATAGCCTTGGCACCAAGAAGGGTCTGGGAAAGTCCACCACAGTATCTGAACCGGCAAAACCCTCTCAGCTCCCAGGGAAGAGCCCTTCGTACTTTAGTCTGTATAGTGAGACTTTGTTGTCCAAATCTTCTGAGGGGCCAACCACAAAGAGGCCTCAGAGCTGTCCAGTGAAAGGCCAGTGGGTTTCTGAGGCTAGCTGGAAAGGAACGGGAGCATCCAAGGCAGAAGATAAATCTCAAGTGATCTCGCTGGACACAAGCAACCTTAATAAGGGTCCAGCTCTACACACTGGTCCAATCAGTTTTTCTTCTGTCTCGCAGCACAACCACCCCATCATGGCTACTGTAGCACCATTCCATTATCGGTAAGTGTAAGTGTAAAGTGTCAGGGACCATGAGAATGGCTGTAAGGACAGAAGGATCTGGGCATCATTAGCCTTTGGAAAAGTAGACAGAGAAAAATGATAGCAGTCTTCAAACTATCACAGTTATACAGAGGAAGGGCAAGATTTGTTCTCAAACATTTCAGAGAGCAGGACAAATAAATAGAAAATAAATGGAATTGCCATACATTAAATCATCTCTATTGTCTGGTGAGTCATGTAACTCACTCTGCAACCTGTCTACAGAAATTTTCTAAACTTATGGGAATTTGCTTCCAAAAGTTCTGTAACAGGACTTTGGTCAACCTGTAGATGCTTTCATGGGTCACACTAAGGGTAAGGTATGTTGAACTCTATGCTGGAGTTTCATGATGCATCAGTTGCATATCTGTTTTGCATATTCCAAGCCCAGCACCACTTCAGTTAGCTCAAAGATTTCAGTACAGCTGTCACATCATGCGAATGGACAAGGATCTCAGTGCCTTGACTCTAGAAGAAGCTGTGTGAAGTCCCTGTATGTGGGCTAGACGAGGGATTGAACCACACACAATCATCCATATACATTTTTTTTCAGGCAGCTCTACAGACATAAGAGAGACTAGCTGACTTAATGTGCTTTCTTTGCTATCAGGCGACAGGGCGAGAACGAGAGGAGCAACCTCTCTAAAGAGGAGCACCATGCATCTGAAGGGCAGCAGACTAGCCCTGCTGAAGGGCCTGAAATCACCTTGAGATCCATGGGTAAGTAGAAGCACTCTTGTTTTACAGGGAGCCAATGGATAGGTTGTATGGCCCATGTTTGTTTACACGGAAGGTGGCTCTGCTTTTGTGTGCTGAATGTATGAATAGTCAGTCACCTGTGAGACTGTTATTAGACAACAAAATAGCAACTGACCTGTAGGCAAAAAGTTGCAATCCCACTACTTTTTCTACCAGGCATGAGTATATGATCACTCAAACTGGCCTCGGTCTATTTTAATTTACACATCACATGATTGTATTATTCTTTATGCTTACAGAATGATAAAAGGAATAAAACTACACACAGAAAAGGCTTTATCAGTTGCTCAGCACATCTGTTATTGTGTTGTGTAAAATTCCCTTCTTCATCTGTCTGCATCTGAAGGGGAATATAGGCAAGCATCTGGGCTGCAGTGGGCGAAGCTAAAATAGCCAAGAGCATTCCTGTTTTTGGCAAAGGAGAAAGCTACATTCCTACAGTTATGCAAGCAATGCTGGTTGTTATAACCACAATTTCTGATTTGTTTTGTTTGTTTGTTTTCTATTGTATTTTTTCCTCCAAATATCAATGCTTATACTCCTTTAGTACCTGGTATCCTTTCTTTAGTCTTGTTTGAGGGCTGTGAATGAAAATTAGTAAGTTTTAAATCCTCCTTACTTCATTGGTGTGCCTTGGGCCATCATAAGAATGCAGTCTGATAGTTTGCCTTGAATGGATTTGGTCAGTGACAGTTTTTTGTTATTCTCCAGGATCCTTAATTTGGGATTCACTAATTTTTGATATCTGGAGACATGTATGTCTTGCTCAGCTTAAAATGGGAATTATACTGTAATAAATATTTCTTATTTGTTTATTGTAATGGAGGACATAATGTAGACTGAAAGCTTAATTCTGTTAACTGAGATTTCCCCTATATTTTCAAAGGCTTTCACAGCCCGGATCTGATAGTTGTTGTGAGTTTCTCAGGCTGTTTGGTCATGTTCTGTGGCTGGCACCTTCAGAGTGCAAGGAGCTCAGGGAACTAGTACTTGCAGATGGGTGGGAATCACTGAATGATTCAATGTTCAATGATTCCACCCAGACGCAAGCACCGGTGGTCAGTTCACACAACAGAACAGCTAATGACACCCATCAACTACAGAGAAGGATTGTGCCACCCCTGATTGCAGTGAAATTTCTTAATTCCTCCATCACAATACAATGACTAACACCTATTCTCCTGCATAGGACAAGTTTCCTCTTTCCCACAACTTTAAAACCATACAGTCTCACTCACTCGATACCCCAGAGCACAGAGAGAAATCCAAGTTCCCTGAGCTCATTGCCCTCTGAAGATGCTGGCCACAGAGTCTGGCGATATGTCAGGAAGAAAAACTTTCAGAACATGGCCAAACAGCCCGAAAAACTCATAACAGCCAACAGGAAGTAGTTCTCCAAGGGTAGCTCCTACACAACTTAAAATGGATAGGAGACAACTATACAAATGCAGTTCCCAGAATCCTCCAATTTGCATTTTGAAGCTTTTCTTATGGTTCAAATACATTGACAATGGAATTGTAAGATTTACACTCTCATCACACTGAATCTGGCCAGAGTATTCCCCATCCTCACTAATCCGTATCTCCTCCCCTCCATCATTGGGGTGGTGGTGCTGGATTCCTTGATGCTCTAGCATAGTTTTCTTTGAGCCCTGGCACCAGGTCTGTTTTTTTTTAAAGTCATTGATTTATATTGTATTCCTAATGACCACATGTCAGCCTTTCTTTTGGTTGCACACATATATCAATCAGCTAGAATTTCCCCATGCAAGAAAAAACAACAAAGAAACTGGACACCGATTAATCTATTATATTTTAAATTCAAAGTTGTTAATTATTTTACTGGGGGGTTCTTTGTTTTCTTTTTTACTTCACTCTCAGCCATCACATTCACAGCCTGCCTTGTCAGCATGAAAGGGAATTTTAGAAGCAACCTTCATTGTCACTGCCCTGTCATCAAGTTGTAATGCTCTGTATTGACAGGACTGATTGATCACGGGTTATTTCAAGCATCACACTTTATCTCTGACCTTATCCAACTATATTTAGCTAAACAACTGAACAGCCTTTGGAAGTCTTGGCTGTGTTTCATGCCCGTGGATCAAATTTTCAACATAGTTGCCTCCCAATATATTAAGCTTTGGTCATCAAGTTTGTTTGTAAGAACAGCTGAGTCATTAAGCTTGTTTGTAATAACAGCCTGTACTGCAGTGTTCAGATGGGTCCACATTCATTGGGCATGTTCGCAAGTCATCATGAATTATTATTTGATAAGTCAAAATGTGAATGAGCAAACCACTGTCGCTCACTGTCCAGTTATTCTTCCTTGTACCCTTATGCATGCTGGCATCTCCTGCATGTGCTTCAGCAGCCTTCTTTATTTAGTAAAAAAATTAATTCAAAAATTAAAATGAAGTGTTGTTGGAAGTCCGATTCCGATTTTGTTTTGTCAGAAGGAGGAATTACGAGAGAATAAGGGATCTTGTATTCCATTTTATGGCAAAAGCACTATTTGTGATGGTTTTCAGGATCAGAAAAAGGATTCCTCCACCCAAGATCTGTTTATCAACAGGGGAGCACTGAAAGACAGCAATAAAATTAGCTCAGCATTGTCCACCACTGCTTTAAACAGAGGCTCCGTCCTGATGCTGCATTAAATCATTCCACAACTACCTGCTGTTGAACTTTATTATATCATATCAAGCAAAACCAAAAGAATTAGAAAAAAGACCCACACAAAAACAATGTGGCTCCTTAAAGATTATCCATTACATTTCACCCACTCCTTCAGATATCTGAGGTGGAAAATAGACACCACACAGCAAACACTCATAAGAGGCAGTGGTCTATGGTTGCATTTCATACATACAATGATTTATGACCTCTGTATGATATTAAATTATTTTGCAGTCTATTTCTGTAAACATTCCAACATGAGACACAAAACAAAGCAAAAGAAAAAAAGGTGTATGTTTGGCGACATGATTAAAGAAGACAACAGAGGAAGTCGCTATGTGTTTTTTTTATTATTGTGCTTATTGCTGTTTTTAGTATTTATTATTGTATTAGGTATTGTTGTATATTGATCCTTTAGTTTATACTTTTGTATTGCTGTAAACCGCCCAGAGTTCTGGTTCGAATATGGGCGGGGTATATACATGTATAAATAAGTAAGTATTTAAGGAAGTAAACAAATAAATAAGTATTAATATACATAATGACAGACTTAAGTGTATTGTGTTGGTCTGTCCCCCCTTTTTTCTTTTTTATAGAACCAATGAGAATTAACTGTGACTATTTAAGAAAGGGAATAATTGGGCTAGTTTCCAGTCTAGTGACCTTATTTTTATATATACAGTTTCAAGTTAAGGCAGATAATCCTGCTAGAACAGTTGTTTGTCCTCCAAATTTTGCTTTCTTTTTATAAGTATAATGAGCCAGAACACCCAGAATCCCTTAGGCAGACAGGCCAGTGGTGGTGGGGATAATAGGAATCATGGATGATGAGAATATGAATATAATTTCTATGCTGTGACATGGGCACCCAGTAGGTAATTTAAAGAAGACGTCTGAGTGATAGTATTCATAGGTCTCAGTTTTGCTGCCAGCTGGGTGGTATAAAATGTAAAAAGCAAACAAACCAGTTTAGTTAAATCTTTGGCATGAGTATGAGTTCTGAAAAGCCTGAGTGTAGATGCTAGTAGACTGCAGAGCTACAAAACCTCACCTTACCTTTAGCCATGTTGGTTATGGATTCTGGGAACTATGGTCTAATAAAGTGACTTGTCTGAGCTCTTGGAAACAGGCTGTGACTATATAGGTGAAACAGAGTGGACATCATTTCTAGAAATTGTAGTACAGCAGGCTGGGTTCAGTCCCCATTGGCTCTGCCTCTACAAGAAACTTTCTCTCAATTCATCAGGTCTTGAGTGGAACAGTCTTACCGAGTCACTGTTATGTGCAACAACATAACACCCATTAGGGCGTCGAATGCAAATCCTCTTTGGGCCTTGGAAAAGAAAGGAGTGCACGTGTGTGGTAACAGGATTATGGGACGGTTCTGGCAGCTTTGTGAAAAAAGAGCCCCTCGAGGGAAGGAATGGGTGGCGACTAAATTGATTCAGTCAGATTGGCTCAAGGTATGAATTAATGCACAGCTTGAGAAACTTGGTTTTCAAGACTACAGTTCCCCCAGCCCTCCAAACAGCATGAGCACGGAATTTATTTATTTATTTATTCATTTATAATTATAATTTTTTGTGTGGCTGTTTTGGGGGTGCAGGGGTGCCGCTCTCCCTGGAAGGGAAAAATTAACCCCCATACCTCTAACAGAACACAAGGAGAATTTATGATCTGAGTTAAAGTTTATTTATTCTTCGGGTGTGGAAGGCTGGAGGACCCAGGGGTGTTGGGAGGATACTGGGAACCACATGTGTCCTATGGGCCACACTTTGCTCAACCATGGCATTGAAGGACTTCTTTTTTGGTTAATCTCAAATTCTGGAAGCACCCTTTCAAAGGTGCTTGGGATGTTTGGAGAAAAATGGCCTTAAGTCATGGGCTTTATATTAATAAGAATACATTTATAGTAGTTCCTCTTTGTTGTACGATAGGACAGTAATCTGGAAGTTAGAATCAGGAGCATGTTTCCCAAGCTACCCCTGCATTAGTCAGCACAATAATAAGTCAGACACTAAAGTTTTGTGTGTGTGTGTGTGTGTGTGTGTGTGTGTGTGTGTGTGTGTGTGTGTGTGTGTGTGTGTGTAGAGAAGCAACAATTTAAAAATGTATTTATCTCCCAGCCCATGCGGTTGAGATATCCCCATGATATCCCCATGCTGGCAATGCTTAGAAAGTATCCATGCTTTCGGGAAAGGACAAGGGGACTCTCTCTCTCTCTCTCTCTCTCTCTCTCTCTCTCTCTCTCACACACACACACACACACACACACAAGCTCAGTTCAGAGTAATCAAGAGTAATAAAGCTTGTGAATTAAGTGAAACAAGAGGAGGAGTTGGTTAATTGGCCAGTTTCACAGTTTAGTCTGGGAAAGACTTTGCGTGCAAGGTTGCTTAAAGTTTACATCAAAGAGGCAGGTGCTTCCCAGCCCTGGCTTTGATCAAGCTGTAGAAACAACTACAGTGAGATAAAACTGTACCTATTGCCTGATGGTAGCCCGGTTTCCTTGGATGTAGATCTAATGATAGCAGCAGGGATAATACTTAGTGCTGAAACCTGAAGATACAGCTGGGTTTTACTTTTCCTTATCATTCTAATCAGATATACAACTGGGGAGGCAATTGGCAGAGAAGATTTACTACATGGGGAATTTTAAACTTAGCTAGCTATAGTTGCTTTATTTTTGTTTTACATGGTACATGATGTAAATTGGTTGGATAATATGGCCTAAATGCAATTGTGAGTCCCAACTGAAATAAATCCATTGAAACTTATACAGACATTAATTTAACAAGTTCCCATTGATTCAATGGATCTTATTGTCACAAACAATTGGTTTTAGTCTTATATGTCCAGCTTCATCAGATTCTTTTGCATCCCAGATGAAAATGGACAAGTTGTTTTTTTTAATCATTCAAGCAGGCAAAGAATAAAAACAGGCATGAAATCATGTATCAGCCTGCAATGAGGTGTCAGAAAAAGCAAATGCTTTTTCTTGTGTGAAAATGATTTTTGCATGGGCAATGTGTAATACCTGAAGAGCAGGGCATACTCTACCATTAATAATAATAATAATAATAATAATAATAATAATAATAATAATAATA
>JAHTLZ010000129.1:72800389-72839551 GCA_023846285.1 Phrynocephalus versicolor | reverse complement strand
GGAGGGAGGCAGCTTCACTTTGTTAGACTAGGGATTGCAGACACTGGTAGCAAACACCAAGAATGCCCATGGTTCACTGTTCTACAGTCTTTCCAGAAGCATCACATGATGTTCCCGAAGGGTCCATTATCAACATCTTCCTTCCAACTCCTAGAGGACTGCAAGGGAGGGGTTTTATTCATGTTCCATGTGAATGCAGAAGCTGTATCGGAGACAGGGGACTGGCTTTTTAAAACTCTTACAGTCCCTTGAATTGCTGCGCTGAATGGAGCTGATCATATGTATATTAAAGAGCATTGGGTGGGCACAACTGATTTGTAGTAACCATTTGATTTAGTTTTTTTAAGCGGTTGAACATAATATTTTCTCCTTCTGCTATGATCTTAGAAGATATGTTCCTCAGCTACAACAAAACATAAGATTTGTGGGAAGTTGGCATGGCGAATCCTTACACAAGGCTTCTTGAAATCTTTGGAGGATAAGGCTATATGAAGCTTTTTGCAGGCTGTTCTGATCCCATTTTCCACTGGGCAGTGCTTTTTACAGCACTGTTCATTTGGAATCAGTGGCACCTGGTGACCATTACTGTTGATGGGGTGGAAGTCACAATAGCTAATGGCAGCGGCGACGGTGGGAAAGGGATGGCAGTGTCAGCCAGTACACAAATGAATGTGTGTCCATATGCGCACCGACACATAGATGGGATTTGTGACGGACCGGGTATTTCACAACCTGGCTGCACTTTAAAAGTGTGTTGAAACTGTTTTTAATTTTGCTGCCACCATTTACTAAAACCTGTACAGTACTTGTTTCTATTATGAAGAATCAGGACTTGACACAAGTGTTAACCTTTAAACATAAATAGGTAGTTTATTTAGTTTCACAACATATATAAATAATAGCATGTTTTAATAACTTTCAGTTTGAAATCTTATCAATATTTAACTTAAACAAGTCCCTAAACATATCCTAGTGACAGATCCTATCCAGTCCCTAACTCTAACAGTTACTGTTCCCCATTGCCACCTAGCACAGACTGAGCTCCTGATCTTTCTCTTCAGTTCTCAGCTCCCCCTCTGTTAACTCCCTGACAGTTCAACTGTCACTCTTTTTATAGGACGTAACCCCGCCCACATTCTGGGATTGGTCTACCATTAGAATATTCATGAATCTCTTTCCAGGGGTTTCGTCACAGGCATCCCCTTACATGTTTTCTCTTTCCCACACTAGACCTCAGGTGGGGAGCAGAAAACCAAACATCTGCAACTCAAAAAATGTTGACACTCCCTCCTAGGCTTTGTGTGAAAGCTGAGAAGTTGCCATAGTCACTCACAATCGCTCACACCTTTTCGTCCCTCCAATCAGTCACACCGTATTGCAAATTTGGACTTTCAGGAGAAGAAGCTGCTCTGCCTTTGCTGTAGAGGCAAACAGAAGTTTGCTAGTTGAGAGAATCCTGAACCTGATGTGGAGCAGTGCCCGTATGTCCTTCAGAAACAACCTCCCCTCCTGCCTGATATAGGACCGTCTTTCAGAGATATAGTACTGTACTGGTCTTTACAGTCCCCCTTTCCCATGTCTCAGATCATGGAGAAAAAGAAGTCTTGTTTATTTTGTTGAAAGAGTCCTCTTTTCTGTATACAAAGTCATGTTTCTATATAAGGAGGGGAAGAACCATACACATAGCAAGCTTTATGTTTGTGCTTTCTATCACCATACTTTAACTGTAGGTATCTTGTTTGCTGTTCTTCCATGCCATCAAGTTGCTTGTGAGTTATGGCAATCCTAACAGGTTTTTCAGGGTGTATATATGTAAGGAATGGTTTACTTGAGTCCCACCATGGCAGAAAGAAAATGCACACTTTTCTTGAGTAATACATTTATATGTTTGTAGACATATGAAAGTAGGAGTATGCCATGAACTCAGGCATGAATGGATGGGGTGCCAGAAGACAGCACTTGTGAGACCTGTGGACTGAAAGAGAGTAAATTCTTAGTAACTGTTCTGAAAAGACTGTGCCCACCTTGACTACTTACCTTGGGGTATGTGCTTTATTGGTTGAGAATCACTGTTATACAACATGCTCTTCAGATAGCATCTGCATCCATGTTATTCTATATTTTGTTTTAGGGTGTAAATATCCTGCAGAACCTCCCAAAGGCTGCAACTACTTGGCCAAATGCCGCAAGATTTGCTCCACGTATAAAATGGATGAATTCAAACTATTTTTTAAAACCAACCGCAAGACACAAATACTGATTCAAATTGGTTCAGCCATTTCAATGTTTTCTTTGCTGCTTCTACTTTTTCAAGCTGGAATTATTTGAACTGGGTTTCCCCTGTGTGCTTTACCTGTAACACATTCTTGTAAAAATGTGGGGAGAGGGGGAGCATGTCTATAGGTAGTGTTTCATTGATGAAGCTAGTTGGTGGGATGATGTTCAGGAGCAGAGAAAATACCCCCACAAAATTCTTTCTTCTCCCTGAATCATCATCTGAATTTTTTAGTTTTTTAAAATTAATACAAGACTAGCACTGGCCCACCCTATCTCTGGATTGTTGTTATTTCCCATATGTATTCACCAATCAGTTTCTCATCAGATTTGCAGATGTGGGAACATAGGAAGGAAGGCTCCACAGAGGTGGGACCAGAGGAAGGAAGGAAAGAAGGGGGGCTGTGGGCTGAAATTTGAATTGCATCACATCCAGTATGTACAGTGGACACCTGAAGCAATCTGTAGGCCCTGTGTAAGTACTAACTGCTATTTCAAATGTAATAAATGCTGCAAATCCTATTTCCAGTGTAATTGCACCCTCACTAGTCCAAACTGACACCAGTTATTAAATTGCTATAT
This sequence comes from Phrynocephalus versicolor, assembly GCA_023846285.1. NCBI lineage: Eukaryota > Metazoa > Chordata > Lepidosauria > Squamata > Agamidae > Phrynocephalus > Phrynocephalus versicolor. The sequence continues at coordinate 72,836,695 of JAHTLZ010000129.1, read as the reverse complement.
ACTCATTCAATATTCTATACTGAACATTTACAACCCAACTCAGCAGAGAGACTGAGGAACTAATGAAACTACACCAATTGATGGATTTTAGACCAACCCATTTGCCCCTGTGGACAAAGGATATTGATCAAGAATATAACAATGGACATGTTTTGAATGGTTGTAGTGGGGAGCTAATGCCACCTACTAAATGGCTGCCATGGAGGGACTGGTCAGACATGAAATTTAAGCAGAAATACTATGCATCTCTCCATAATACAGAATGTTTGCTCCCTCATGGGCACAAAAACCTCGACTAGTCAGTGGAGATCAGGGAATTGTCCAGAACCAGACTTGACTGAAAGGTATAAACTAAGATTGGATTTGAGACACATGATAAAGCCCTATATTTGTTGCCACCTCAGTGGGGTATTCAGTGGTGTAGCAATAAGAACATCAAATGATTTTCTTTGAAGTTGAGGACAGGGAACAGGAAGCCACATAGTCACTAATTTGCAAATGCAAGTTTATAGTGAATCAGAGTATTCCTGATTAAGGACAGATTAGTGGTTTAAGGATCTGGCTGTAGAGCAAGGCTGGGAGTTTGGTTTTTTTTCTGTGCCTTCCTGACAGCGGATGGACTCAGTGATCCATACGGTCCAGTCCAGTTCTGCAATTCTTAGATTATCATCATCATCTCCACTATAATTAAGATTATTTAACTGTGGGGAGTTTTTAATTAGATTGAAGTCTTGAATCTCTTCTTGAGATGCATAATTTTTAGACCAATGTTGTAAAACTTTTTCATATCTTCATCTGATATGTTTTGTTAAACTGAACATAAATCCTATGTGTTCTCTTGTGTTTGCAAGGATGGGTCATGGGACAATATAGACACAGCCCCTTGCTTGATATGATCTGGACTAAAAAGTGAGTAGAGACTTCAAGGAGCAAGAAGACCAAATATAAAGGAAAGCTTTGCTTGGTCAGCCCTATGCAGTCCAGCATCTCATCTGATCAGCCACTGGTATGTCATCTGACCAGCAATGTTCTTCCATTTGGGCACCATATGTCCCACCAAGCTGAGGGTATCTTCTCATTTTGTCCAGTTTTGTCCTCTCTTCCAAATGTGCATACAGGAACAGGAGTTAAATGTGTGCAGAACCTACTTAAAGGCAAGGCTGGGAATTGTTGCAACAGAGTTTGGAAAGTACGTTCTAATGCTGTGCTGAAATGCCACAGCCATCCATAATTGGCCCACATTAGGATGATATTCTGTGATCCATAGCATCATTCTATTACTGTTCAATTATAGATAGCTTCCACTTACCACTGTACTGATTCATTTGAAAACTAACTTGCCCAGTTCTATCATTAGCTGTAGCCATAGCATAACTAATGGTAACAAATTAGAAGAGTCATAGTTCACCTACATCTGTAGGACCATGAAAGCAAAAATCCCTAAATGAAGCCATCTCATTTACAAAATAAAGCATTCTTTGCTGGAGAACCTGAAGGACAAGTGATTTGATGGACCAATGAATGGTCTCCCTCTATATCAGACATCTTAATACAAATGCTATTCCAAAACCTAAACAGCAGCCATTGGTTGAAGGAGATCTAAATAAATTCAAGTTGGTAGAGATGTTTTTCTGTGGCATGCGTCTTTTCTTTCTCACAATGATGGACCTGCAAGAATTTGACATTCCACAATGTGCACAGATTTGCTAACTGAGCACATAGTATTACACCATGGTTGTAGTGTTGAGCATGTAGGCAGTGGTGATCCTCAGCCACATGAATGCCCCATCTTTTCTCCTTTCCTGGTTCAGCCGTGAAGAAGAGATTGAAAGCTTTGCTTCTGCTATTGAGCCACAGTGACTCTTTTTATCTCATCTTCTCGGGGCAGGTGAAAGCAACCTTTCTTGCACTGATCTGACGTTCTGCTGGTAGAAGCCCCAACTATTATCAGGAACCACGGGGGCTATAGTGCAAAACATCTGGAGGAAACAATGGGAGAGAAGACTGGCTAAACCTTTGCACGCTAACACTGGACATTTCATTTCCCCCAGGAGAAAATTTTACTGACCAATACTATCATCATTCTACACTACTGTCACTATGCAGGGCTTTGAGATCTACTGCAGAGGCCCTTCTCATGGTCCCATCACCTTCAGAGGTTCTACTGTATATAGTAAGGGATCCAAGATGCCTTCTCTGTGGCTGCTCCCAGGCCCTGAAATTGCCTCCTCACTGCTGTCCTTCCAAAGAGCAGGCCAAAACATTTTTATTTAGACAGGACTCTGGCAATTAACAGCATTTAACCACAAGCTTTTAGCTGATGTGCTAGTGTTCTCTCGCCTCCCCCCCATCACTCACTTTTAGGTAAACTATTATCAATATCTTAATTAAAATATTTTTATTTTTATTGCATTTTTATTAATATAATGAAAGTAATTATACTTAATATTAATAATTTATGATATTTTTAACTATGTTGCTTTTAAACTAGGTTGTAATTTTGTTTGCCGTTCTAGGGTGCATAAATAAATAAAATGTTATTCTGAACAAAGGTCCTCAAAGTTCAGCTGCCTCCTGTGTACAGTTGTTATATTACAGACAAGAACAACCGTGACAACTCTCAGAGTACAACAAAGAGACTGGAACAGAAGTCTCAACAAATGTATTGATTTTCCCAAGCCATGTGACATTTTGGGAGATACAATGTCTCATGCTGTTGTTTGATGAGCTGAGACATATTCTTGTTATCAGGAGGTTCTCTCCATTCAGTGGAAATTAGATTTTCTTTCATACACAGATATTGGATTTTGTTGGGATTGGGAATTTAACCCACACTACCTGATAGACATCATATTTTATTTTTGTTCCATTTTCGGGCTCTAGATGCTTGAGTAAGACACACCTGATTTAGCATACTAACACTCCTTTGTTTAGACATGGCCTTTTTTTACATTCTCTAATACTCTGACATGTTTCTTGTGGTCAGAAAAATAAACCACACCCACAACTCACACAACCCAATTTCTTATTCTATAGCTTGAGGGTTAAACTATAATATCTGTACACAATCAAGACTTAGTTTATAATCCTGGCTTGTTAACCAATGATAGATCTGACTAAACAGATGCTTCCGACCTTGGACACAGTGGGGAAGTCCAGTTAGTTAAAAAGTGGAAGAAAGTGCTTCAGTGCCCCTTTTGGCAACACCAGAGGAGAACGAAGTCAGAAATCCAAAGCCTGACGGCTAAACTAGACAGTACAGTTAAAGCAGTATTAGTACCAGAGCTCCTTTAAGAGGTAAAAGACTGTTGATTTTAACAGAAATTTGCTTCAATCCACATTTTGTACATTAGCTTGCATTTGCTTTGTAATTTGTCATCAGGAGATCAGCACAGCTTAATTTGCACAGTTGATTTCTCAAGTGGTTAGCTTTGAAAGGTCTCCATGCACTGAGGGAAAACATAACAGGAAAATGTAAGAAGAGATAACATTAAAGCATTTCCTTTAATGTGATCTGATCCTGAGGCTCATTTTTCCAGCCCTAAATGTGGTTAACATTACATGTAGAATGGGGAACACAAACACACCCAAACTTCTTCAGCAAATGTTAATATCAAACCCATTATTCTTCCTTTATTTTCCCCTTTCTTTTAATTGCTTGCCATTGCAATTGAGTTTGGTTCCAACCAGCTTAATCCAAACTGTCACATGCGTTTTTTGCTTAATCAAGATTTCTTGGCCAATGATGGCTACAATCTACATTTACAAAATACACTTACAAAACTTGATGGGCTTTTTAAGAGTAAAAACCTCTCTTCTCTCTCTTGCCAGGACTCCCTGTTCCAGCTCCACTTCGATTAAAATCAAATGTTCTAAATACTAAAATGTTTAATAAATTGATAATTAAATATTTTAAATATTAAAAATAGCTGATCTAGTTTAATGGGTTGTTATTTCAACCCTGCTTGATACCTTCATAATTTTGGGTTAACAGAGGCTATATTCTTTTTAGCTTCAAGGATGGAGGAGTCTGTTTATATAGGGGAAGAATGTGCTGTCTTATAAAATTCACACCTTACGCAAGAAGGGACCCTGGTTATTCCCGCCACTGAAAAGTTTCGGTTTCTTTGGATCCCTGCGATTCATCCAACAGTCGCTGTAGGCTCCGATTTCCTGCAGAAAATGGACTCTTGAGCCCATCTTTTGAAGCAATGTACTTTGTGCTCATTCTTCTCTCTTCACCAATCATGCCTTTTCCTGCAATGTCCTGTAATGGGATATATCCTGTCTGTTGCCACAGAATTCTTTTGGAGTTCACCGGATAAAGATAATTGTCCCTTCCCACCAGAAGGTTCATCAGTAACCCTCCCCATATGACTACAATCAAATCCCACTTCCATTTATTTGTTTTTTAAAACTGTGGGTGAAGGAAGGTTAATCAGTTATTTCAAAAAAAAATAACTACAAAGTCCACTTCTATGTATTTATTATTATTTTTTTTTAAAGTGGGTGAAGGATAAACATTCAGGCCAGCTCCAAGGAATAACTCGAGGTGATGGCTAGAAAGGTGGTTCAACTTATCTCCACTTTCTGGCCTTCATCCAGACATTGCAGTGGCCAGACTTTAGGTTTTGATTATGTCACAGAGAAACACCGTGTTTACCTGGAAAGGTGCCAGGGAGTTCAGTTGAGCTTCGTCCCAAATATAAATAGCCATGGCTTTGTGTGTTAAAGCTCTTTGAGAAGCAGGACCAGAGCCAAGGGACTTGGCTCCCAGAATCCCTGAATCAGCATGGCCAGTGGGAGTTGTGCAAAAACAAACAACAGCAATAACAAAATGAAAACCCATCACCACCAAGAGCAGAACAGAATTCTTCTGAACTCTAAGTGAAAGGATAGAATCTTTTTAGCCTACTACCTTCATCCTTTTGGGAGCCATTTCTCATTTCCAATACTTTCCAGTGAAAGGCCTTTGGAAGGCTTACTCCAAGGCAGTGGTGGCAGCAAAGAAATCATTTTTCTCTACCACCATTGATTTGGCACAAAATCACCCTTGTGCAGCTTTTCCAAATGCTGTAGTAGAAAATCTGCTACACCCTGACTCAGGATTGAAAAACACAGACCACTCTGTATCGCGCTGAGAAGAATTTGCACAACACTTTGCAGGTTAAAGCGAACAGATCCGGGCTACCTTGGATAATTCTATTGGTCCAGAGCCAGTAAATAAAATGCCCCACCCTGCATGTCTTGTATTAATGGATGGCTATCAGCTTCTACAGCCGGATGATGTAATTAGGACCCTTGCGGAGATGAGGGCCATGACATGTGTGTTGGATCCTTGGCCCTCATGGGTCATAAAAGAGAAGGTAGAGAAGGTATGGCATAAGAACATAAGAACATAAGAAGAGCCATGCTGGATCAGGCCAACGGCCCATCTAGTCCAGCTTCCTGTATCTCACAGTGGCCCCACCAGATGCGTCTGGGAGTGCACGAGACTAGATATCTGTTTCGTGATATCACTCCCCGGCATCTGGCCCTTGAAGTACCCCGGTTTTAAGACTGGAGATTACACATCTCCATCATGGTTTATAACCTGTGATGGATTTTTCCTCCAGGAATCTGTCCAATCCCCTTTTGAAGGCATCCAGGCCAGATGCCATCACCACATCCTGTGGCAGGGAGTTCCACAGATTAACAACGCGCTGAGTGAAAAAAATATTTTCTTTTGTCTGTTCTTACTCTCCCAGCCCTCAATTTGAGTGGATGTCCCCTAGTTCTGGTATTTTGGGAGAGGGAGAAGAGCTTCCCTCTATCCACTTTACTCATGCCCTGCATTATTTTGTACGTCTCAATCATATCCCCCCTCAGGCGCCTTTTTTCCAGACTAAAGAGGCCCAAATGTTTTAGCCTTTCCTCATAAGGGAGGTGCCCCAGCCCAGTAATCCTTTTAGTCGCTCTCTTCTGCACCTTTTCCAGTTCTACTATGTATTTCTTGAGATGCGGTGACCAGAATTGTACACAATACTCCAGGTGGGGCCTTACTATTGTTTTGTATAATGGCATTATAATGTTGGCTGTTTTATTTTCAGTCCCCTTTTTGATAATCCCTAGCATGGAATTGGCCTTCTTCACCGCTGCCATACATTGAGTAGACACCTTCATGGAGCTGTCCACCAAAACACCAAGATCTCTTTCCTGATCCATCACGGATAACTCAGAGCCCATTAGTTGGTAGATAAAGTTTTGATTTTTTGCCCCAATATGCATTACTTTACATTTGGCTACATTAAATCGCATTTGCCATTTTGCGGCCCATTCCCCCAGTTTGGAGAGATCCTTCTGGAGTTCTTCACAATCTTCTCTGGTTTTTACCACACGGTAAAGTTTTGTGTCATCCGCAGACTTCGCCACCTCACTGTTTATCCCTGTCTCCAGGTCATTTATGAACAGATTGAAAAGCACCGGTCCCAGGACAGATCCCTGGGGCACACCGCTTTTCACTTCTCTCCATTGTGAAAATTTCCCGTTGACACCTACTCTTTGTTTCCTGGATCTCAACCAGTTCTCAATCCATAAGAGGACCTGCCCTGGCATTCACTACTTTTCCTAACTGGCAGACCAGTTAGGAAAAGTAGTGAATGCCTCCTTATAACAGGGCAGGATTCCGTCAGGCTTAAAAGAGGCAATAGTAAAACCACTGCTTAAAAAGCCCTCCTTAGATGAAACAATATTGAACAATTACTGACCAGTATTGAATATCCCATTCTTAGGGAAAGTCCTAGAGCAGGTTGTGGCATTGCAGCTCCAGAGGTTTCTGGATGAGATAAAACTACATAGATCCATTTCAATCTGGCTTTAGACCTGGCTATGGGACGGAGACAGCACTGGTTGCATTGGTAGATGACTTACACAGTGAAACAAATAGGGGATCGGTGTCTCTTTTGGTTTTACTAGACTTCTCAACTGCTTTTGACACTATAGACCATGGCATCCTCCTGATTTGTCTCTCTGAAATGGGAATTGGTGATGGTGGTGGTGGTGGGGTTTACTGCACTAAAGTGGCTCCGGTCCTTCCTGCAGGAAGGAATGCAGAAAGTGGTATTAGGTGATTCATGTTTGACACCATGGCTGCTGACCTGTAGAGTTTCCCAGGGTTCTGTTCTGTCTCCTATGTTATTTAATATCTACAGTGGTACCTTGTATAACGTAATTAAGTGGTTCCCAATTAAATTACGTTATACAATTTTTTCGTTATGCAAATTATCATTTCCCATAGGAATGCATTGGAAGTGGATTTAATCCGTTCCAATGCATTCCTAAAGGCCCCGCCAGCCACCTCCCATTCCTGCCTCTCTCTCTCTCTCCCTCTCTCTCTCACTCACACACACACACACACACACACACACACACACACACACACACACGGGCGGCGGCGGCGCTCCCAAAGGCCCCGCTGGTCCGTTCCCGCCTCTGCACGCGCTCAGAGGCCCCCTCTTCCCCCGTCGCCGCCGCCTCTTTCCCCCTCAGAAGCAGCTCCCCGAGCCAAGAAGGAGACCCTCTCCGCCGCCACTCACCGCTCTCGCCGCCACCGCCGCCGCCGCCGCCTTCTTCGTCCATGTTGGGACCGGCGCTGCCGGGCGGGCACTGGGCAAGGCGAGGCGTGGGATGAGGAGCCCCGCTTGGGCTCCTGAGGCGAGCAGGGAGAGAGAGAGAGAGAGAAAGGAAGAAACAGAAGAGAGGAGCCGCTCGGCCGGCCGCTTGCTTGCCTGGTCGCCCCCGGCGCCACTCTGGACCGCCTTCCCTTCCCGCCCGCCTGCTTTGCCTGCTTTGCCTGCTGCCTTTTCCCCCCCTCGGACAGCTCCGCTGCCGACGCCGAAGCAGAAGCCGAAGCCGCCGCCTCGGCCGGCCCGCCCGCCCCTTCTCATGGTGCCCCTCTTCTCTCTCTCTCTCTCTCTCTCTCTTTCTCTTTCTCTCTCTCTCTCTCTCTCTCTCACACACACACACACACACACACACACACACTTGGTGAGGGGTTGACTCCGGATCCTGTGCCCTCCCGCCCCCGCGTCCTCTCCCCCCCGCCGGCTCACCTCTCCCGGGAGCCGGCAGGGCGCAGCGGTGGCGGCGGCAGCGGCAGCCTCCCCTCCCTTGCCCTCCCGCTCCCGCGTCCTCTTCCCCCCGTCGGCTCACCTTTCCCGGGAGCCGGCAGGGCGCAGCGGCGGCGAAAAATCCATACAATGGGGAAAAAATCTGCCCCCCCCAAATCTGGGGGAGAGGGGGGGCAGATTTTTTTTTCGTTGTACGGATTTTTCGTTATACGGACCCTCCGTTATACGAGGGTCCACTGTATATGAAACCACTGGGGGATATTATCAGGACTTTTGGAGTTAAGTGCCACCAGTATGCCAATGATACCCAGCTCTACCTCTCGTTACCTCCAGATTCTAAGGGAGCTACTTTCTCAACTTTACATGAATGTTCAGCTGTAGTAATGAACTGGATGAGGATGAAAAAAATGTAACTAAACCCAGACAAGACAGAGGTGCTTCTGGTCAGTCAAAATGGAGATAGGGATGCAACCTGTACTGGATGGGGTCACCCTCTAGCTGAAAACAGGTGCACATCTTGTGGGTGGTCTTGGACTTATCCTTGAGCTTGGATGTCCAGGTCACAGCTGCGGCCGGGAGCGCATTTGCACAATTAAGGCTAGTAGGCAAGTTACGCCTGTTCCTTGAGAAACCAGCTCTGGCCAAGGTGACACATGCCCTGGTGACATCCTGGCTAGACTACTGTAATGTGCTCTATGTGGGGCTACTGACAAAAAGTCTCAGGAAACTTCAATGGATTCAAAATGCAGCAGCCAGATTGCTGACGGGGGTGGGATACAGAGATCACATTACAACCCTATTAAAGCAGCTCCACTGTTTGCCAATCAGCTATCAGTCACAATTCAAGGTGCTGACCCTGCCCTACAAATAACTGTATGGCCTGGGTCCTAGGTACCTCAAAGATCAACTCGAGTGTTAGTCATCAGGAGGTCATCAGGAGAGGCCCTTCTCTCCATCCCGCCACCTTTACAGGTACGTCATGTGGGAACCCTTGAAAGGGCCTTCTCGGCTGTGGCGCCCAGACTCTGGAACTCTCTTCCACTCGAGGCCAGGACTGTCCCATCTCTGATATCATTCCAGAAACAGGCAAAAACCTTTCTCTTCAGGCAAGCTTTCCCTGAATGATGGACTACCTATTATGTGACTTTCATATGAATCTATAGGATCATATAGACTTTGTGTTATAACCACTTATAACCTTGTGTGATTGCATTGTTACTATGTTTTCAATATTAGTTTCTATCACTCATAACTTTACATGGAATTTTGCTCTCCTTTTAACTGCTCAAGTTTTCTTGTAGCTTTAATGTAATGTTGTCTTTTCATGTTGTAAGAAGTTCCTCAATTCCCTGTTCTCGATACTTGAACATGTCTTAATTGTACTGAACTGTATATGTTCCCTCATTACTGTAAGCCGCCTTGGGTCCTTTTCCAAGGAGAAAGGCAGGATAAAAAGACTCTAAAATAAAAATAAATAAATAAACAAACAATACTTTCATGGTTGCAACACCATATAACCATGCTGGTTATATACTGTCCCATAGCACTTTAAGCACACGCTGGGCAGTTTGAAAGTAATTACATTATGTGGGCGGTACATTGCAACATCCCCCCCCCCCACCAAAGCAAGCTGCATATTCACTTTACCAACCTTGGAAGGATGGAAGACGAGTGAACCTTGAGCCTGCCATCTGGAATTGAACTCCAGGTCGTGAGCACAGTAATAGCTGCAGTACAGCTGTTTAACCACTGAGCCATGAGGATCTTTCACAGGTACATTTGGCAACACATACAGGATTGTGCTGACACAGAATTTTTTTAAGCTGACAAAGTCAAACTTATTTCATAAAGTCATTGAAACAAGTCTACTGCCAAAATCAGCAGCTTCCTGATGCGTTCCCTTCTGCACTCTTCATGGTGTAGTCCAGGTTGCAAGCATCATGCCCTGACTCTTATTGTACTCTCTGTTTTCTAGCACTCTGCTTCGCATCACTACATGTTACTGGCAGGTACCAGGGGATGATCAGTATAATGACATTGCAGTAAAAGGAAAAATATGCTACATATCACAAAGGGAGCCAAAACACCCAATACAGAGCTGCCAGCTCCCATTCATATCCTGTATACTTATTTTATTTGTAACCCATCTTTCTCTCCTCTGTGCTCCAACAGGACTCAATAAAATGAATTTAAAAAGTGCAAGTTGGTCCTATAAAACAGACAAATAAGAACAAACAACATTAAAAACAATTAAGAATCAGATAGCTTTTTTTGAACTGCCTTATTCCTCAAGCTGGCACTCTCCATGTGTATTAGGCTACAACAGGCATGTCCAAAGTCTGGCCCGGCGGCCAAATGCGGCCCAATTTAAAATTTTGAGTGGCCCTCAGCCTCTTCTCTCTGCAGCTCAGTCTGTCATTCATTCCCACCGGCGCGGCCCTTCCCTGTGCTGGCTAGAGACATCACCTTGCAGTTTTATCGTTTGCCTGCTCTCCCTGCCTCCGTCCATCAGCCACCCGCCCTGCCTACCCGCTCCTGGCTGCATTGCTGCAGCGTCTTCCCCACCTCCTTGTGAGGGAGGGCACCATATATACGAGCAGTGGTGCATCTTGGGAACGTGTGGGCCAATTCCCGGGCTGTGCAACAGCCACTGGGCTCTTGGACACCTTGAAACCAGAGCATTTGCGGCTGTTGCAGATGCACATGGAATACATCCTTTCTCCCAGCTTCAGGCTGAATGGCCAGCCCCACCACATTTTCACTTCACCAAATCTGGCCGTCCTTGCAAAAAGTTTGGATACCCCTGGGTTATAACCTCAACTTTCTTAACTGACCTGTTGCCATGTTGTTTGGGGATGGTGAGAAGTTGTAGACAGGCACATGGGGGGGGGGACTTGGTTGGGACACTTGCTGCAACTGTATTGTTAGTCGCAGCTGGGATGTATGTTGTCTAAACATGTCATAATAAATGTGTTAATCTTTAAGGTGGTGTAAGACTTTTTGGTTTTACTACACTGTTACTACACTAACAGTGCAACCCTCTGTCATATTGTTGCATAATGGCTGAAATCCAGTAGTAAGTGATAGTTAGAGTAGGAGCATTGATTCAGTGGAATTTATGGAGCAGTTGACTCACCAAGACCCCCCCCCCCAATGGCGGTTCTGGTTGTGACCTGCTACTTGCATTTTTGCTGATGTATAACATTGTCCAGAATGTCACTCACGTACTACTTTCTAAGGAATCTTGGCTCCCCTTTTGTGTTTATCTTCTGATTTTTCTCTGTTTGGCAGGAAAATTGCCATTTCTGCAACAAGAGATGTATTACAGTAAGTGTTAATCACAGAAATTAATGTCTGGAATGCTTCCTTTCATTGCACTGTTGTGCTATGTGAGTGGATAATATGGATTTGCTGGCATTGATAGTAGATTCTCTCCATTACTACTTCAGCTCTTAGCAAAATGTATTGTGTTGGGGAGGGGAGGCTCATTTTATACTAGGGACTTTTGAAGAAAGGAAATATTAGCAAACCATTCTTACATTATGGATTTTATGAAGTCTGCCACTCTAAGTGTTGATCAGATAGAGGTGGAATACATTTTTGGCTGTTTCAAACTGAACACTTGTATCACCATCTCAAGCTTTGCTCCACACCTAAGTGGCAAACCTTCTGATCTGTAGGGCAGTCATGGCCTTCCACACTGATTTGCTGAGTAGGAAAGCGCCTAGTCTGCTATCTACATTATGTGCCTCGGAAGGGCTCTTGAAATGAAAGGCCACATTGCAGAAAAATCCCATGACTGTCTTATGCATATCACAGCCATTTCACCCCACATTTCTCCACCCAGCCACCAAGCACTGCTTTCTCTTCCTTAACTCTTCGAATGCAAGGATCAGGTACCACAATAAAACACCTAGTGATTCAGCACTACCGTTCAGTCGCTCCATTTGCCTGGATAGGAGAGCCCAAGACATTATGCTGCCTGAGCAATGTTGACACACAGACATTTGCTATTTGAGAGAATAGAGGTCACATGCCTGCCCCTGCCATGCTGCATCCATCACGGGAAGCACACGGGAAGGTGACACTAGCAATGGGACCTTTATTTCTTCCATCTGCCACCAGCTGCCCACCTGCACAGGAAAACTAAGTGAGAAACTGATTATTTGTGTTTCCGGGGGTGGCATCCCACCTCATTATGTCTTAGCCCCGAGGACTTTTGAGAGCTGGCATAGTTCACTTTGGCATCTGAGAAGTGACTGTGCTTTGAAAGCACACAAGCAACAGCAGCAAGGGGAAGGAAGCTGCCCGTGGCTGGCTCCAGCAGTTGCAAGTTTGGGGAGCCAGTAGCTCTCCCACCAACTTTCAGCTGACCTCTGAAGCCTGGACTATATCTGTCCCAGCTTTATGCCCAAGGCAAAATACATAAGAACATAAGAACAGCGTTGCTGGAACAGGCCACAGCCCATCCAGTCCAGCATTATGTCTCACACAGTGGCTCACCATTTGCTTCAGGGTATTCCCAAGCAGATGTTTTCACCTGCTTATGATTCCCTGCAAATAGCATTGAGAGATATTCTGCCTATCTTTCCAACCCAGAGGTTGTCTGAAGGCATCCATAATGACAGCCATTCATACCCATGTTCTCCATGAACTTGTCTAATCCTTTCTTAAACTGTCAAACTTCAATCAGATCACCTCTTAGGCACCATCGTTCAAGAGTGAAGAGGCCCAGCCATTGCAGCTTCAGATAGTAAGGAAGGTGTTCCAGTCCCTGAATCATTCTGGTTGCCCTCCTCTGCACTTTTTCCATTTCCATAATATCCTTTGGGAGGTATGGTGACCAGAACTGTACACAGTACTCCAGATGGAGCCTCACCATAGATGTATAAAGAGGCAAAATAAGAACCCATCCACCATTTGATTTACAGCATCTCGATGGACTGGCAGATTAATTTTATCTCAGTCCTTGAGAAGAGCAGGCAGGTTTAAAGGGAGAAAGATAGACTGCATAGCATGCTCAACAAGGCGGAGTGCAAGAGAAACTGCTGGAGAACTGCCCTCACTCAGTTACTAGCAGATAAGGCAGCCACTCATTCCACCTAATGGCAGGGCTGGCTCGGGGGAGCATTCTGATGATGAGACCAAGAGGAATTATTGGGCCAGGCCTGCAGAAGTCTCCATAAAAACAGAAAGCATTGAAGAGCCTCACCCCGTACCTTTTTTTGTGTAGAATCAAATCACACAACATTGGATTTCAGGTACCTTAATCTGATAGCTGTATACCAGATGTATACAGTATATAATTGTATACTTCCAGATGTTTTGGATTTCAAATCCCCAAAGGCCTAGGCAGCATTGTCAATGGTAAAGGACTATGGGAATTGTAGTACCACACATCTGGGAGACCAAAGATTCTGCAACTATTCTTGTAGACAAAAATCTGCCTGTGTGCAAGAAGGAACCTTGAGGACAATTTGGAGTCATTACTATGGAGATAAGCTTCTGTCACATAATCCTCAGCAGAAGCTGCTACAGGCATGTTTGATTCAGTTCAGGCTTCTGCCTCCATGGTTCTGGATGTGGCATAAGATACATTCATATATCCATTTTGGGACTGTGGTTTTCACCAGCAGAGAGGATTAGAATCTTAGCCCATGATTACACATGTTTCTGTCTGATTGTAGAATAAATAGCACCCCGGATAAGGACTGACAGCAGACATTTTGAGCTGAAGACTTTTTTCCCTTGACACAATGCCTGCCCAAAGATCCATTAAAAACAGTCTTAAAGGAGTTGCTGCTTCATCAGAACCAGTATTTCTGTTTTCTTAATCCAACTGGTTACCTGATTTACTTATATAGCAGTTATATATACTTCATGTCTCATAATGCAAATATAAGTTTATTAATGGTATAATAGCAGAGATATGCAAGAAAGGATACCATGGGGGAAAAAACACTATAGCCTAGTTTAAGGAAAACAACTAACATATCAGTGTTCAAGTACTCACATGCATATGAGGGTGCTTTATCCAAAAGTATGCATGTGCATGGGTGAAGTGTTGGGAGAATCTCCAATTTGTCTGTGTCCCACATTAATTCATTTAACTATTATTTACTTAGACCTGAATCCTGCTGTTGATTTTCACATGTGCAAGTAAAACTGCATAACTCAATATGGCATATTGCTACTAACTAACAGGGGGTTGGTGGTTGTGTGTTACAAGGCATGCACCCACCTTGGTAACAATAACACAACTAGCTTCTTATTACTTAATGGCAATTTTCTCTGATGAGTTGTTACAGAATGTTAACTTCTTTGCACATAAATCAAGAGATTGTGGCCTTGAGCTACTTTTTATCCCACCTTTTGCGTTAAAGTGGCACAAAATAAAAATGCCAGCTACACCTCATTAAATAACAGACCAGAAAATACAGCAAACAGCCTAAAGTCTGATTTTCTGATTTTGTCCCTCAAATTTGTAATCATCTCCTCTGGTCAGTGGTGTAATGGTAAATTTTGAAGTGTTGGTGAACATTAGACATATTTCCATACTCATATCCACGTGGAGTGTTGAAAAATGCAGGTTGTGTTGAGATTGTCAACACACAAGATCTAGCCATTTTTGTTTCTACCAGGAGCCTACCTTTAGTGAATCAGCTGTCCATTGAAGTATGAGTGACCAAACAACATTTTATATTATGACAATGGTAGCTCACAACAGTATATTGTTGCTGGAAAATCAGTTTCTCCTTCGATTGCTGTGAAGGCTACAGCCTGATGGAAAATGTGGAAACCTACGGAGGTGCAGAAGACCTCATGGCCAGAGCTAATCATAAGAACTGTGCTGGATCAGATCAAAGGCCATCTAGGTCAGAAATCCTCCCCCTCCCCCATAAACCACACACGGAACGGTAACCACACAATGAGTTTATTCCTCCTTTGGCCTTTTCCTTCATGCAGTTGATTATGCAAATGAGGGCTTTCTGGAGGTATGGAAAGAGTTACATGATTGTCATTATGGGATGACACAAGTAAATGGAATTCTGACTGTGAAAAGCCCACAAGCTGGATGCATGATTCCAACAGCGCCTTGATCTACAAGGCAGTTTGCAAGTAGCTCAGCTGTAGCCAGCTTTGATCTGAAATGGTTGCTGTCTGCTTCTGTTCTTTGAAACATCCATGGTCTGATCAACTCTCAGACTAGCTCAGATTAGGTTTTAGAGGACAAAATACACACCTTGATATATTCTCTGAAGGCCAGTACTTTTTTCATATTCAGTATATCACCTAGTCCCTGCTGAGAAAAGATCCTTTTTTATTATTATTAGAGCTCTCAAAATGCTCTAGCCCAGGCATGTCCAAAGTCCGGCCCAGGGGCCAAATGCAGCCCAATTTAAAATTTTGAGTGGCCCTCATCTTCTTCTCCCTGCTGGCTCAGCCTATATCTCATCCCCGCCAGCAGGCCCTTCCCTGTGCTGGCTAGAGATGCCAGCTTGCAGTTTTTTGGTTTGCCTACCCTCCCTGCCTCTGTCCATCCCCTCAGCCACCTGCCCTGCCTACCCATTCCTGGCTCCGTTGCTGCAGCATCTTCCCCACCTCCTTGTGAGGGAGGGCAGCATATGTGAGCTGTGGTGTGTCTTGGGTGCATGTGGGCTGATTCCCAGGCCATGCAACAGCTTCTGGGTCCTTGGGCACCTTGAAACCAGAGCATTTGTGGCTGTTGCAGATGCTTGCAGATCATGCCCTTCCCCCCCTTTCAGGCTGAATGGTTGGCCCCCACACATTTTACCTCACCAAATCTGGCTCTCCTTGCAAAAAGTTTGGACACCCCTGCTCTAGCCAGAATGGCCAGTGGTCAGATTAACTGGATTCTGAGTGCTGACGTTCAGAAAATGAACTTTTCTAAGACTTGTGCCTAACCAATTAAACTAGAAAGGAAACTCACTGTGTGAGGAGACAGGTTGGATTAAGTCAATTGTAGGTGAGTTGCAATGAGTGGGTAGAGGCTTGGTTGAAACAAAATTGATCACGTGCAATAAAACAAGTTTTCAAGCTAAATCTTTTTATCAGCATGCATCAGAGAGTTTCTGTAGAGTGATTTTTCAGATTCTTTTGTTTCCTGCCCAGTCTCTGATAAGGCATTCCATCCACGTATTGCACATGTCCTGAAGGCAAATTATTCTCAGTAGTATCTCATATCCAAACGTTAGCAAAGCCTCTGTTCTATGAGTAATTTGGATGAGACACAGTCTGTCCATGCAGAGATAACAGGCCTGTCCTACTTTATCTAACTTGGTTGAGAGTTTGAGAGCTGGCTACGGCTGACCAGCAGTGTTGCAATGACTCAGATCTGAGTGTGCACTTCCTCTCTGAGCAGTTTGCTTTATGGATGTTTGTGGGTCTCCCCTGTCATCCTTTGAAGGACAGACCACTTGAATCTTGGCTGGTTTTACGTCATTAGATTGGCCCAATTTGTGCAACTTCAGGATCCCAGAGAATTCCTTTCTCAAAATAGATTACTCACTCTGTTAGCACTTATGCTGGGCTGTATGAGTTATCTTTGGGAGCACAGGGATACTCTTGAAAACTCACTCAATTATGTACAGTGGTACCTTGTATAAATGAATTAATTCATTCCAAATGAAATTCTGTTAAGCAAATTTTCCTTTATACAAATTTCTCATAGGAATGCATTGAAAACAGAGTAATCCGTAATCACAACCATTTTTATGTTTTATTTATTTATTGTTATATTTGTATCCCGCTTATCTTCTGTACAGAACTCTAAGCGGCTAACAGCAGGCGATCAAACGCCAAATAATCAACAGTAATATATAATACAAATGAGACAACAGCAATATAAAAACACAGATAACACATAAAATTCTAAAAATTCTAAGGCATCCCGGTCGCCGGCGAGGCAGGAGTTATAGACAATGACACCAATGGTCAATAATAAAATCAGTAACGATGGCGGGGTAAAAAAAAAATTAAATTAAAACTCGCCAAAGTCCTCTCGGAATAAAAAAGCTTTTAAGGCTTTCCGAAAGGCCTGCAGGGACTCTGCAGAGTGCAATTCGCTGGGGATGGACTTCCATAGGGAAGGGGCTGCCACAGAGAAAGCCCGGTTCCAGGTGACCGTCTTCCGGGCCTCTCGAGGGGTGGCAACCCGTAGCGAGTGCGCTCGCAACTGCCGAACAGGACGGGCTGAGGTGGATCGCTGGACGATACGGTGTTGTATGGATTCGCCCCATAGACGATTCTGTTAAGCAGATTTCCCCTATCTCTGGAATTTTTACATTGTACAGATTTTATGTTATACAAACCATTTGTTATATGAGGGTCCACTGTATTCTTAATTTGGCTACTCAGTGATTTAGAATTTAGTACAACACAATTTGTCATTTTCACTGAAAAATCAGCAGTCCCACTGATGTAAGAAGCCGTCTTGGGTCCTTTTCAAGGAGAAAGGCTGTGTAAAAATACCCAAAAATAAACAAATAAGAAGAAATTCCAATCAGTGATATGAACTCTGAGCACACATGAACAATTTGCAACAAAAGCTGTGTTACTAAAGCATTTAAGAAAACACAAAGGGTTTTTTTTAACATGCTTTAAGAAAATGTTACTTCTGCTTTCAGATCCTTCCCTCCACCTTAAAGCAGTGAACATTAATGAATACTGAGCTTTTATATGGGACTTGAGTCTCATATTGAGCTTTCAGAAAGGTAACAGTAGGTGCATGTAAGGCAGGTAAGATGCCTGGAGAAGTTCCTTGGTTAATATACAGGTAAGACCTGAGCTAGAGACTTTGTGGCTCAGGGTTTTGTTTTGTCCCATTTTTGTCATTAAAGTACACTAGTTTTCACTGTAGATGGATGATTACAAAGATATGTCCCAAAGGTCATCTCATTGGATTCTAAGGCTCTCAGTTTGGAAAGTTTCTGATTATTCTTTAAACCATGGGTGGAGCACCTTGGCCCTCCAGGTGTGTTGGACCGCAACTCCCAGAATTCTGAGCCTATACAGTTTTGCCAATGATAAAGAGCCTTGGAAGTTGTGGTCTAAAACATCTGGAGGGCCAAAGGTACCCCATCCCTGCTTTAAACTTTCTTCGCTGCATACTCGTCTGTTTTTTTGGTACATTCTAGGTACTGGTCATTACCTATAAAATCCTAACTAGCTCAAAATCAGTTGACCTAAATGATTTTGTCATCCCTGTTTATCCAGTAAAACCAACATATTTTGCCTCTGTCTGGTTGCTGAGAGCACATAGAAGGGCCTTTGTTGTAGCATCTGAGATATAGCCCTAGCCTAGCTATCTCCTTCTTATTTTTTTGTCTTCTGTTGCCAATGAAATATGTTTACCTTTGTTTTTACATGTCTTTGATCTGGCCCTTGAGTACTGTGTATCTGTATTTGCGATTCTCTGAATGCACTCTGGAGTTGTTGAAATGGCATCTGATTGCTTTTAAAGCAGATCTACTGTATGGATGCTTTTAAAAGTAATGTTAGTACCCTGACTCATTCTTTCAACATTGTAAAGTAGGAGGAAACCCATACTTTCCCTTTTACAACAAAGAGATAAGTAGGCAAGATAGCTGGGTGTTTCACTGCATGTAATCTTTACAAATTACTGTGTGTGGGTTACACTAATTCTTTCCGCAAAACTGATTTCGGAGTACTGTCAGTGCAGATAGTATGTACAGCTCATATGAAGCAGATGACATTATAATATGCTTGTTGAGTGCCAATTCTTACTCTCCACATGCCATGATATGTGTTTTGCATTGGAATATGGGCCTGAACAGGCATGTGAAGCTTCTTGCCCATATCCAGTGGCAGGAAGGATGTTTAACCTTGAACCATTTGGGTGTGGAAAATTGCACTGCTACAGCAATTTGCAACTACTGCCATGTTTTTTTCAGCAGAACAAGATAGCAGGAGCTCCAATGCCTGCATTACTTTTTGGGCTTCCCACTAGCTTGCCTTCCACAGGGGCAGCTGAATCTTTTCATTGGTACAATGGGAGAGCAGGGAGAACTGCTTTATGTTTTATTGGAATCCCAACAATCTTCTGTAAGAAGTTACTGGTTTGCCATATGTGGGGCCATACCATCTCTAGTGTGCCCATATGTGTTTGTATGATTGTGTGTATCTAGATTGCCAAACTGTTTACACAGCCCCAGGCCAAGATGTCATTAACCAAAGAGGAGACTCCTGAGGTCTACGAAGTGTCCGGGATCTGGACCTTAGATAGCAGGAGAATCAACTCCTTTTCAGCAAAGTGTTTGGAGAGAGAAGGGCAGCGGGGCTTTGGTCTTTGGAGTGCCAGGGCTCCAAGAGCGCTTTTGAGCCTGTGCTGATAGGCGCCCATTACCACTAATATGATTTAGAGGGAAAGCATTCCAGAACAAAGAGCGTCCAAGCCTTGAACTTGGGCAGCGTTTATTAAGCGGTTTTCACCCATTAAGCCCGGCTTCGGGGCGCTACCTGTGCTTCGCCCTCTCTCTCTCTCTTGCTCTTGCTCTCTCTCGAGATGCTCGGGAAGGGCGGGACAGGGACGGGCACGGCAGAAGCCGCGCGCGCGCTCCCGTCGCTGCCCGAGACCCCCAGCCAGGTAGAACCTTCCCTTCTGGGGGCGGGTTCCCTCCAACCTCGCCAGCCTCGCCCCTTTCATCATCGGCGGAGGCAACCTCAGGCACCCCGCTTCCTCCACCCCCACCCCCCACCCACGTCCTTTCAAGCGCGGCGGGCGGCGGGGAGCCACAGCTGGCCAGGCTCCTTGACTGGGGGTGGTGGTCTTGGTGCGCGAGGGCGCGCGCGCCCCCGCTTCTTCATATATGGATCCCTACACACACACACACACACTCGCCCTCACGCACAATTACACACGCCTCCTCCTCCTCCTCCTCCTCCTCCTCCTCCTCGGCGAGCCAGAAATAGCCTCGCGCACGTCTCGCGCCCCCCGCCCCCGCCCCTCCACTCCCTTTTCTCTACCGAGCCGGCAGCATCTCGCGGCCGGGCAGGCGGGCGGGCGAGCAAACAAGCCAGCCAGCAAGCCAGCCAACGAGAGCGGGCGGGCGGGCCCTTTTTGTTTCCCTCCGCCGTCGCCGTGGTGTCCCGCACCCACCCAAGACCCACCTCAGTCTCCCCAGCAGCGCTGGAGGAGAGAGGAGGGGCAGTGGCTGCGCTCTGCGCCTCCGTGAGCGCGCCGGGGCGGGGAAGGTGGCACCGGCTGCTTTGACAGGGTGTCTCTCTCTCTCTTTTTTTTCTGTTTTACTCCCACCCCTTTCCACGTCTGCCTTCTCTCAACCCCCCCCCCCCTGCTTCTGGACCCCCTCCTCTATTCCCGCCCTGCCCCCTCCCCTCCTCCGCCTCTGTCCTCCCCGGTTCTGTTTTTTTTTTTTTTTCCTCGCCCTCTCTCTCTCCTCTCTTTCATTCTCTCCTCGTGCTTCAGGGGCTGGGCTTTTCAATGGTTCCCTCGCGGCGGGCGGGAAGAAGATGCTTGGCAGCGGCGGCGGCGGCAGCGGCGACGTCACCAGCAGCCTCCTGCGGCAGGACGGGGCGCTGAGGCGCGAGGAAGGGCCAGAGCCCGGGCTGCTGAGGGGATTCGGCCAGAAGGCGTCGGCCGGCGCGTCAGAGGCGAAGGCGGCCACCGCCGCCGCCGACGGCCCCAAAGCCATGATGCAGAAGCGCGCCCACGGCAAGGGCCCCGCCGCCGGGGTGGCGCCCAAGTCGGCCGAGCTGAAGGTCTTCAAGTCGGGCAGCCTGGAGGGCCGCGCGCCGCTGGCCTCGAACCTGCGCAAGCAGAAGTCGCTCACCAACCTGTCCTTCCTGACGGACAGCGAGAAGAAGATGCAGCTCTACGAGCCCAAGTGGAGCGACGACATGGCCAAGGCGGTCAAGGGCTTCGGCGTCGGCGTCGGAGGGGGCGTCGGGGGCGGCCGGGGCTTCCGAGGCGGCAAGGAGGCGCCCTCCATGATGTCCAAGAACCTCTCCCGGTCCGAGCACTCGCTCTTCCAAGGCAAGCTGGCGCCGGCCTCCGCCGCCTCCGCCTCCGCCGCCTCCAAGCCGCTGCCGCCGCCGCCGCTCGCGCCGCTGCCGTCCAACCTGGGCAAGCCGAGCCGCATCCCGCGCGGCCCTTACGCGGAGGTCAAGCCCCTCAGCAAGGCACCCGAGGGCGGCAGCGCCGACGACCCCAAGTCGGACGACGAGATCCTCTCCGCCAAGGGCAAGGCGGCTCAACAGAAGCAGCAGCAGCAGCAGCAGCCGCAGCAGCCGCCGCCCCCGGCCACCCCGCCGGCCGGCAAGGGGGCGCCTCCGACGGACGAGAAAGCCTTCCTCAAGGTGGATCCCGAGCTGGTGGTCACGGTGCTGGGCGATCTCGAGCAGCTGCTCTTCAGCCAGATGCTGGGTGAGTTTGGAGTCTGCCTTTGCTCTTCCCTTCCCTCCCCTTGGCCGGCCGGTGGGATGGCTGCGTGGCGCGGTGAAGGTTATTGGGGAGACCGGAATGGGAGAAGGACGCGGCCCCGGGGACAGGTGTTGGTGTTGGTGTTGGGGGTGTGTGTTGAGGAAGGCTTGCAAGCACTGGGCTGGGGTGTGATGAGCCGGTCTCCTCCTCTCCTCTCTTTGGAAAGCGGTGTTGCTTAGCGCCCAATTGCTGCCATAAATGGGGGGGGGGGACGTGCAATAGAAGGAGCACGTCTTACTCTCCCCCTCCCCCAAAAAGCCTGTCAATGATCTGTCACTTAACTGTGGCCATTTTACAGCTGTCAGCAGCAGCCTGGAAAGCCTCTCATTACTCCTTTGCCTCAGTCCTGGTTTGTGAATATAGCAAATAGTCTTTTCCTACCCCTTAGTAGAAGAAGCTAAGCAGCAGCACCTTCAATGAGGATGAACTGGCACATAAGAAATATAGGTCAAAATCCCCTGATTCTCATAGGAAGCCTGTATCAGAATTAGGTAAGATGACACAGAAATGCTCTCCTTTTTCTTTGCTCAATACCATAGAAGCAGGTCAAGGGAAAGCAAAGGACAGGGTGGCTGAAGAAGCAGAGCCGACTGATTTGGGAAAGGAGAAGTGCTAAACCAGAAGAAAAGCTAGAGGGAAGCCAAACCTGCTCAGAATTTGAAGGAACTGGGTGGGCACATCTGAGTGTGGGGTGGGGAAGTGCAGGTGGTAAAGTATCAGTGCTAAAATGGATGGCATCCCGTTTATCTGCTAGAAAGTGAGCAGGAAAATTGGCTTTTTGTGTGTGTGTTTGCCGATACGTCATGCTAGTGTTCTGATTCTCTTGAAGGCGGTATGCAGTGATAGGTGTGTTATAAGGGTAGGGTCATGAAACGACAGATATGAAAATTGTAACTGCAGCATGGGCTGTCATCCCCAGAGCACAGAAAGGAGGGATGATTTGAGATGCTTCAGACAGCTGGGTTGTAGGCTGTGTGGAGGGCAGAACATAGCAGATGTGCTGGGCACAGAGTAAGCCATCCTTGCCTTCTGGTTGCTGTTGGTGAAAGAGGGGAGTGGTCGTTAACACAGCTTCGTGCCAGCCGCAGCTGAAAGGAAATCCTGCAACATGACAAGTGGGGGTACAGGGTTGTGGAGGGGGAAGGGCATGCCAACGAGGTTGAAAGGGAGGAACGCACACTGATCCGTTACTACGGAGATCTGCATAGGAGCAGTCGTGACCAGTGCTTCAGTGCTACTGTTTTCTACCTGGAATCTTCCGGCTTGAGACATCCACCCAGGAATGGCTGCTTTATAAATGCATGGGGGTGGGGGGAATAAATAGCAGCATCTTTTAAGCACCAATGATCTGGTTTCTATGCAACGGCTCTGCTCCTAGTGATCCATCACTACAGAATGGAAAACTCCCAGCCCCCAATAAATGCTGTCTTAAATGAAGCTCTGGACAAGGAGAAAATTCAAATAGATGTGTTGCCATTTAAAGGCAGAACATCCAGGCAGATGGTTATTATTGTAGCTGTTCTGCCGAATGTATTATATTTTTAACCATCTGAATTTTCAATTTTTTCTCAGAGAAACTCCTACACCCTTTCAGTTGACCAACAACTGTTGCTTCAAGCTGAAGCAGCACCAGAAGAATAAGGAGGGGGAGTCCTTCCCAGGACCATTTATTTGTTTGACACAGATCAGGGAATCAGTTGTACTATATTTATGACGCAAATATAATAAAAAACTGCTTGGGAGGAAGTAGGGCTTCAGAAGTATGGGTGCAACAGTTCAGAGCAGAAAAGAGACTGGAAATGAAGAAAAAACAGTTGAATGGGGAGAAAGAAGGAATCATGGAAAGATAGAATAGGTGTGACGTGTGGACAGAAAGACCTATGGCAGTGGGGATACTGTGCCAGGATGCAACAAGTGGAACATTGTCTTTATTGCAGGGATTGTTGGTGAATACTGAGAGCATGCTGAAAACATGGAATTCAATATGTGTTAGTAGGGCAATACTTGCATGCAGTAATGGAGAAAGGGGCTATGCTTTGCACGCAAAATGTGCTAGTCTTTTAAAAGGTTCAATACTTTTATTCTCCAGGCAGGGCTAAGAGGAGCCCCATCTGAAACCCCGAAGAAGTGCCACTTTAACATGGATGTTAGTGAGATAGCTGACACAGTGGAACAGTGTTGTGAAAAGCAGCTTCTGATCAGTGGTTGTTTCTCTCTTAATTAAATAAAATGTCTCTATAGATAAGCAGTGTGTTGTGCTAGTAGACGCCATCATATTTGACTAGTCCTAGTAAATTAACCATAGTCCACTTATCAGGAGGAAGGCTACTGACAAATGATAATAAACAAATAAATATCATTTTTTCTCTCTGAGGAAAAACATCTTGCATAAAAGCAGGTTTAAGTGTCTTGGTACAATGGATAAAGCTGATGGTTGAGAGGAAAAGCACTGCATGGTCAAGCAAAACAAAACTACTTATATTGTGCCCCATAACACTTAAAAATACTCTCTGGGTGATTTACATTTTAATTTTGCAGGCTACATATTGCTAATTAAGCATTTGCAGCATTGGAAGAAAGTGTTCTGCTTATATACCGCCCCATACCACTTCAAGTAGTCTCTGGGTGGTTTACAGTTTTTAAATTATACTATGCAGGCTACACATTGCCCCCCACCCCCAGAAAGCTGGGTACTCATTTTACTGACCTCAGAAGGATGGAAGGCTGAGTCATCCGTGAGCTAGCTACCTGGGATTGAACCACAGGTCGTGAGCACAGTTTTACCTGCAGTACAGGCATTTAACCACTGTGCCACGAGGCATGGCAGGCTGGTGTTGCAAGGAGATGTATGTTAGAAGAGAAGAGCATTGCTTAGTGTCCATAGAATTGAATGACAAGGAGGGCTATGATTTTAGAGCTGTTCATCTGTAGATCCATGCAGGCAAACTTTTATATGGTAAAACTCCTCCACCCCCACCCCACTTCTTTGGCACTATGAAGACTAGGCTGCCTGGTTTGCAAGTGAATAAACTGGAATAAACACCATAATCTGATACAGGAATTGGAGGGTCATCTGTGCCTGGCTGGTGGTGGATGGGTGATGCAGGTCGCTCAGCAGCTGATCTGTTTTTTCTAGGCAAAATGCTTCCACTTCCGTTTCCCCAGAGTTCCTCCAGAAAAAAACCCCCAGCACACTGCAGTCTTGGCTGAGAACTGACTTGCTAGCTGTACTCCCCTTCCCCCATTCCAAGGAAGAAATAAATCGTAAAGCTGAAGGGTGTATCAAACCTATCCAGGAAAAGGGTTGACGCCTTATTTCTGGCTCATCTGATACTCTACGATCCACTTGCCTTGCTACGTCATATACAAACACATATATTGTACATAGTTCCTGAGTAATCCTGCAAAATTAAGGATTAGGAGCTAGCCTGGAATACCAGAATCCTTAGACTGCACTCTTATTTTGGGGTAGTTTATGTGGATTATCTAGGATTGCCATATACCAGTATTTGTCATCTGAGTGAAGGGTGGGAAGGTTAAAGGAAAGTCAAAAGAATACAGAGATAGCTATAATTTGCTAAATCACTCATGTATGCATGTAATCCAATATCCAGACCTCTCAGAGACCAGATGTGAATGCATCAGTTAATTTACAATTGCATAGGAAGGGGTGGGCGAAATGCAGACATTGGCCCCCAAAGCAGCCCTCATGGTTGTTGCGTTTTGTAGTCCTATCAAGTTTATAAATATCCCAATTTTTAAAAGGGGGATTCTATTCCTTGAAGTCTCCAGGAACAACAGTTCACCTTTTAAATAATGCAGAATGCCCTCTTGCATTGACACCAGGAAAATGCTATTTTCCAAAAATGAAAATTGGCTTCTGACCTAGTGAACCTGCCTGGCTTTTTGTTATAGGTTGAGAAGCAATTTCCTTCCATTTAGCTTCTACTTGCAGTCTTGGAAGTTTGATATTAATGATATTGTAAATTTTTACTGCCAGTTTCTCTCTTCCAGTGCATTATCTAATTTTTGGATTACATTTAATTGTTATTTGGTTTATGGACTGAGTTGCACTATTAGTCATTCCTAATTTATTGACAGAGTAGATTGTGAGAAAAATACTTTCTGTAGTTTCTGCTATACCTGTAGGTAACTCTTCACTCTATCTCTTTCATTCTATGTGTTGTATGTTTCATTTGTCACATCTTTGTGATTCTGATTTTCTCACCTCTAATTTTTCTTCGAATAACTGCAGTATTCATGGGCAGTTTTGCTGCACCTATTTAGGAGTTTTCCTGAATAGGAGCCTCGTGGCGCAATGGTTATGGTTAATGCCTGTATTGCAGCTAAATCTGTGCCCAAGACCTGGGGTTCAATTCCAGGTAGCTGGCTCGTGGTTGACTCAGCCTTCTATCCTTCCGAGGTCAGTAAAATGAGTACCCAGCTTGGGGGACGAGAATGTGTTGCATCTATACTGTAATTAAACTGTAAAAACCGCCCAGAGACTACTTGAAGTGGTATGGGGCGTTATATAAGCAGAACACTTTGCTTTGCTTTGTTTTCTTTTA
This sequence comes from Phrynocephalus versicolor, assembly GCA_023846285.1. Taxonomy (NCBI): domain Eukaryota; kingdom Metazoa; phylum Chordata; class Lepidosauria; order Squamata; family Agamidae; genus Phrynocephalus; species Phrynocephalus versicolor. The sequence continues at coordinate 72,810,539 of JAHTLZ010000129.1, read as the reverse complement.
CCTGAGGGAGCCAGGTTGCTCAGCATGAATCTCAATCCAATGTTTCTTTTTAAAAATATATGTTTTTGGTGACTAGTGAGATCAGAAATCTCATATCACCTTTAAGACTAACTAGCCTTTATAAAATCTATAAAACTACTTAGTCTTAAAGTTATTACAGTACTTCTGTTTTCTCTTGTGCTGTGATAAACAAGGCCGCATTAGAAAGCTCTTCAGAGTGCAATTTGTACTGCATTTGCTCCCTACTCTTGTAGTACAACTTGGTTAAGATCCTTTCAACACGTAGCAATAGCTAATCCTGTACTCATGCTTTTGGGGGTTACATCTCCTTAGTGTGTGCCACTTAAGGGTCTGTTTTTAGAGAGATTCATTTGCCATTTTGGTTTTTTGTTTGTTTGTTCCTATAGAGCTTTTAAATGTTATTAACAGTGCGCTCATGATTCAGCTACTTTAAATTATTCAGCATCATCTGCAAATCTGTTCGCACCTTTTTCCAGGTTGTTAATGAATATATTAACAAGTGCAAGTTTCAATACAGCTTAGTTCAGAAGCACATCTGAACACCTCTTTCCACACTGAGATAATAGCTCAAAAATTCCTTCTGTCTGATTCCGATATTTAGCAATTTAATTGACCCATAAAAAATTACTCTAATTTATCCTGTGATGGCTGTGCTTTGGGGGCAATTGTGAAGGGTACCGTCAAAGTCTCTTTGGAAGTCTAGAAACACAGTGGCTGAAATCCAGTAATAAGACCATTGATAGTCGGTCCATTGAATCAGTGGGGATTTGGGGAATCAGCTCCTCCATAAGTTCCATTGATTCCCTGGATCTACTCTAGCTGCAGGTTATTAATGGATTCCAGACAATATGAGTTAGATTTATCCTATCATCTTTGATAAGATGACCTCAGTTTTTATATATATAATAGTTTAGATATAGAACTGAGAAGGGATTGTTGCAGACATACATTCATTTAAGTTCTGTAGGTTACTTGAAACAGGAGACACAGATATTCAGTATCATTCTTTTTATATTTTCATGTTTGTGTCTTGTGAGCAACACACAGTGGTAGTGAAGATAAGTCCAAGTATTTATATGCTGATTACATTGGACTAGAACCCTAACCTGCTACAGGTTATCTAAACCTGGGCAAACTGTGATTAACCTTAACCTAGTTTAACAGAGGCAAGCATTCACCACACTGTAATCTTTGAAGCTGATTAATTTCCATAAAGCATAACTAAGATCTGTTCCCGGATGTCACATCAAACCATAGTTAAACTGAAATAAAAGTGGACGCTTCTAGCCTTTTGGATGTGTCAGAGGAGGAGAGGAGGCAGGGAAGCATGAGATCAGGCTCCCTGTTTTATTTCTAAATGATGTTCAGCATTATATCCAAGTTTAGCCATATGTCTTGGCTGCTCAGCCTCTGAAAATAACAACTGTCTCTGGGGTTGTTTGTTTGTTTTTACAAAAGAAAAAGACTATGGATATATCTCCTAGTTGAGTATTGAATCGATTGCATGTGATGTGAGGAATAAAATGGGATGGTTTCCCTGTAGTGCTAAAGGGAGGAATATCCTGGATGATTGCCTGGATGAAAGCAGAGGACAGAACCTCTTCAGTAAAGTTTTTAATGTCTGTGCTAAGAGACATGAAAATGGTACTTTTGCTAGTGAGCAGATTCAAGAAGAAATGTGCATTGCACCATCTCTTTATCCAAATATGCGTTGGGCTAAATACTTGGTATAGCTGTACTTGTAGCATCAATTTTGGCATATAACTAGGGTGTGTCCAGTGCTATCAGGTTACCAAATTTTCATTTGAAAACAGAGAAACATATAGTATATTAAATAGAACATTTCATATAGATGAAAGCATACATTGAAATAGAAGTAATGATAGGACTTTACATGCCTTAACAATATCAGTTGACTTGCTCTGACTCCTGGGTCCCACTTAGATATGGGCACAAATTGTTGGTTTGGTGGTTCATGCAGGTTCATTTCCCACTGTAACACATGTTTGGCACCCCACCTTCACTGGCGGTTCATGCCCATCTCTATTCCCCTTTAATCACTTGAATGAGATCCTGAAATTAAATGGTGATTAGCAGTCCTTGTGAATTTTCACATTTCTTAGGATCATGCAGTCTGGAAGAAAAACAAATCTCTGAAATGCACAGGATCTTTAAAATAGTGTGTGGATGTGGACCCATGCAGAAGATTCCCAATAAGAGTCTTAACTACTGAAATGGTACTGGAAAATTGAACACAGTTCTTGAATAAGGTTTTGTTGGAATTTTCAGTAGGGAAGACATAGAGATTCTGATTTCTTCAACCCTTCATTTTAGTGAAACTTTATGTGAATGTATGCATACACTTATTAGGACTGATGATAGTAACATTTCAGTCATTTATTCTAATGTCATATATGTTTATTCATGTACATCTCACTGAAATACATATACTCTATAAACTTAGTACAAGCATTTTAGAAATAGTGAGTAGGTACGGGAAAATACCCAGTTCAAGTCTCTCTGCAGCTATAGGGGTGGATGAATCTATCATTTGTGGTTTACAGTATCTCAGTTTTCCTTTTTCTGATCCTAAGTTTATTTTGCTTTGTTTCTGTATCAGTCTGCAATTTTGAAAATGATACATAGAAAAGTATATATAGAATAGCCCTAAAATGGTTTGGGATTTCTATAACACCTTCTAGTGAAATCTGCCTGACCTGGCAGGTTAGTTGTGAGCATTGACCCCCCTAAAGAGGCCCAGAAAGAGAAGACCGGTGACTCCCCATCTCTGGAATGACCTCCTGCTTGAAATTTGCTTGTTCCCTTCTCTGGAGTCTTTCAATGATCTTTGAAAACATGGATACTTAGGGTTTTCCAGAACCTGCATCATCATAGTGCAGTGGTTCTTTTCTAATAATTTTATTGCTATATACTAGTACAGTGAATGCGAACCTATGGCACGGGTGCCCAAGGTGGCAATTGGAGCCCTTTCTGTGGGCACCCGATATCACCCCTTCACAGCCACCTGTATTCAGGTTAAATTACTGCATTGGCACTTTGCAAAAAAAAAAAAGTGGGTTTTGAATTGCAATTTCAGCACTTGGTCTCTAAAAGGTTTGCCATCACTGTACTAATATATAGAACTGGTTCTGCTTATATATCTGCTGATATATCACCCCATTCCACTTCAAGTAGTCTCTGGGCAGTTTACAGTTTAATTATAGTATGCAGGCTACACATTGTGCCCCACCCCCAAGCAAGCTCGGTGCTCATTTTACCAACCACGGAAGGATGGAAGGCTGAGTCAACCATGAGCCTGCTACCTGGGATTGAACCCCAGGTCGTGAGCACCGTTTCAGCTGCTGTACAGGCATTTAACCACTGTGCCATGGGGCAGTGTATATAAGACTAGTGTCGTCCAGTCACCTTGCCTTTTAAATTTTCAGTTTGCTTTTAGTTGATTTTATGTTCCTTTTGTGTATGTGGACCAATGCTTAATTTTGATTCCTATAGTTATTATGCTTAGCACTTTAAAAAGTGTTGTTTGCTATGTTATTGTGTTGTGGACCACCCAAGTCAAATCAATAAATAAATTTGAACTTCCTGCACATTTTCCCTAATATGCATGTTTTGTATGCCATTTTCCCTAATATAATATATGATAATATAGATAGGATTGGATTAAAAATTGAATCAAATACTTTCCCATCACTGTTAAGCTATGGACTTTCAGTGGTTCCAGGGAAGGCACTGTTATTTCAGTCTCATCCCCACAACCTGAAACCTCAGTACAACAGTCAAGAATTGCATGGATTTTTGGAGTATTGTGTGTGGAATATTTTGATGACTCAAAGGGAAGCTATCAATGCTAACTTTTTTTTACATGTTTAAGGAAATACAAGGACACAAAGGCTATCATACTGTTAGAAAGTCACCTTGAACATATTATTCACATTGCCTTTTATACTGCACATAACAAACCAGAAACAAAATTATCACTTTTTAAAAAGTGTTCCCTTTACCATAGCCACATTGATGAAATTTTGCCCTGATGTGATATAATGCATCTCTCTTGGTGGACCAACTAAATATTTAGTTGATTGGTCTATTAATTAAACCAATTAAAGTCAGTAGCTGTAGTTTATAAAGTGTTCCTATAATGTATCTGTATATGTGATATATAGCAGGGAGCTTTGCTAAGGGTGTTCAGTAATTCAAGGTGTTAGGACGATTTATTGGAAGTCTCTGTTTTTCTTTACTGTAGTTGCAGTTTCACCCAAGGATGATGCTGTGATTACTATAGTATTTTGCAATGTGCTGTGCCTGGAGTCAGACAAAAGCATTAGTCATTGAAGGTTACTTTTGATCCAAGACAAATGTCTATCTGTGACTTACACTAATCTGGATTTTTGGACTGATCTTTGAACAGAGTTCTGTGGTATTATGACAATTTTCTATTCTCAGCTGAGGTTATGGTAAGTCTTTCTGCTGCTCTCCTTCTCCCATCTTGGTGCAACATAACTCAAACATGTAGATTAACTGTCCACAATTCTGTGTTACATCCAAATGGGGGAAACTGTGGTTGTTCAGATAGGAACAAAGTGGGATGTGTAAGCAAGTCTGGATAATGTTTTCAGATATTTGCTTGTGTCAGCTTTGGCAAGCATAGTTACTTGACTTGGATATCAGATTAATTAACCCGGGATCTTCATTGACAAAATGATAAAATAATAAATATGATGAGAGAAGGGAAAAGATGGTATGAAGATGGAGCATGCAATATCAATTAAGTCTTAGTTTAATAAGTTGAGATATATCCATTTAAACGAATGCAGTGTAAGATTTGGAGGGATGGCCAGACTGGGATTTTATGAATTCAGAACCCCAGTAAGCTACAAAGCCTTCTGGATGGGCTTCAGGAAAGTCACTGCTTCTCAATGATTATAATCATTGAAATGTTATTCATCTTGCACATTTGCAGAATAAGCTGGTAGACTTTGAACCATGCAATTAAAAAACAAACTACAACTGTTCACTCACTCTACATCCTTGGCAATTTTGATAATGCATAGGTGAAAAGGGTATGTCCAGAAAGCTATTTATTTATTTATTTATTTGTTATATTTCTATACCGCGCCATCTTCCGGAATGTAACTCTGGGTGGTTTACAATAAAATACAATCAACAGAGTTAACAAAAAAAAGAGAACAAGAAAAACTTGTAAAATAAGGAGAGGGAGACCCTCCACAAGAGGCGATGAGGGTAGCAATTTTTTTAAAAAATAAAAAAATAAAAAATTAAATAAAAAGGTCACCATATGCCTCTTTAAAAAGGAGAATTTTCAAAGCCTTTTTAAAGGCGGGCAGGGACTGTGCTAGGCGCATCTCACTAGGAAGATGATTCCACAACGTGGGGCCCACCACAGAGAAGGTGCGGTTATGGGTGAGTGATTTCCGCGCCTCCCTGGGTGTGGCCACCCTAAGTGAGCATTCTAGTGGGCCTGACCCCGGTTGACCTCTGGGAGATATGCTCCAACAGGTACTCTGGTCCCAAGCCTTGGAGGGTTCTGAAAATCAAAACCAGGACCTTGAACCTTATCCAGAGAGCAACGGGCAGCCAATGCAGGCGAGCCAGAACGGGGGTGATATGATTGAATCTATGAACACCCACCACCAATCCGGCCAGGCATTCTGCACCCGCTGGAGCCTCCAGACAATGGTCAAGGGCAACCCCACATAGAGGGCATTGTAGTAGTCGATCCTCAAAATCACAAGGGCCTGCACAACTGTACTAAGGGAGGACTCATTGAGGTACGGGCGGATCTGGGCGATCATGCAGAGTTGGATAAAAGCGGCCCTGGAGACCACCGTCACCTGGGCTTCCAGGGAGAGGGCTGAGTCCAGGACCACACCCAGATTCCTGGCCCTGTCTGTAGGCTGGAGGGAACCCCCCCAGGCTAGGGAGGGGGCCATTGTACCCAGACGAGGACGCCCCGAAGAACAGAACCTCTGTCTTCTCCGGGTTCAGCTTGAGCCGGTTGGTCCTGGTCCATTCCAAGACCGCCTCCAGGCACAGGTTGCGGGAGCGTACTGCCTCCTCTGCAGAGGAAGAAAAGGAGAGATAGAGCTGCGTGTCATCAGCGTACTGATGGCAGCGAACTCCAAATCTCCTGATGACCTCTGCCAGTGGCCTCATATAAACATTGATCATCATGGAAGAGATTGCTGACCCCTGGGGCACCCCACAAGGGAGAGTCCAAGGAGCCGACAAGTCACCCCCCAGCTGAACCTGCTGAGTCCAGCTGCCAAGGAAGGAACGGAGCCAGCAAAGAGGGGAGCCCCCAATTCCAACCTCAGCAAGCCGGTCCAGCAGGTTACCATGGTCGACGGTATCAAAGGCTGCTGACAGATCAAGGAGGACCAATAGGGAGGAGCACCCTCTATTGGCCTCCCTGTGGAGGTCATCCTGCAGAGCGACGAGGGCAGTCTTGGTCCCCCGAAGTGGCCTGAACCCGGACTGGAAGGGATTCAGGATACAATTTTCCTCCAGGTACGACTGTAGCCGGACAGCGGCCAACCTCTCAACAACCTTGCCCAGGAAGGGAACAATGGCAATCGGATGAAAGTTGGACAACTCGTCTGATGCCAAGCCAGGCTTTTTCAAAGTGGGATTCACCACGGTCTCCTTCAAATGGGAAGGAAAAATTCCTTCCCTCAAAGAGGCCGTGGCAATAGCAACACCCCACTCCAGCATGTTCCCTCCGGCAGATTTAATAAGCCAAGCTGGGCAAGGGTCAAAAGGGGAAACTGCCGGCCGACAGTAAGCCATAACCCTGGAGGCCTCCGCTGGGAACACAGGCCCAAACTCAACCAGACAAGGAGACCAAGGAGGTAAGGCCCCAGGGATGTCAGGGGATAAACTAGCGCAACTGGAGGGCAGATTGGAATGGGTGGCCTGAATTTTAGATCTGAAATAGGCTGCAAATTGCTCACTAGTGAACTCACTAGGAGGAGGCCCCAGCTGACCAGGATTGGAGAGGTCTTGAACCACCCGGAACAGCTCCTCTCTCAGGGAGACATGAGATGTTCTAGCGTCCCTGATCACGCTAACATAGCGGCTGGTCAGCTGCTTAAGTGCAGCCCTACTCACTGCTATCCGATCCGTCCTCCAAATGTCCTCAAGCCTCCTGCATTCTTGTTTCATCAACCGCAGCTCAGCCACAAAGCTCGGCAGAGTGTGGCCTGCTCTATGGGTGGGGCAAACAACATGCTGAGATAGATTCATGGAAGTCATGGATTCCATGAATTCCAGAGCAGCTCCAGAGAGTTCCTCCTCTGCATGCACGTTGAAGTCCCCAGCCACCAATAGGCGGGGGGACCTCAACAGGGCAGCCGAGACGAACTCTGAGATCTCTGGAAAGGATTGTGTTGGGTTGCGGGGAGCACGGTACACCAGCACAATGCCAAACTTATCACGCTGACCCACCACTACATAAACTATAGGAGTTTATATAAGGTTCCAAATTTGTATATATTCAAAATATAAAAGTTTTAAAAACATAATTAAATTTTCTTTATAGCACAGGTGCCAAAGGTGGCACTCGGAGCCCTTTCTGTGGGCACCCGACATCGTCCCTTCACAGCCACCTGTATTCAGGTTAAATTGCTATATTGGTACTTTGCAAAACTATGGGTTTTGAATTGCATTTTGGGCACTCGGTCTCTAAAAGGTTCACCATCTCTGATCTAGGCTGTTTTATTAATTGAAGAACTAAGTTTTAAGGACTGGGAAAATTGCTGAGACTAAACTAGCTAATACAATACAGTGGACACTTGTATAACAGATGGTTTATATAACATAAAATTTGTACAACATAAACAATTCCAGAGATAGGGGAAATTTGCTTAACAGAATTGCCTATGGGGTAAATCCGTATAACATAAAAATGGTCGTGATTAGGGATTACTCTGTTTTCTATGCATTCCTATGGGGAATTTGTATAAAAATTTGCTTAACATAATTTCATTTGGAATGAATTAATTCCTTTATACAAGGTACCAGTGTATTGTAATCTACTATCTTGTGTACTGGATGAAGACGGAGATAAACAGAGATGAACATCATATTGATGGAAAAAGTTTAGAATAATATTAATGCCAAAATATTTAGCAAATATGGAAACATGAAAATAGTCTTGTTTAAGATGAGGAGAGAATCATAAAACAACTAGGCCGATATATTGGGGAAAAACTTTTGATATTAACACAGCAGGAGATAAGCAATGTACCTGTTTTTACTTTGTTTGTTTTAAAAATTAAAAAAAAATTAAAAAAATGATATCTTATTAGTGATATTGTTTCAAAGAATACTGTAAGGGAATAGGTAGACCACAATCTTATTCTACAAATCACTATGGTCAGAATTCTGCTGGAAAAATTAAACATATGCAATAGTAATTGCACAAGTGGTTTCTGCCTTTGGCACAATTCCTGTTGTGTTAACAGTCACAGAATTGTTGCAAAATTAATTGCAACAGATTTTGCAACCAATGTGCGACCATTCACATGATAGATGCCATGCGAGCCCATGCATGCTCATTGTTACTAGTGTTCATACATTTCAGGATGCTGTCTTAGTACTTAAGGAAGAGTACATTCCCAGGGTTAGTTAACAGGAATTAGCAATGCCTTAACTATTAGGAGACATACTCTTGATCTGTAAATGCATTGCCCATTAACACTAAAGAAATGTATGTTCTGTGGACTTGAATATATGGTATGTGAAATTTTCATTGTTTGTTCTCTGCTTCATTGCTAGCGTACTATGAACTGTTCCCCTGGAATAATGGCAGGAATGCACATTTTCTTGAACATATGGCTATTGCTGGAGGCCTGCATGCAGTGTGTGCTGCAAATGCTAATCTTTGTTCTCCATGTTCTCTGCAGAGGAGAAGATGGCCAGCTGTAGAGCATTGGTCTATATGGGTTGGGTACTGAAAATGCTAAAACTGTTTCCCGAGCTTAGGGAAATTACTTAAACCCTCTATAAGGGATTCATTTGCCAAAGGAGTGTAAACAGTTGCTTTCCCAAGCTCCTTTCTATTGAGGAATGCCTACTTTAATGTACAGTGTGGTAAGTAAGTTCATGTTATATCCATGCTCAGTCCTTGCTGTTGTATCTGAACTAATGTTACTTAAGTCAATGTGGCTTGCAGTGATCACTTTCTTGATAAGAACTCCCTCTTCCTTCTCATGTCAGTTGCATTAGTCTATATCCAATTCCAGTTCATCTTGTTCTATATGACCTACTGAATATGTGTGTGTGTGTGTGTGTGTGTGTGTGTGTGTGTGTGTGTGTAGATTCTCCATCTCTTTTCTGGTCACATGAGAGTTCCACATCATTTACCTAAATTCTCAGATTTCCTCCAAGTCTAATTTCTTTCCTCTGCCTTGAATATATCTTTTAAGGATTATGTCCTTCTCTGTGCATTGTTTATTGTAGTGGATGGTGCTGGCCTCACTAAAAGTATTCTTTACAGCAGATCCTGAAGATGCTGAGGAGTTAAACAGGATAAACAGGTTTCTCCTTAGTTTTATACTCTTAATTGTGTGTGGGAGACAGATAGATAGTGCAATGATCTAGAGCAGTGGTGGTGAATAGAGATGGGCACAACCCAGCGAAATTTTCATTTTCGTTTTCATTTTTTCATTTCGTTTCGCAATGAAAACGAAAACGAAAAATTTTTCAGAAGCAAAACGACAACGGAAATGAAACAAAAAATTTTGCCGTGTTTTTCGTTTTTGTTACGGCAGACATATTGCATTGAAAAGAATGCTGAAATGAATTTTTTTTGTTTTCGTTTTGTTTTTTCGTTTCATTTCGTAACGAAAACAAAAACGAAAAATGTGCGGAAACCCCCCCGAAAAACGAAAATGAACCGAAATGGACCCCTAAACGACAAACGAAAAACGAAAAATTATTTTTTTGAGTCGTGCCCATCTCTAGTGGTGAATCTTTGGCAATCCAGATGTTTTGGGCATCATCTCCCAGAATTCTGGACCTAGATTGCCAATGACAAAGGGCTGTGGGAATTTGGTCCAAAACATTTGGAATGCCAAAGGTTCACCAC
>JAHTLZ010000129.1:72683644-72800349 GCA_023846285.1 Phrynocephalus versicolor | reverse complement strand
AGTGGGTGAGGATAGGAGGCACCCACGGGTGCCTCCAGGAGCCCGCTTTCCCTTTATAGTGGGCCAGAGGAGGCACCCACCCCACAGAGGTGCCTCCAGGAGCCTGCTACCCCCCCCAAAAAAACCAGTACTAACGACAACGAAAAAACAAAAAAACGAACCGACTAATTTTTGCGAAGTTTCGCGAAAAACGGAAACGAGCTGAAACGGGCTGCCTCCGACACACAACAACTCGAAAACGTCATTTTCCCTAGTTGTGCCCATCTCTATTCACCACCACTGAGCTGCAGCATCAGGTCATGAATTTGATTCCCCACGGTGCCTAGTAGAAGACCATCTGTGTGAGCTTGAGCAAAATGCAGTGTCCCAGAACGGTAGTGAAGACAGCCTAATTAACAACCTGTTTGGTTTTTGCTTATCAGAATTATCATCCAAGAGTTAGTTGGGGTGCTGTTCAATCATGTATCCCTTTGTTAAGAAGCTTTCATTAAAGTATTTTGTTCTCACGTGTACATTATTATACTGTTAATGCTTTATCTCTTTTTACTGCCGTCTGATGAAGACAGAGGTTCTTGAGGTTGATGAGCCTGAATCCACCCATAGTCAGTAGCAAATAAAGGTGCTTTGCACATGACTTTGTCGGATGGTATTGGTGTTCTGACAGGAGGATTTCAGTTTTTCTGTTCTAATAATCAAAGTCACTTCCAGTAAATGATTCAAAAAGAATATTTTAATAATAGGGTTTCCCAGTTATTATTAGTTGTAATTTTTCCTTTTGCATCACTTTTTCCTGAGTATTTCTTTTAGTCTAGCAAACTACTTATTTCTGAGCTATGAATTTAATTATTTGTAGCTTATAATGACTTTTCCATGGGTACTTAAATATTCCTAGACTTTCTAATCCTTTAAGAATTGAATAAACTGTTCATTGGTAAACTCACAGTTACTGCCCTCTGAGAATTTTCCTCTTTTGATATGGGCAGCTATACTGTAAATCTTAATGATGTTCAGTAGATCAGGAGGGCTTGAAAATAATGTAATATTGGCCATATATATTAAATGTAAAAGCTGAGGCTGTTTCTCTGGTAATTAGGCTTATAGACTTTAGCACCATCTCTCAGTTGTCTAGACAGGGGATTTAAAGCTAGGCAGAACCACAAATCATCACCATCATTGTCATCATTAATGTACTTGGAGTTTACAGACAAATAGAAAAATAATAGGCAACACAAACTAAGATAGGTTTGATTGCAATATGATGTGCATTTCCTTTGGATACACTGGAATTTACTGTACTATAGCAGGTTTAAGAACGGGCAGTTTATAATAGTAACAGGTTTGAGCCTCATTACTTAATGTAGGTATCAACATTCCTGTGGTACTTCTGCAAAAGCAATCTGATGCTTGTTCTTAATCCAGTATGCCCATGTTACTGTAAAAATCCAAACATGACACATTTATATGTCAGTAGGTCAAAAGCGAGTACTAATTCTGTGGTCTCTCCCTCTTAAGACATTGGGTTGGGGAGTGTATAAGGCAGGGCTTTCAGAATCATCACCTTGATTATTGAGCTTCCTCTAAAAGCTGGCTCCATGCCTGCTGAGCTTCTGGCAGGTGGCCAAGAATGTATCATTTCATATGGCATTTCATCTTTAAAAGTGATTTTCAAATGGGCATTTGGAACTGTTCTTACTTTATACTGGAAGAATTGGTTTTTAATGGCTTTAAAATCATTAGATTTTTTTAAAAACACACACACACATTTTATTGTATAAAACTTAGGGATCCCCAAGAAGTCAGAAAAACAAGAAGTATGCATCGGTAACAATTGATAAAATAAAGATGGTATCAGTGTGCCATGGAAAGTGCCGTGCTGCTGTTTTCAGAGAGAAAAGGTTCTAAAAGGAAACATACTACAGTATAGTAATACCTCGTAAGACAAATGCCCCTTAAGACAAAAATTAGTAAGACGAATAAAATGTCCGAGAATATGAAAACCTCGTAAGACAATTTTTGCTATGGGATGCTTCACAAGATGAATTCATTGCATTCCTATGGGAATCTGCATTAAACTGTGCCTCGTGGGACAAATTTTTCATAGGACAAATTGATCCATAGAACAAATTAAATTCATCTTAAGAGGTACCACTGTATGAGTAAGAGAACAGAGAACTGTAAGTGAACCACTGTATGAGTAAGAGAACAGAGAACTGCCAATACAATGTAAGTGCATTGGCAGGTCCTCTTTCATTTTTTTTTCACAATTCCAAGACTGAAAGAAGAAGAAATCAATAAAGTTTATGTGCTTGCAGAATTATGAATATTCTTCAACATAGAACTTTTGTAAAGAATATATACAGTTTGTGTAGCAGGGATGTTTCTTGTGTTGGGAAGGTCTTCTTAGGAATGTTGTAGTGGAAACCTGTTTTTATAGACACTATTTTCAACATACAAATTATACATTTCATGTAAACTAGAGACTGAGGTTAGTTATGAAAGATTGTGGGAAGCGAGTTGGGTACTTAGAGAGGCAAATTGGGTAAACTCTGTCAGTGCTAGAAAGAACTGCACATAAAATTCAACTCACTTTGTTTGTATATCTTCCAAGGAGAGGTATACATATGTATTTGTATCTAATGCAAAATAGATTAAAATGTGCTTTCACACCTCTGTGTGAGAACCTTTGCATGAGAATTTTACAGTAGGAAGTGGTAGTAGTTACCACGTCAAGCTCTGATATGGGTACAGAATCATTCCTCAAGAATTAAAATAATGAAATGATCTTCAGCTAGTTGTTCCATCTCCACATAACCCTTAACCCAGAGTTGTTGTAAAGAAGAAATTGGAATGGAATAGTTTTAGCACAGACGTTACAACCATACATAGATTTTTATTATTTTTGCTGTTGACATTGAATCTGATTGGAGCAATTACACTGAAGCCTGTGTTTCTATATATAAAAACTTGTGAATTGTCTCATCCAAGAGCAATTCATGCTACTCGAAGGGAATATGTTCCTTTTTTCAGGTGCAAGAGCTCATCTTATCTATAGATGCCAGTAGTGGCACAGTAGCTTGTCAAGATGATTCCATTAACACCAATATAAAAATTAGAGCTTTGTTTGTTAGATTTTTATCCACCCTAGTACCAGGAATTTCCACAGTCTCAGATATGAACCACATTGATTGAGGTCTATGGGAGCAGTAGTACAAAATATCTGGAGGTTATGGCATTGTCTAACTTGACTCCAGACTTTTAGAGTTTTTTTCTCTAACACATATAATAAAGTGACCTGTACACAGAGATTCCAGAAAGACACAAAGGGAAGTGGTATTTCACACAGCATGTATATGAATTGTGGATTTTGCTACCATAATATATAGTGATGCCTATAAATTTGGGGGTCTTGAAAATGAGACTAAGTCAATGCACAGAGGATAAGGCTATCAATGGTGACTGATCATGACATCTATTATATTACTTCCAATATCAGAAGCATTGTGGAGCACATGAGTGGGAGAATGCTATTGTATTTGTGTCTCACTTCCCTCCCAAACACATTTGAACAGAAGGCCTTGGGTCTGTTCCACACAGACCCAAGGATCAAAATACAGTGGACCCTTGTATAACAAACAGATTGTATAACATAAAATTTGTACAACATAAAAAAATTCCAGAGATAGGGGAAATTTGTTTAATATAATCGCCTATGGAGCGAATCCGTACAACATAAAAATGGAATTACTCAGTTTTCAATGCATTCCTATGGGGAATTTTTATAAAGGAAAATTTGCTCAACATAATTTCATTTGGAACAAATTAATTCCTTTATACAAGGTACCACTGTACTGAAGAGTCTATGTTCTGCTTTTTCATATTGTACAGCATAAGCATATGGATCTGTTGTCTGGTTTACTGGAACATTACAGCTTGAATCCAATTGGTATTTCTAATTAAAGAAGACTATTGGATCATAGAGGTTTACTTAAGTCTTGCCTGATCATTCACCAACTAATTCAGTGGGTCTAGTCTTGTTGGGGCTAATAATAGGATTTAGGCAATTTTTATATATTTGCATCTTTTTGCCTTAATTATTGTTTCATTTTTAAAACTCATTTCACACATACTGGTTTCCTGCACCTTTCCTCCTTCATCCCCATGAAGCTGTTTGATCTGAGAAACGCTGAGTGGTCTTGAACCAGTAGTGAGATTTATAACAAGGGTCTATTCTATTTTAGTCTGACCCTCTTTCCACTACTTAACTTTGGACCTTTTCCTACCAACTATCCACCAGCTCCTTCATGTCTTTAGAGAACTGCTTCCCTGAATTATTTTTTTCCTAGTCAGCTTCATGGTAGATGATTTGATATGATTTTTTTCCTCTCAGATCTCATTAGAAGCTCCCACAGAAGCAACCAGGCAGAGTTAGAGGCTACATTACCTTGAGGGATTTGTTCCAGGTCATTGCAGAGTAGAAGATTACTCCTTCTTAAAGGTGCATAACTTCTTTAATGAAGCCAACAGTTTGTGACGGTGTGTCCCAGTGTTAATCAAATGAATAATTCTGGTTTTTAAAGATAGATACATAATGCTTTCCCCATATTCTGCTCATAAATGTGTCAGTTTTATCCCACTGACTTCAGATCTACTGTTTTCCTTCCAGATTCTTATTCTGTGCCACCCCCTATTTCATTTCCCAAATGATCTTGGTTGTTCTTTAAATGGTGGTTTAAATATCTGGCTGTGGAGCCAGAGGTTGGGAGTTTGATTGGCCACTGTGTCCTTGACAGGGACTAGACACAATGATCCATAGACTCCCTTTCAGCTCTGTTGTTATCACATTATTACTGTAATTATTTTTATTATAAACAAACAGTTTATAGAAGAATTGATTCAGTGTAAGAAGTATACAGTAATAATGTACATGGTGCTTTTCTGTTAAAATATTTTTATTAGATTTGCTTGAATTTGATTGATTTTCATTGTTTTTGTGTTTTAATTTTAATTTCCCACTTGATCTGCATTTTATTATTGTTCACTGCTTCAAGCATCATTTTTAGTGGAGGATATATTATACAATTATTAATGGCATTTATTGCCTATTATAATGGAAAGAGAACTGAAGATAGCCTTGGTCTTGAAAAAGGGACCACACTAGTTCATGGAGAATGAAGTTATCTGTGGGGTGACCTGACCAGACATGGCAGCTGTATATTAGTTCCAGTATTAGAGGCAGTGTGGATTGCATCCTATGGCTTCCATTTTGCCAGCTGCATCATTCTCTTCTCAAGCATATTGCTACTGCATTATTCATTGGCAATTATAACACAGTGGGGTTCACTTATAATACTGAAACATGACTTAAACATCCCACCTGAGAAATATTTTTGCCCAAGCATTGACATGAGAAGTAAAATGGGAGATTAGAAAAACTACTCTTTTTTGGACCACAGATCCCAGAATGTTGCAGTCAACATGATTGCTTCTAGCTATTTTCCCAGTATCTATTTTCCTTAGGACCTTCAGAGTGTAGACAATTTGAAGTTACTATCTCAAGTACTCGGGAAATAGACAGAATTTAATCTGGGATTGATAACCTGATCTTTTCTGGAGATTTTTGGACTATTACTCCATAACATCCAGTCAATGTGGACAGTAATATGGGAGTCCAAAACATCTGAAAGGAACCCGGTTGCCCGCTCTTGGAGCTGAGGCAGCTGCAAGTAGAAATGGGGGCATGCCAGTTAATAGCTCCCAGTTATTTCTGCTATCTATTTCTCCCTTCTCAGGTGGATCACCAGGAATTTTGATAAGCAGGATGCCGTTGTAGCAGATCAATGCAAGTTGCCCAGGCCAGAGAGCTGAGTGTACGGAGGTGATTTAGAATAGCAAATATAGATTGCCACTTTGAGATCAGCAATAATAAATGAAAGTACCTTTTGTGCCTATTGGTAAAGCAAGAGTGGCACTGCATCTCTTGTCAGATGCTTGTTGTCCCTGTTGCTTTTTAATCCTTACAAACTATGCTTCTCTCAGCCAGTTCATTCATTCTGTGCTTGATTTTTCTTGTCATGTTCAATTCAATTTAAATGTTTTTAAATTAAATTTAAGGGAAGAGTTCAGACTCGTGAACAACTAGAAGGACATGCCATCTTTTCTGGGAGGTCTTTTCTGGCAGATTCAATCTTTCTGCTCAAGTAGCAGGCTACCTAATGTAGCAACAGTTCATTGCCTGAATGGCAAGAAAGAGATTTGAAGTTTTCAAAGAGATGTTTCATGAAGCAATTATCATCTGATAGGAGCAACTACAAAGCAGGGAGCGTTAAAACCGAGACCAGTAGACAGGTTCTCCTATCTTACCTTACTGAAGTTTAGTGACTCAGCATGAACTCCACCTCCTGCATAGTCAGGGTCTAGAGTAGTGAGGATTTTATACATTTTATTTCAGGATTATGAAGAGAGCAGGATTTAAGGAGGGACAAAGGTGAAGATAGGATAGGATGTGTACATGGAGGAAAAAACCTGATAGATGGAATTTGGAGGAAGGGAATGGTAGGGAAATGATATAAAGAAAATGCTTATTGAGCAAGATAACTCATATCAAAGGTGTTTAAAGGAGGGAACAAGATCTATTTATATAATTTCTCACACAATTAAATGATATTGGCACGGTTTGACCCAGACATTGTTACAGCAGTAGTGCGAGCAGAATCTTGTGATCATAGTGGTATATATTACCAGCACTGTTGAAAGAAGTTAATTCTTTGATACTAACTATTAAAAAAGAGGAATGCAGAAATACTATAGTTGTGCACTTTTGTTGAGTTCCTATAGGCATCTTATTTATTTATTTCAAATATTGTTATGCCACCTTTCTCTTGAAATAATGTGGCTTATATTATTTTAAAAGGGCAATATTTCAAAGCTAAAAACAGGACATTATATAAATATTTAAAAAGAATTAAGTAAACATATTAAAAATCTTAGATGAAAATTACTGAAATAGATTTCAAAAGAACAAAAATACAAACCAATTCCATTAGACACAGCCACTAAAAAAGCCTGCCTGAAGAGAAAACCTGTATGTTGTTAGAAGAGCACTTGGCAAGTGGGCTCCATTTTGATGTACAAAAAAATTGAGGTAGATTTGGAAGTAAGTGTCTTATCTTCCTTTCATGGAAGATAAGCAAATGGAAACTGTCTTCCTTCTCTCTGCTAAGTGATTGATTTGCTGTACTATCACCAAGGCCCTGATCATGAAAGTTTGCCATGGTGTCTTTGGCTCTCAATGTCTTACCTACTTTGGTGACCAAATTTTTTTTTTTTGGACCTGAGAATTTTGAAAAAATATTAGTCCACATGCACATGGAAACACTGATGCAAAGAGTATCAACAGTCAGGGATTAGCTGTAAAAGAAAGTTGGAGCTTTTCTATCTTTAATACCCAAAGTGAAATCAATGGTAAATCATAGTATGATGAGTCACATGGCTGTGTGTTAAGAGCCTTTAAGAATGGAATAATGGCAAGTACTTAGTTTTGTAATTTTCTGCATTACTGTGACTGCCATTCACTATGTCACAAGATAGTACTGTTCCCAGTCCATCTGTCATGTGATACTGGGTTTTGCTCTTTCAGTGCAGTGATATGGGGCGTGTGGCCCTCCTGATGTTGATGGACAGCAGCTCCCATAATCCATCATCATTAGCTGATGATAATTGCAGTCCCACATTTCCTACCCTTATTTTAGAGAAAAGACCAGTTGTATTTTGTTTCTTTTCAGCCTGTGGAAGGTAAGTTCTTGCTCAGTGTTTAGAAAATTACAGGCAGAATTCTGCTGAGTGAGGCTGAAATATGCTGGCAGATGCCATAAGCACTTGAGAAGTGTAAATTGTTCAACCGTTGTCACCTTATATGTTCATAAGGAACTTGAGAACTAATTCTGGAGCTGAGTTGGGGAATGCCATGTCAGAAGCAAGGGCTTCTGCACAGAATTCTCAGCACTTCATTAAAACCCAGTTACTAGGTTTTTTTTTTGGGAAAAAGCCTTGACTTTTTATGGATACAGCCAATAATGTATAGTCACATGGATGTGTCAGCCAATGGAAAGATACCTCCTTGCTGGTTAAAGATTAATATTAACTATTGTACACACACCTTGTTAACTGCTGAAGGCACAAACCAAGTCTTCTTTTACTTGCAGAGCATTTAGTTTTGTAGTGTCTGTGAAGATTCTCAGTCATCCAGGTGCGTTTATCTGGGAGTTGAGTCATGGCTACTGGACTTCTTTTTGAGAGATAGAAACGTTTCGCTGTTCATCCAAACAGCTTCATCGGTCAGAAACGTTTCTCTCTCTCAAAAAGAAGTCCAGTAGCCATGACTCAACTCCCAGATAGTTTTGTAGTGGTTTAGACAGAACTGCATCACTCTTAGAATAACATTCTTTGAATAAAGCATTGCTCTTGTGGAATGTATAGAAGATTTATCTTTCTTCCTGGTCTTTTGCTTTGATGGCTTGCTTGAGCTAAAGTTTTCCTCCATCTGGTTAGCCAGCAGATGGATCCCTCCCTGTTGAGAATTAAGGCTCTCACAGGTCACATTCAGGAACATCAAGGAATGAAATCAGTTCTGGGGTGAGTTCTTCAGAATGGCAGCAATGAGAGCTGTTGTATCATGTTTTTTCTTTTATTGCAAATTAGTCAGTTACTAAGCAAGACAAATGTCACTAGCTTGTTAACACTTTAATGATATAAGCTCTTCTTTGCTAGACTTTGATGTTGTCAAATTCTACTTAAGGATCACCAAGATGGCTCATTTGTACATTTGTCTCATGCACAGGGGAGGCCTTCACTTACATGGGTGTCACCCCTAAAGGGATAAGAAGATTTTAGACCTACTATAACTTATATGTCTTAAGAAAGTGATAGTCATTAGAGATGGGTATGAAATGGAAAAATAGTGTTTTCTTTTCTTTGGTTTCTTTAGTAATTTTGTTTAGCTTTATTTCATTTGTAATGTATTTTAAAGTAGCTTGGTTATGAAACAAAACAAAATGAAATGAAACACTATACTCCTCTATGTCATAAAGGACTAAAATGACAGGGGAACTGCCTCAAGCTGTTCCCACAGGGTTAGCTTCCTAAAGTGATTCTATGTAAGCACCCAAAATTTGGAAATGTTTGGGCTTCAGGGGGCTGTGTTATGAAGATCCAAAGGGGCTACACTCACCTGTGACTTGACTTCCAAAGTTCCAATTCCAATTAGAAAGATTTTTTTCCCTAGAGGCACTCCCTTTGGAGCTTAATAACTCAGCCCCCTGACCCCTAAACCTTTCCAAATTAAGGGAGCTTGCAGGGAAGAGCTTGAGGAAGCTTACCTGCCGTTTCCTCTAGGATGAATCGTTTCATTCTAGAGGGAAAATGGGATTTCATTGTTAAGTGAAACACATCCTACCATTTTAAGTAATGAAGTTAATTCATTAAGTAATTCATTACTTAATGAAATGACAAAACAGCATATCGTTTTTCGTTTCGTGCTCATCTCTAATAGTCATGCATTTTTCCCTTTCAAAATATTTATGTGTTCAGGTGGAATACAGTTATACTGTAAGTAGTTTATATAACTGGGAATTGAACATGTTGCCATAGGTTGTCACTTTCCATGATAAAATGAATGGGAGTGCAAGTCTAATATTTTTGGAACTAATGTTCTTTGCTTTTCTAATGGGAAAAGCTGTGATTCAAAGATATTGAAGGGCGACCCTTAAAATCAAGTTAAGATAAAAATACAGTAATACCTTGGATAATGAATGTCCCTGATAATGAATTTTTTGGATAACGAATCACAATTTCCAGGTATAGGGCTGCCTCGGATAACGAAGTTTCCCTATGGGCTGCCTCAGATAACGAATTGCAATTTGTAGGTGTAGGTCTGCCTTGGATAATGAATTTTCTCTATGGGCTGTCTTGGATAACATTTTCCTATGGGCTGCCTCGGATAACGAATTTTCCCTATGGACTGCCTCAGATAATGAATTTCCAGCATGCATCGATAAAAAAGAGTTATCCAGGGCTGCATCACATCTGTACCTTTAAAGTGCACTTTATAAAGAGTTTTGAGCAAAAAACCAGGTGTTCGTGTCATTTTCCTAGGCTCTGGAACGGATTAATTGGTTTCCCATTCACTCCTATGGGAAACCGTGTTTCCGATAACGAATTTTTCTGGATAACTAATTGCCTCAGAGAACGCATTAAATTCATTATCCGAGGTACCACTGTGGTTGAATTTTGGATTTCTATCGGTCCACTAAATATTCCATTTCAAAACATGATGCTAAAATATTTCAGAAGGGTTAAGAACTCATGGGATTCCCCTAGTGAGAAAAAATTATGGGTAGAAAACAAACTTGGGTTATGTTTGTGGTTTTTGGTCACTTTGCATCCTTTCATACTTTCCCAAGATAAATCAGCATGAAGCCAATTTCATTTTGGAATCTAACAGTTGGAAGTTCCATATCCTACACCTGTGTTTTGCAGTTCACAAATGTCTCCCATGTGAAAGGCTTTAGGAAGCAAATACCGTCATCTTGGATCAGTAACGCTGGGAAAAAATTAAGAAGCTTTGAATCTTATGCCAGAAGCTGTACATTTGCAAGTGAAGAAAAATGCCATCAGTACCATCTGGATTTTACAGTTTATTATTGGGTAATTTCCATGTCACTTCCTTCATCCTGTTCAACTCCATTTGTGAAAAGTCAAGTAGCTCTACCAATATGAAC
Source organism: Phrynocephalus versicolor (assembly GCA_023846285.1). Lineage (NCBI taxonomy): Eukaryota > Metazoa > Chordata > Lepidosauria > Squamata > Agamidae > Phrynocephalus > Phrynocephalus versicolor. The sequence goes on along the minus strand of JAHTLZ010000129.1, from coordinate 72,789,574 downwards.
AAGTGCTGTTGTGTCTATCTCAGATGAAAACGTGAACAGATTTCAGCAGTTTATAAGGAATGAACTAAACATCGATGATTTGATTTTTTTTTCACTAACACTTTATATAAGAACATAAGAAGAGCCATGCTGGATCAGGCCAAAGGCCCGTTTAGTCCAGCTTTCTATACCTTACAGTGGCCCCACCAAATGCCTCTGGCAGCACACGAGACTAGATATCTGTCTCCTGATACCACTCCCCTGCATCTGGTCCTCGAAGTACCCTGGTTTTAAGCCTGGAGATTACACTCCATCATGGTTTGTAACCTGTGATGGACTTTTTCTCCAGGAATCTGTCCAATCCCCTTTTGAAGGCATCCAAGTCAGATGGCATCACCATATCCTGTGACAGGGAGTTCCACAGACTAACAACACGCTGGGTAAAAATATTTTCTTTTGTCTGTTCTTACTCTCCCAGCCCTCAATTTGAGTGGATGTCCCCTAGTTCTGGTATTTTGTGAGAGGAAGAACAGCGTCCCTCTATCCACTTTACTCATGCCCTGCATTATTTTGTACATCTCAATCATATCCCCCTTGTGCCTTTCAAAATATATCCTTGCTAAAACAAGTTGCTTTCCATTTAAAGACATTCCAAAACAAGCTATGTTACACCTAATAACACTATTATACTGTCATATGTTTTGGGATTTTAGTGTTTAGCCAAATTCATGTGACTGTGGTGCCACAAATACATAAGGTAAGGAGGCTGGAAAAGTTTTTTTAAAAAAATCTGCAGGTCTTAGAACCCTCTATGTAGCATGGATTATGGGGGTCATAATTTTAAAAAGTAATTTTGTGCAGTTAAATGTGGCAGTTGGACTGTAATGCAAGAAGCCAGCTTAAGCAGTCGGTGCACCACACAGTTGGCATCCCCTATAATGGCAGGTTGCAGAAATCTGCCTAGGTTGCCTTACAGTTTGACTGATGCTTATGGTCTGGGGAATCAAACACCTGCCCAGGTATAATCTTATCGGTTTGTTTCTGTTTGTTGCAAAATTTTTGAAAAATTTGTTTCCATTTTTCGTTTTTGTTTGTCATTTCTACCCGCTTTTTGCGCGATTTTTAAACCATTTCCACGTGCAGGCGTCCCCCAACGCCCCAGACCAGAGGGAAAACACTTTTAAAAAAATGGATACTGGCAGAGACACAGTGTAGACTAGGTACGCAGGGAGGTTGCGAAGGCAGCGGCGGGCGTTGCCCAGGGTGCAAGGCAGCCGCAGAGTGACTGCACTGTGGGGCAGGGGAGGGTACTCACTGAGAGGTATGCAGCACACACGCACACAGAGAGGCTGCAGGACTGAAGCTAGAGTCGCAGAGACAGCAATCCCACCCTAACTCCCACCAGAGACTGCAAGGAGGACGGGGGCTGCCAGAGCTTTTTATGCCCTCTGTGGCTGCCAGACCTGCCCAGTCTACAACCTGGGCATGCTATTGTTTGAACATGATCCCATCACATGGCTTGCCTCCATTTTGTGGCTGGTAGTGACATCCATTTTAAAGGGAAAAGAAAAATACATTGCGATGAGAAAAAGACCAAAATAAACGTTTTAAGGACCCCAACCCCCTGGTAGGTAATAATTTCAAATAATTATCACATTATCGCTGCGTTTTTACAAATGTCCAGGGTGTTTTAATACCCAAGAAATCAATCAATATTAGGCATCTGGGAGCCATTTTGCGTCAATGTCCCGTAACTCCCCTTAAAGGGAAAAAATACAGCGATCTGAGAAAAGACATAAATGCACCTTTTAAGGAACCCACCCCCCTGGTAGGTATTATGAGACAATATAAATAATTATCACTGCGTTTTTACGGATGTCCAGGGCGTTTTTTAACATTTAAAACAGCTCATTTCATTGCGCGTCGCCATTAACGGAAATGAAACGTAATTTCATGGTTCTGTTCGTTTCATTGCATTTTCATCACAATTTTCGTTAGTCATTTCGTTACGTAACGGAACAACTAACGAATAACAGAAACGAAAAAATGTTCGTTCTGTGCCCATCTCTATGTGGCATATCAAGTTTTTCACATGTCTACATGACTTATGGTGTACCCCAAGGTTTGCAAAGAGGGGATAAATGCCTGTCTGCAAGAGTGAAGGAATGGGCTACTTTCTTCTGTAAAGGGTTTGACACAAGGCAATTATACATCTGAGTGCTTTGGGAATCTGACATTCCCTTCCCTAACATGACATGCCCTGGAGCTGTACAGCCACTGGCTTGTCATAATGCTTCAATACAACAGCTCATTGAAAACACTGTTAATCTATGATTGGCCCTGCACACATGAGGATCTCATGTGGTCAACAGTCTCTGGCAGAATGAAGATGACGTGATTGCCCTCCATAGAGCTCTTATTGTAGAATGGCTTGTGCAGCCCATTTCAAATGTTTGTGTGCTATTCTGTAGTTCTCCGACTATAAATAATGCTAAGCACAATTGCTGCTAGTTCAAAGTACACATCCAGAACTTGGAACATAATTTACCAGCTTGATACTAGTCTTTATGTGAACCTAGCTCTTAAGTGATTCTAGAAAAGAAAATCCAATGCACATGCACAACTCAAACTAGCAATTTCTTTTGAGTTGAAAGAAGTATATCTAATTATGGAAGGCATGGGACTTAGTGGTTTGCTGTCCAATTTTCTACCCCTCCCATATACTTTCCGATGCAGCTTCAGTTGAAAAGGACAACACATTCACAAAGAGTTTATTATTTATTGTCTGGCTCTGCTCCATATTCAAACCTAGTTTGTGTTTCCAGATCTGCCCTGGTTGACCTTGGATTGAGTCATCCCCACCCCCTTTGTATCTGAATCTCTATTTCTCTAAGATGGAGGGGACAATATACTTGGCTTTTGAGATTCCATGATGGAAACAAATGGGTTAAGGGCATGTCCTGACCAGCCCTTTTGGTGCAGGCTGGTATGGTCTAAATAGGGTCAGTTAAGGTAGGTGTGGGGAGCAATATAGTATTAGGTGTGAACCTTGTGTCCCAATGGCATAGAGAAGTAAGCTATGTGCAGCAGTGCAAGGGAAGAAAAAGCAATCAATTAAATATAGACAAATATCTTTCTACCTTTTGCACTCCTGTTTGGTTACATGGTGGCTCAGTGGGCTAGAGCACTAAAAACCGTTGGCTGCAACGTCCGCAGCTTGGTGGTTCGAATCCTGGGTGCCACGCAGCGGAGAAAGTTCCTGCTGTCAACCCCAGCTCCTGCCAACCTAGCACTTCGAAAGCATGTAAATGCAAGTGAATAAATAGGTACTGCTGTAAGAAGTGGGAAGGTAAACAGTGTTCCGTGCACAGAAATGCGTTCAGCCATGCCAGGCACATGACCACAGACTTGCACAACACTGGTTTCTTGGCTTGAAACGGAGATGAACACCACCCCTCGAGTCGGACATGACTAGCCCGCATGTGCGGGGGGAACCCTTACCTTTACCTTTTGGTTACACTGAGTTTGGAGAAAAGGAGGGAGAGGGAGGCAGAGAGGAAGGATTGGGACACACAGTGCAGTCTCCCATCTCTCTCTCTCTCTCTCTCTCTCTCTCTCACACACACACACACACACACACACACACACACAGTGAAAACATAAATAAAGGAACCCTTTTGTGCCTTGTACTGTACACATAGTAGAAGAATGAGGATTGTGTGGAAGACTCAAAGCAGATTGAGGCATGTGCATCATCTGAACAAGATATCTTCCCAACAGGATCTCTGTGTTCAGTTCATGTAGAAATAAAAGAGACCCTTAACTCTCTACTGCAGATCCACATACACACCTCTGTTCACACTTAACTTTTCGGCCATTTTTGCCTCTCTTTTGCATGCAACAGACAAACCCCATCAAAAAAAGAGGAGGCATAGAATGGGGAGGGGAAGCATAAATATTCAGTTTGCTGATATCCTGTAGCAGCTTGTTTATTAAACACTTCATAATACTGGAAATTTAAACTGGATGGATCATTGGCAAATTTGACAGCCGCAAGGCTCAATTTGTTCATTCTTAATGACCACATGTGTTGGGACCAAAGGACACCAACCCACCTGAAAAAGGTAGAAGCCCCTGAGAGGCCTTCGAAAAGGTGTGGCTCGGGGTGCTTTTTCATCTTAGCTGGCTTATTTCTAAATTAAAATGCCTCAAATAGTTTGGACTGTATCTGTCTTACAGTCCCTTTCAGTCAAGCCACATCCTCTTCTTTTCTGCCTAGTTGAGGGGGAGATGCAAGCAGGAGAATGGATAGAATGTCTTCACTTTTCTGCTCAGCAGCTTGGTGCATGTAGCCACATATTGTTCCTCTGCTTTCTGCACTGTCTCAGAATCCTTCTTGCTGTATCCCATCATCAAACCCTAAAAGGTGAAAGAGCAACACCAATCGGTTCCCCAAAATATTTTTTGAAGAACAGGAGCACTCCACAAAATTCTTAATACACATTACGGAGATTGGAGAACAGCCTAGCCCAGGGATGGCAAACCTATGGCACATGTGCCCAGGGTGACACACAGAGAGCTTTCGGGTGGCACGCGACAGCCCCCTGGGAGTCAGCACTTCCCTCTCCTCTTTAGCAGCCAGAAGGACTTGTATGGAAAGAAGCAGGGAGGGGAAAAAGCCAAGGGTATTTGTACACGACCCCTAAACTCCGCCGCAAATGGCTCCCAGCTCCGGAGCTTAAAATTGTTTCCCCACCAGCTCCGGAGTTTACAGAAAATTAAGTGCGGCCACGCCCCCCTAAGCGTGTCCCAGTGCACTTTTCAGGTACCTGCTCTTGGAGGGTGAAAAATCCCAGATCCGCTTGTAAAGGAGTGAGTGCCCGGCTCTCCTCGCTTCTGTTTGTTGTTGTTGTTTTGCCTCCTGCCCCTTTAAGAGAAGGAAGGATGACAATGGGGCTTGTGGAGGCTTGGACCAGCAAACGGAGGTGAGCCTGCATTCTTTTGTCCCCTTTTTTCTCCCTCCCCTCACACAGACAGGATCAAGGAAGTGTGGAGGGGTGGGGACGCAGGAAGAGCAACGAACCCCCAAGATCTCTGGTCCAAATTTAAGTAGTCAGCGGATCTTAGGGGTCGTGTGAAAAGAGCCCAAGTCAGCTTAACCAGCAGTAAGATGAAGAAGCTGTCAGCTAACCTTCAGTAAGACCGGGGGGGGGGGGGAGACGTTTAGGTTTCCTTTCTTTGACTTGCATGGAAAAAGCAGGGAGGGGAAGAAGCCAATTCAGCTAACATGCAGTAAGATGGAGAGGAGGGGGAAGGGACGTTTAGGTTACCTTTCTTTGAGTTTTGCGTGGAAAGTAACCTGTGATGGACTTCTCTATGAATCTATGCAAGTCAAAATATATGGCATAACTAGTTGCTCTTTCCTCATGTATTGATTGCAGAACTTGGAGACCGGTAGCCTCATTGACTCAGTGGGATTTACGCAAATTGATTTATTTCATCAATTCATAGTGGAATTTAGTATTAGGATGCTAGACATTATTTTCAGCAATAGTGCAAAATCACTCCAGAAAATTTATTCAGTACTATTGAGCATGTTAAGAGAAATATACAGTTTACATGAACTTAACCTTTTGTGCAAACCATAATCTTTTGCTATGATGTATTGCAAAATTATGTTATAAAGGACCAAATATGGCTGACATTGCAAAAATTAAACAAGCACTTAACTTAATAATGAGGGTACAATATTAAAAGGATCAATGAATACCATACCAAGAAACATATGTAGCGTTACATTCTTTCTTGAAATTTTCATGCCCACACTAAGATCACTGTTTTTAGGTTTAGATTTAGAACATAAGAACATAAGAAGAGCCATGCTGGATCAGGCCTGGGGTCCATCTAGTCCAGTTTCCTGTATCTCAGAGTAGCCCTGCCAAATGCCTCTGGGAGCTCATGAGACTAGATATCTGTCTCCTGACACCACTCCCCTGCATTTGGGCTTTGAAGTACCCTGTTTGTTTGTTTTTAAGCTTGGAGATTACACATCTCCCTCATGGCTTGTAACCTGTGATGGACTTTTCCTCCAGGAATCTGTCTAATCCCCTTTTGGAGGCATCCAGGCCAGATGCCATCACCATCTCCTGTGGCAGGGAGTTCCACAAACTAACAACACACTGGGTGAAAAAATATTTTCTTTTGTCTGTTATTACTTTGTTTAAATTGTGTCTTCTAAAGATGGGTCTCATGCAGAGTTTCACATAGCTGTGCTGTGAGTGTTCATGTAATACAGCCACTACAAAAGACAGTGCTGGGGTGCGAAGGACCAGTTACTCCCCCCTTGTTCAATAAAAGTTGAACACCCACATACCCAGCATGCAAGTTGAACTCCTTGTCACAGGTGGTCAGTGAAACATTGGCCCCTTGTGCTGGTGGTTTACAAATTCAAAAGGAACCCCAGTTGAGAATCATTGTGTTGGTTCTGGGACTATCCATTTCTTTAGTGTTAATAGTGTTAGTTATTTTTTTGGTATAGATTTGTATGGGGTCTTTCATATATTATTTGTGTATGTGTATTTGTAGATTTCAAGTCTTGAACTGTCAAAACTGTTTTGACTTTTTGTAGCTCCCTGATCAAAATTGATTCCCCATTCATTCCCATGGAAAACCATGCTTTGTAAGACCCAGTGCATTCCACTTATTTTTTCTTTTTCTTTTTTTAAATTTTTTTTATAAATTTTATTTCTAATAATTAAGACATACAAACAAATAACAATACAAGTGCATCCCCACCCCCCCCAGGACCATCCATTTCTTCCATGAGTTCTTCTTTATTACTCCAACGTCTGTTGTTCTAATATTCTTCTTAAAATCCTCTTCTCCAGAACTGTCTTGAAATATTTGTCGGCTCTTTCCCCTTCCCTTCTACTAATACAAAGTCTATAAATTTTCCCCAAATGTCATAAAAATGTCTTTTTTCATTTCTCCTCATTTAACTTTTAAACTACAAGACAATTTATCGTTTATGGCTATATCCCAAAGCTCGTTATACCAATCTTCCATCTTGAGATCTAGTTTAGATTTCCAGTTTCTTGCTATAATTAATCTGGCAGCTGTCATAAGATTTGCTATTAGTTCCTTTGTTGTAACATCATAATCTTTACTAGTTAACAATGATAACAGTGCTGTTTCTGGATTACAATCAATATCTACTTTAATCATGTCACTTAACTCTAGAAAAACCCTTTTCCAAAACTTTTGAACTATTTCACATTCCCACCAGAGATGCATATATGTACCTATCTTTTTTCGCATTTCCAGCACATCTTAGAGTATTCAGCATTCATTCTATTCAACCTAATTGGTGTCAAGTACCATCTAGAAACCAATTTAAAATAATTTTCTTTTATCCTAACTGATAATGATCTCAAGATTCTCATATTCCAGATTTTCGCCGTCTTCTTTTTTTTATCTCTACATTAAGATCTTGTTTCCAGATCTCTCTCAAAGAATCTAACTCCTTCACTTCCAATGTCCCCTATTATTTTGTATATTTTACGTACTAATCCTTTCTCTATATTATCCTGGTCAGATTCAAGTGATAATAAAAACTGTTCAAACTTTGTACATTCTCTAAGTTGACTGTTTCTTCTGACCCAGTCCTTTGTCCATTTTCCTAACTGGATATAGTTTATCCATATTAAGATTGCAGAATATTTTTTATATCCTGGATTGTTCTAATTCTGGCCAACCAGTCTGTTGCTTCAAGTTTGTAGGAAAAATTTCCAAGTCTGTTACTAAACATAATGGGGAACCCTTCAGTGATATAATTTTTCTATATGTTCTCCATGTAGTCATTAAGCCATTCAGGAGGGGATTCTCAATCTTTACCTTATTTTTAAAATCACTAAACAAAAATTTATTTATTTCCCCCTTTATATTCAATGACTCCTGCTCCCACCATATTACCTTCTCCGGTTTGAATAAAATTTCCCGTAAACAACTAATTTGATTAGCTATATAATAATTTCTTAGATTGGGTATACCCAATCCTCCTTCTTTTTGGGATCTATACCACAAACTTTTATTTATTCTTGATTTTTTCCCACCATTACAGTACCTATTTATCATGTCTTGGAGAGTTTTAAGATCCTTTTCTAAAAACTGAACAGGTAACATTCTAAAGATAAAATTGATTTTGGGCAGTATCTTCATTTTTACCAATGCTATTCTACCAAACCAAGATAAGTTCAATTTAGTATAACTTTGTATTTTATTTTTCATCTCTTCTTTTAATTTTAAAATATTTTTTCCTTAGTCTTAGCAAACTCCTTATAGAATTCTAATCCTAAATATTTAATACTTTTTCAGAATTTCAGCCCAAAGTTTTCAATTATCTTAAGATCTTCTCTTCCATAATTAAACAATAAACTTTCTGATTTTTGCCAATTTACACATAATCCAGTTATTTCCCCAAATTCTTCTAGATTAATTTTTACTCTTTGAATACTCTCTATTGGGTCTAAAATTGTCAGTAGGACATCATCCGCAAATAGGCTAATTTTGGTTAGCCCATCTTTCCCAATACCTTTAATGGATTCGTCATCCCTTATAGCATTTGCCAAGAGTTCTATAACAATACAAAAGAGGACTGGAGAGAGAGGACATCCTTGTCTAGTTCCCCGGCCTAGGGTAATTTGTTCGGTCATTCCATCATTAACTATTATTGAGGAAGTACCTTCTGAGTATAATTGATTTATTACTCCTAAAAAAGTTTCCCAAATCCCAATTTTTCTAGCAGAATTTTTAATGTAGACCATTGAATGCAATCAAAAGCTTTAAAAAGATCTAAAGATAACATGCCTGCTTTGGTAGTACTTTTTCCCATTTCATAAAGAACATTCAAATTTCTTCTTATAATGTTTGCCATTTGTCTTCCCTTGATAAAACCACATTGATCATCTTTAATGTATTTAGCTACAAAATTATTCATTCTTTTAGCCAGAATTGCAGTAAAAATCTTAGCATCCTGATTTAATAGGGATGTTGGTCTATATGATCCAATGTCCATTAAGTTTTTATTGGGTTTAGGTATTAAAATGGTTAAGGAGTGGGTCCAGGATCTCGGCACTTGTTCTCCTTCCATTATTTTATTATATAGCTTTTTTAGTTTAGGTACTAATGTTGTTTTAAAAAGTTTATAAAATTCAGGTTCCAGAACATCCACTCCAGCAGTTTTATTATTCTTTAATTTGTCTATTACCTCACCTATCTCTTGATCTGTAATAGGTTTCTCCATTTCCAACATATCTTCCTCTTCCAAAACCCTCTTCAAATGTTTAGTAATATATTTTTCTATATCTTCCTTGGTCTTGTTTTTTGCTGTATATAGAGATTTATAAAACTCTTGTATAGCTTTTAATTTGTCTTTCATTTGTATACAGATCTTACCTGAGGAATCTTTTATATTCCCTATCGTGTTTTTATCCCTTCTTTTCTGAGCTAATCTGGCTAAAAGTTTTGAATTTTTATTACTATATTCAAAAAAAAAATTCTTTTTAAATAGAGTAAATTTCTTTGTACTTGTTGTAATTCTAAATCGTCTAATTCTTTTTTTTTTTGCTTCAATCTGCCTCAATATCTTCTTATCATTGCTAGAAAAAAATGGGATTCTAAATCAGCTATTAAATTTTCCAATTTCTTTTGTTAAACTCTTCCATTTTTTATTCTAGAGTTTTCTCTTATGATAAATCCTCTGGCTACAGCTTTTAAAGTGTCCCATATAATTCCCTCCAGCCTTTTCATTAATGTCCCAAGTTTCCAACCAGTCTTTTTTAACTCTTTCCAACACCTCTGGGTAATGAAATTTTTTTGGATTCATTCTCCATCTTCTAGCTTTTCTATAATTTTTGTTTATTACTATGTCAATTGACATTATAGCGTGATTAAATGTTTTTATAATCTCAGTCTCAGTATTATTTACTTTAGGTATTAGACTTTGTGAAACAAACACAAAATCTATCCTAGAATAACTCTTGTGAACTGGTGAGTAGAAAGTATATTTTCTTTCATCTCCTTTAAGTTCTCTCCAAACATGCTTCAATCCTGTAATATTTATAAACTTTGTTAATGTTGTGTGTCTAACCCTCCAGTCTTCCTTTTTATAAGCTGATTTGTCTTTAATTTTGTCTAACACCATATTGAAATCTCCAGCCATTATTAAATACCCCTTTTTAACAATTTCAATCTGATCCCAAAGGACGTTATAAAAGCAGCTTTGATTAGCATTTGGTGCATATACATTTACCAGAGTATATTGCTCTTTACCCATTACAACTTGCAATATTATATATCTGCCTTTGGAATCTTTCACCACATTTTCAACAATACATTCACAATTCTTCGAAATTAAGGTGGCTACCGCTCTTGCTTTAGATGTGCCAAAACTTTTTTCATAAATATCGATATTTGGAATTTTTAGCTCATTAACACCATCTTTTATTTGATGGGTTTCTTGCAAGAAAGCAATATCGATTTTATGTCTTTTAATCATCGCTTCAATTCTCTTCCTCTTCAAAATTGATCCCAGACCCTTCACATTCAATGTTGCTAATTATATAAACTTTCCCATAACTTGGCTTTTTTTCTTTTAATATTCTGGAGTGGTCCCGTTGTGCAAAAAATAAAATAAAATAAAATAAAACTTAACACCTACAGTTAATTAAAAAACAACTAGAATAATCCAAACCCTCCACCCTAAAGATATATTCTTTTCTCCCACCCCACTAGCTACCATACACTTTTGCATGTGCCCTCAAGGGATGGGAGGGAGGAAATCCATCCACGGACAATGACCAGCCAAGATCCCGCAAGCTCTTTAGTAATCTTGATACTGTATATTGATTTTTCCCAGAAAACTATTCTACCCCCCTCCAAACCATCCTCTCTCCCCCTCCCCCCTAGGGGGAGTTTAGAGAAGAAAAAAGAAAAAAAGGGGGGTAAGGGGGGAAAAATAAAGGGAGAAAAAAGAAGAGAAAAAAGAGAAAAGAGAGAAGGGGGGAAGGGGAGAAAAAAGAGAAAGAAAAGGGGAAACAAAGGAGGAAAGGGAGAGGGAGAGGGGGGAGAGAGAGATGAGCTGGTGAGCTTCAGCTGTTCATCATTCTGATGTTGCCGCAGATGTCCCAGAAGCTGAACTAAGAGAGGTCGAGTCATCTTGAATATTCCATGCTTTCAGAAGGTGCTGGCCTTCCTCCAGGGAGTAAATTGTGTGCTGAATAGAGCCTTTCCAGACTTTCAAAAAAAGGGGATGACACCAAGAGTAGCGAAAATTGTGTTTCCGTAGTTTTGTTGTTACTGGTTTCATCGATTTTCACCATTCAGAGGTTTCTTTGGAAAGGTCTTGATAAACTTGCACAATTTTATCTCCCCTCTTCAGGAACTCAGGATTTGCCCTTATAGAAGACATAAGACGTTCTTTGTTTACATAAGAGGCAAATCTAACTATTATTGGTCTTGGACTTCCTTCTCTTGAGTTGCCCAGATAGTGAATCCTCTCTATATCTTCTTCTACAAGTGGTCGAGATAAAATGAGTTAAGCCATGTCATCACTTCCTGTTTTAATTCTCCCCTCTTTTGAACTACAAAATTAATCAGTTTTACATTCTGTCTTCAAGAGTAGTCTTCCATATAAGTTATTTTCTTTTTGGCTGTCAGTAATTCTTGTTTTTGAGAGTTGATTTCACCTTCATTTTTTGTTACACGTGTATCCAGTCTCTTAATCTCCCCTGCCATATTTTCCAATTTCTGGCCGTTACTATCCACCGCGGCTTGTGTCTGTTTGATCTCACAGGATAAATTTTGCTTTGTGTCATCAACTTTCCGTGAGACTTCATCAATCCTTCGCATCACATCTTTCAAACCCAGGCTCATTAGACCAGCCAGTTCTGTTTTAATTTGTCGCATTTCCTTCATTAAATCTAGATCTGCGGGGGGGAGTAGTTTCTGCCTCCTTCCCACCAGTCGCCATATCTGCTTCGGCTTCCCGCATGACTGCAGGTTCAGTACGTTGCAAAGCTGCACGTCAATATGTGCCGTCGGAAGGTTTTCTGACCCAGGTCTTTAGAAAACAAGACTTTTTCTTTTTGGCAGGCATATAAACAAGCAAAAGGCACACATGAGAACTCTCGCACTGGAGCCTGCAAAATTCAGTCTCTCTCTCCGTGCAAGCTATTCAGACAGCCGAAACCAAAAGTAGCTAGGTCTTAATAAATCAGGCTTATCTAACTCTCGAAGGAATATATATTGCTTTTCTTGTTGACCCCAAAGGGTTTAATGAGGGTTTAATGATACATTACTCACAGCTCCGAGGGCTTTAGACAGTAAGTTTTAAAGCTTTTTCTCATCTCGGTACGGAATTCCGAAATCAAGCGACCGACATGTTTTGTGGGCGGGGACTTCCTCCCACTGATTTTTTCTTAACCCGAGGCATCCCCATTTCAAATATATTATATTTATAAACTGTTTTTTTTTTAACCCAAAGCAATTTTTACCTTGGCTACCAATGTATTAAGGCTAACTTTCCATATTGGCACTCGGCGAAAAATAAGTGGGTTTTCAGTCGCAGTTTGGGCACTCGGCCTCAAAAAGGTTTGCCATCCCTGGCCTAGCCAGACTTTCAAAGGTAATTTTCACCAAGTAAATACATATGGTGATGGGCAATAAAATTACTTCCACTGAGAGGTACATATAAACTGGAGTGTAGCCACATCTGTCATTTCAATGAAGTACCCTGCCAACTGAGATGAAGTTGACTTAACCATTAGCTCCACTTTCTCTGCAGGTTTACCTAATCAAATGTCTTGTATTTATATTTCCAAAACATTTCCAGAAATGATTTGCAAGAATAATTTTGCCCACTGGAAAATATTGTTATTAGTACAAGACTTAGGAAATGGAAATATTTTGTCAGCTTATTAAATACTCCCTGTCCCCACAGCCCAACTAGTCCCAAAAACCCAGCTGGGAGGCAGGGGTTGCAAGAGAGAATGGAGCAAGCAGTGGGAAATTCAAAGCTCTCCATTTGGATTTTCCCCTAGCTGTTCCGCTATCCCTTGCGACCGCCGCCTCCCAGCTGGGTTCTTGGGCCCGGTAGGGCTGTCGGGAGGTGGGGGTCACAAGAGAGAATGGAGGGAGCAACACTCCATTCTCTCTTGTCCTGTCAGAATCAGCTGGCTGCTGGTAGTGAGGGAGCCAGGAAACAGCCACCAGATCTCACTGCAGCCCCTTGCCTAAAGGAAGATCCAGCTGCAGCTCCCTGGTTTGATTTCCTCTGAACCGAAGAGCTGGGCTTTACAGAACTGACAAAATATTTGGTGGAGTAAGATTCATTTGGTACTCTGTGAACTCCCCAATCTGAATAAAAGATGTTGACCATTTCCATTCAGTGGTTGAAATCCTGTTGCTTAGTGTAGTAAGTTGATTTAGAGGTGGCCCACTGGGTCAATAAGAATTTAGGGAGCCAACTCCTCTGTGAGTTCCACTCATTCAAATAGGCCTACTCTAAGTAGAACTTACTTTAGCATAGTAAATTGCATTTAGATTAGGCCTTATTGAACCATTGGAACTGACTCAATAACTCCCTATTAATTCAGTTAGTGCACTCTACTATGGTTTACCATATGAAGCAACAAGATTTTGGCCATTGTCAAAAGGAAACAAAAGCAATAATCTCAATATTTGTTAATATTATTTTGATTCTGATTAGAGAAATAATTCCTTTTTTTTTTTTTTTGGCTAGAGATTAGCAATTTCCATTTCTGGCCAGATTTTACAGAAATTCCTGTGCTCACTAAGGCATATGCTCCATATGCTGCAAAGATATTCAAGTCTATCCCTGAATTTTATTACACTCTGATGCAATAGGCTCAGTTTGTTCCCTTTATTGTTTCATGTAAATAAAGGAAAGGTAAAATGCCAGCCTTAATAAAATACGCAAATAGGCAACATGAAATGTATAAAGAGCTTGGATTTTAGTTTTTTCACAAAGGTCAGTTCTTTTCCTACATCACTACCTTCTTCCAGACAGACCTTTCATCATAAATAATTCCTATTAGCCCAGCATTCCTAGAATGTTAACTACATGCAGATTTGAGTAGATGTGTCAAAACATATCCCCTCAGTCTTCAGCACTTCTAGATTAGGTGGAGTTGTTAATGCAGTAACAAGGCTGTCATCACATCATCAGTTCCCCCAAAATTAGTATGCTTAGCTAATTTACAGGACCTTAGAGATGGGAATTTCCCAGATGTCTCCTCTTTCTTGATTGGTTTCTTCCCCCTCCCTTCCCCCAGGAAATAAGCACTATATAAACTACAAAGTTAAGACCCAATATTTACTTGAGTATATTTATATGAAATTGTTTTGAACATAATTATCAGAGGTAGCTTTATTTTTTGTGGAACTGTTCCTCAAACCTTCAGGAATGCAGGGATACCAATCTGAATTAAGATTCCAGCCATACTTCATTTATAAACCATGTTGCATTCTGATAAATATGTGTACAAACAAAAGTCTCTGAACTCTGCACATTTGTTTGTTTTGCACAAGATTCTTCTTGAACAAATAACAAGGACTGGTGAATATAAATACAGAGGTAATTAATTAGGTCCTATCCAACAGGAAGCCCAATGGATAAGAGACAATGTTGTGAGTAAATGCTCCAACTGTCCTTGATGGGCCATCTACCTTGAACCCCATGCTTAACAAATTCTTAAGCCTGTTGTGGGAGAAAGAATCCTCAAAAAAAAAAAAAAGATTGTATCTAGGTTTACAGTTTCAGAATAAGTTAATGTTGAATAGCCAGAACTGTATGAATTAGGGACCTGGGCTGCAAATGCTATTTGCCAATAAAGTGATTTCAACAAAGTGGCTTCAGACTGATTTCAGTTAAAAGTGGGAATGACTGAATCCTTTAAACAGAGCATACAAGGCTTAGACATACTGGTCAAGAAGGGATATAGTCCTCATGACTATATCTAAATAAGGATCTTCCTGAAATGCTCCCCAGAGGGTAAGAAGATTACAGATTACAACATGTGTGTATCATTTATAGAGGACTAAAGTCTGAAGTGGTCCCAAGTGTTAGAGGTCTTACTATTGCTTGGTCCAGTTATCTCCCACATTAAAGTAAAAAAAGGTTTATTAAACTTTAAATAGAAAACAAATATTCCACATTAAACAGCCTGTATTGAAGAATGTCCCTATACTTGTTACACCACCCCCTAAAGCTGGGTGGTATGCATGAAGGTAAGACTCTCCATCTCAACAGCCATGGGATGAGAATAAAACTGTCATTTTCCCATCTGTTTAACCTACAGACCATTCAGAAGGAGGGACATAAAAGAAAGTTAGTACAGACAGACCAATAGTAAGTCAGATCAGGGTTATTGACATACCACATTCTGAGACTATTGATCTGCATACTCTAACACCAAGAAGTAGATGCTTACTAGATGTTGTTTTTATGGACTTTTTCATATATCAGCCAACAGAACACCCCCCCCCCCCACACACACACGAGGCAGCAGCTTTTCCACGGATGTACACAATAATAGTGCTGACATTGTGAGGCTCTTATGGATGTTGCACCTTGCCAGCAATCCAAAATAGATTTATAATTAGTATGTGGAAAAATCAGAAACAGCTTCCCTCAAACTACCTCTGCATTTCTTTATGGATTTTTGGCCTTGGAGGATTCATCCTGGAAAACTGGTAACCCCTGGTTTCTCTGATGGCAAATAATGTGGCTTAGTACAGAACTGTGCCACAATCATATCTTCCAAGGACTTTAACTGGAAAGGAGAGAATTATGACTACAACAGTACCTCAGGCACCACCTCTCATATTTAGGGCTTGCAGAACCCTGCAGTTCCCTTGTAGCAGTCTGGCCTTCCACTGTGAGACCTTGTAGAGCACTTTTGCGCAAGATCCACCATTGTAACAAGGTCCCCCCCAGACAATGTTCCTCTGGTTAGCAACCGCAAAAGGGACCAGAGAATCATCAACAAAAAGCTGGACCATCTCAGCAGTTGGGCCTTCTATTCCAATTGTATCAACCTGAATCTCTCTCTTCCTACTTTCAAGAAGTTGCTAAAGGTGCTGTTCTTCAGAGAGGCATTTGGATACAATTTTGTCGGATTCCCTCCCCCCCCTTACTTTGTGCCTGTCTGCATATGTTGCATTGTTTGTGGTTTGATGGTACTTAATTTTGTTTGCTTTGTTTCAAGTCTGATTTTATTGTAGCCTGTGTCTTGTTTTATTTCATTTTATTATACTGTGAATCACCCAGAATAGTGCTGTGCACTAATAGGGTAGTAAACAGACAAATAAGAAAAAAAAAGGCAAACAAGCATGCAAGTGATCAAACAAACTGGGAAATATGCCTAAACGGCCATTCGGCATTTTGGTAACCCACATATATTTCCTTGTTGATTCTGCACAGCCTTAATCTTTCTTGCCCTATACAAGCCATTTAAACTGTTGTGTGAAGTTCTCCACTTAAGAAAGGAAAAGAGACTATTCTTCCAAAGAGTGTGCTTAGAAGGATTAAATACTTTAAAAGGCTGAGATGAATTCCAGCAAGCACTGTTAATGAGAGAGAGAGAGAGAGAGAGAGAGAGAGAGAGAGAGAGAATTTGAGGTGGATATTCATACTTTTATTTCAGAAGCAGGGCCTTTGAGGACACACATGCCATTCTGATACAGGGAAGTTAGCTGGCATGGTTTGCGTTGTTAAGACTGGAAAGATTAAGGATGCCAGGAAAGGGAGTACAACATACAAAGGGTGTTTGACCCAGCAGGAGTGCAGTGGGTAGACAGAATGTAATGAGTTTGTGAGATCTTAGACCAAATCTTAATTGCAATTCTAAGAAAAACATTCCACTTATCTTGGTTGCATTTTTAAAGCATTAGCCTTTCTGAAAAAAAAAGAGGCCTTGGTATAGTAGACCCTCTGGCTTTTTGCTCTTTTTTTTTTAAATGCTAAACATGCTAACTTTCTTAATGGGACTAGGTAAAATCTGGAATGGAATAGAACACTGATCTAAACTAATGCCAAAACAGTGGAATGTGAGACTTAAACATCAGAACAATGTTTCAATCCTCAACCCCAATTAACACTGTTCTTTTAAGCCTTTAAAGCCCCTAAACTCAAAATAGGGACTGGTAAATGTTGCACTGTCCGACTTGGAAGTTCAGACTGTTTTTTTGCAATATCAAATTCCCACCCAGAACACGTACTGGAATCTTGTTTTTGTGGATGATCTGTAACTTTACATAGCTATGTCATCTAGTTATATATACATTATGAATTAGGTTGGCTTATGTTACTCAGAAGTTGTTATTCCAGGCCATTGTGCACCATACCAGTGGATTCTGGAGCAATAAATGGTTAATGAAAGAGTAATGTCCAATGAGTCTGAGGGCTATAATATTGCTCTGAAATTTGTCCATCACATCGCATTATTTTTGCCATCATTTTTTAAAAATGAAGCAGTCCTTGTTATGGCTTGTTTCATTCAATCTTTTACCTACTATCCTTCTTAAATGCAGCACAGACTAGAATATATTTATGCCTCTGTTGGATTTCACCTAGAAACACAAATCTGTGGGTTTCTAATTCACCCCCTTTTGATACCACATATGTGAGAACTGCCTCTCTGCAGACCTGACTTCTTTTGCGGTATCATACAAGTCAACCAAGAATCTACTGCATTATCTCAAGCTGCTTCTCTCCTTTGTTCCAAACATGCAACTGTTAGGTCAGTTTTTACCCCTGGCTAAAATCCAATCTAAATAATTCAATTTTTTTCCTTATTCAGCTTCACTCACAATTTAATATCCTGTCCTAAATTGCTTGGTGATGTTGCTGTTGGTTATTTAGCAGCTGTTGTGTTTTGCCACAAAATGGGATGCATTTCAGGGATTCCCTTCCCATCATGATTTAAAATTGCTTTGGGAGGAAAGGCTTTCTTTGAATGAGAGCAGTGTTATTGTTACTGAGAAAAGCTGAGTTCTTAGAATTGTTGCTAGTAATGGGGGAAGACTGCTTTTTAGCTCTTATGATGAACAGATTGTGTGTATTTTCTGCCAGGAGCCTAGCTCAGGCTATGAAGAATTGTATTTGCTACACATTTCTTTAAACTAGTCTCCAGGAGGAGAAAAGGACAAAACGTCCCTTGGTCATTTAGTCCCATAGGACATGTAATCTAACCACCAGAGAGTAAATGTGAATTGTTCATCTCCCTGAATAAAATGTTTCTGCTTCAGATCATGGTGCTTGGATTTGGTTGCATTATAGTCCTGTCTTTGATCTGCAAAAAGCTTATTGTACAAATCAAGGATGTATCTGGAAGATGAGTCATGGCAACTGGACTTCTTTTCTTGAGAGACTGAAGCGTTTTGCTGCTCATCCAAACAGCTTCATCAGTCTGTTTGGATGAGCAGTGAAACATTTGAATCTCTCAAGAAAAATAAAGTCGAGTTGACTCAACTTCCAGATAAACTCACCTGGATGACTGAGAATCTTCACAAATCAAGGATGTCTCTGCCAAAATAGGATGATTTATGAGCATGTGCTTTGTGCTCTGCAGGTGCTTGAGATGAAAGTAGAAGTGAGGTAGACCAGACCCTTAAAAAGAACTGGACGTGGTTTTTTAAAGGCCTCCCAGCAATCCCAGTACACCTGCATCATCACCCCTTCTCAGGAGTACAGGACTGCTATCCTGATAATTTGGAAACAGAAAGCCCAAGAAGATTATACTACTGACTTTAGGACTTCTAGTGTTCCCAACAATTGGAACATCCTTTTAGCTTTCTTATCTGTATCTTTCCCTCCTATTGAACTTGAATAGCCTCATTGAAACATGCTATATGGAATCAACTGATAAACTCTAGGTCTAAGGGCAAGCTTGGCAAACAGCATTTTTTTTTTGGTAGGAGAATCAGAGCTTGGAAAATCCCCCCACCCCAAAGAATACAGCTCCTAAAATAACCAATTGCTGTTATAGTAATAACAACCCCTTTCCATAGATGAGTCCTGCTGGAGAGTGGTTGGGATTAGAGATGGGTGTGAATTTTAAAACAAATTGCAAAATTCATTCAAAAGTCACTAATTTGTTGATTGGTATGAATCAATACCCCAACAAACACAAATTTCCACATTTTAGTGATTTTGTTCATTTTTGGGTGGACTATACAATGCCCTCCAATGCACACTATAGACAGCTAATTTGGAAGAATTCCTCTGACTCTTCTTTACAATCCTTCTTAGCTTGGAGAAGATTGGATCCATTGTTTTCAAGTTATGCACCCCCAAAGAGCCCCCCTGAAAGTTCCCCCAGGTATCTAAAGCCACCAAAGTTGCTGATATGCTTCCTCTGACTCTCCTCTATAATCTTGAATCAAAATGAATCACCATTTTTCTGATCCATTCCCTTCTCTAACTGAACCATTTTAATTTGTCAGTGTACCTCTTTGATGCTATTTACAGCCCTTATGGAAAATCACATGGCAGGCATAGCACAGGTGGCGGTAGTAGATTACTTGGAAAAAGTAGGTTCCGGTGGTTGTCAGATGGCACCACCTACTTGCCACTTGCTAGTCTTCTGTCAGGATTTGAGCTTCTAGTGGTGATTTCAGGTAAAGCTCTTAGGTAGGTATTTATTATTGCCCACCTTGACCAAAAAAGTATGGGAAATTTGATAGGTACTATAAAGTATCTTTGGTACAAAAAGGCAAATTCTCTTTTGTGCTTGCTAGATTGGATTGGCTATTTGAGATATTTAGTTATATTTAGTTATATTTGTATTTGTAGACCACCCAATTTTCCCGAAGTAACTCTGGGCGGTTCACAGCAAAACATAAGGCAAATAAAATAGATCCATAATACAACCAAGAAAGGCAAATAAAACCACAACATTAAAGCCACAAACCAATAAAACAGTAAAAACATAGAATATAAGATGGCGGCAAAATAAGTCAATGGGTGAAGAAAAATAACCAAAAGGAAAACCAATGAACATTCCACCTGCTAGTTGCTGAAGGCAGCCTTGAACAAACACATTTTAACTATTTTCTAAGTGTTGAGAGGGGCTCCATGGTCCTGATCTCACTAGGGAGCTGATTCCACCAGGAAGGGCCAGCAACAGAAAACACACGGTTTCTGGTGGTAGTTTTATGGGCTTCCCTAGGAGTAGTAATTCTGAGCATTTGGACCTGAGATGTTCTGGTGGGTCAGGCCGAGGTTGATCTTGAGATGATACGCTCTGTCAGATACTCTGGACCCGAGCCATGAAAGGTTTTGTAACTCAAAACTGTACAGAAGGCAACGGGTAACCAGTACAGGTGAGTAGAGATGGGCACGACCAGGGAAAATGATGTTTTCGAGTTGTCGTGTGTCGGAGCCGGCCCGTTTCGGCTCGTTTCCGTTTGTCGCGAAATTTTTCAAAAATTTGTCATTTCGTTTGTCGTTTTTTGTCGGTCGTTAGTACTGGTTTGGGGGTAGCGGGCTCCTGGAGGCACCTCTCTGGGGTGGGTGCTTCCTCTGGCCCGCTATGAAGGGAAAGCGGGCTCCTGGAGGCACCTCTCTGGGTGGGTGCCTCCTCTGGCCCGCTACAAAATGGCATGCATAGCCAATTGGATATGCATACCAAGTTGAGTGGCAGAGGCACCTCTCTTTTGGGTGCCTCTTTGACCACAGGCCCACTGCTGGTATACTGCAGTGTCACAGTGCACACTGGGGAAAGGCTCCCTCAGTCTGGGCGCTCTGTGGTCCGCTAAGAAGGGAACTGTACTTGCGTGTGTAGTGCAATGCGAGTACAGATTTGGCTTAGGGTTAGGGTTAGAGTAAGGGCTAGGCTTAGGGTTATGGGTAAGGTTAGGGTGAGTTTGTGGGGTGCACCTCTGGGTGCCTCTCTGACCCACTAAGAAGGACAGTGTATTGGCGTATGGGTTAGGCTTAGAGTTAGGGTTCAGGTTCGGGCTAGGGTTAGTGGGCTTTTTATGCCCGACTGGCACATCCCAGAAGTCTCGGTCAAAACCTGGTCAAGTGGCCATGCAATTGGTGGAATGGCTCCAAAAATTTGCATGGTCCCATCCCATGGCCAGCCCATCATTGCGCGCAGGTGTAAAAAAATAAAAATAAAAATAAAATAAAATAAAATCAATGGAGACATTTTGTTGCAAGAAAAACCCACTGCTGCTACTGTAAAAAATCAGGCAGTTATAAAATAGCTATTTTCGCATGTTTCTGTGGTGCTTTGGTGTGTTTTTGGACCACCACGATTTCAAAATAAATATTGCAGTCGCCCCATTTTGGATCCCCGACCGCACCGCATGGCATGGCGAGTTGGCGAGACGAAGAGGATGCGCAGCCCACGAGAGGAGAGGGGGGGGAGGCTGGGGACCCCCCCCCAGAAACCACCCATCTGGTAGGTGCCCTCACTCAGGCAGGCATATTTTCGCCTGCTTTTTTGGCCGGGAATCGTTTTTTTAAAAATTTTTTAAACTTTTTTTCTGTGCCGCCGCTTGGCGAGTTGGCGGCGAGACGACGAGGATGCCCCCCACCAGAGCAGCCCAGGACAGGAGAGGGGGGGAGGCCGGGGACACCCTCCCTCAGAAACTACCCCTCTTCAGGCAGGCATATTTTCGCCTGCTTTTTTGGCCGGGAATCGGTTTTTTTTTTAATTTTTAAAACTTTTTTTCTGTGCCGCTTGGCATCGCGCAATCGCTGCGATGCTAGGAACGACCATGACAAATCAGACCCAATTTTTCTTTAGTCGGTTTGAGTTCGAGTTCTGGTGGAGTAATTGTCGTTCTTTGTTCCGTTACGTAACGGAAACGAGGAACGGAAACGGAAATGAGGATTTCGCCGAGTCGTGCCCATGTCTACAGGTGAGCCAGAATGGGGGATGATGCAGTCATATCTTCCCGCACCAACCACCAGTCTGGCCGCCACATTCTGGACCTGCTGCAACTGCCAAATAAGGGTCAAGGGAAGCCCCATGTAAAGTGTGTTACAGTAATCTATCCTCAAGATAACCAGTGCTTGCACAACTGTCCTTAGGAGGTCACCATCAAGATATGGGCGAATCTGGGCAAGGAGCCTAAGGTGGAAAAAGGCTTACCTGGGCATGGCAGCCACCTGGGATTCCAGGGACAATGCTGGGTCCAGGATCATGCCCAGACTCTTCACTTTGTTGACCAGTTGGAGGGAAATCCCATCCAAACTGGGAAGAGGGCCACCATATCCATTCGTCCCCCCCCCCCAAGGAACAGTACCTCAGTCTTCTTGGGATTGAGTTTGAGCCTGTTAGTCCTGGTCTACTCCAATACTGCATTCAGACAGTGCAGAAGAGGAAAAGGAGAGATAGAGCTGTGTGTCATCAGCATACTGATGACAGCAGACTCTAAAACTCTGAATGATTTCAGCCAGCGGTCTCATATAGTTGTTAAATAGCATGGGGGAGAGCACTGACTCCTGAGGAACCCCACATGTGAGTGACCAAGGTGCCAACAGAACTCCATCCAGTGTTACTCTTTGGAGATGATCATGAAGGAAGGAGTGGAGCCAGAGTAAAGCTAGGCCAACCTCCATGAGTACCAAAAGCCACAGACAGATTGAGGAGGACCAACAGGGTGGAGCAACCCCTGTCGGCCCCCTTCAGTAGGTCATATTGCAGTGCGACCAGGGCTGTTTCGGTCCCGTATCATGAACTAAACCTGGATAGGAATGTATCAAGGAACGACGAGCCACACAATGGTGACCAGCTCCATTACCTTGCCCTGTAAGGGAGCATTGGCAATAGGACTATAGTTGTTCAAATCTTCTACTGCCAAGCTGGGTTTTTTAAGAATGAGTCTTATTACCATCTCCCTCAGACGATTGGGAAAAATCCCATCCCTGAAGGAGACTGAGGCAATAAGAGAAACCCATTCTGGCATGCACCCCCCAACGTGCTCTTAATCAACCATAAAGGGCAGGGGTCGAGCAGGGAAGCCACTGGTCAGCAATGCACAAGTGCCCTGGAGGCATCCAGAGCTGTTACAGGACCAAACTCAATGAAACGAGGAGAGCGAAGGGGTAAAGAGCTGCCAATACCTGAGAATGGATTAGTGGAACTGGAATCCAGACTGGCATGGATGGCCTCTATTTTTGATTTAAAATAGGCTGCAAATGACTCACTGGTGAAATCACTAGAAGGAGGCCCAGGGTGACCAGGATTGGTGAGGTCATGTACCACCCAGAAGAGTTCTGCCTGGCTGTTCGAGGCCCCACCAATACGTAGGGACACATAAGATTTTTTAGCTTCTCTAATCGCTCGAACATAGCACCTGGTCAGCACACAAATTGCAGCTTTATTAGATGCCATTCAGTCTTTCCTCCATTCCTCCTCCATTCCTTCTTTATCACCTGCAATTCAGCAGTAAAACATGGCGAAGGGTGGGCTCGGCACCGGAGGAGGTGCTTGGGGGTGATTCGGTCAACAGCCCGAGTAGCCCCATCATACTGCTTTTCCACCAGGGCATTGACCAGATCGTCAGACAAGCCATTTGAGGAATTTTTTTTGAAATATCTCTATTTTTAAAAAATAACATTGTTATGTTGGCATTAAATGCCTTGTCAATATTTATTTATGCTTGATTTTATATCTCCTATAGTTTATTTTTCCTTTGTTACTTGCTGTTTTGTATATTTGTGTCATTGTTGTAAACCATCCAGAGTGGTCCTGTTGCCAGATGGGTGGTATCGAAAAATCAATCAATCAGTCAGTCAGTAAGTCAGTCATTTAGTCAGTCAGTCAGTCAGTCAGTCAATCAATTAAACAAACATTTATTCTCAAATTGGTGCTTATCTACAGGACTGATTTATTTTTGTCTGAACTGGAAAAGAATATCATGGCTTGAAATGTTTACTTCATGTTAGAAGGAAGGAAGTCCACATATATTCTCTTTCCAGGATGGGTGATGTTGGAGTGCAATTAGTACTACCCACACTGTCAACTCCTCTGGTACAAATCTGGAGATTTTTATTAGTAAATCAGCAAAAAAGCACTTACAGAAGAATTTGCACTATAGCAATTCTCACACTGCAATGGAGCCAGTGTGGTGTTATGGTTCAAACAGCAAGTTGGGACTCTGAAGACTTTGGTGAAGGTCCTTACCCACAAAACTCATTGTCTGGCCTTCAGCCAGTCATGCTCTCTCAGCTTAATTTATTCTACACACCAAAAGTAGTCTAATCATTTTAACATTCATTTGAACTTTACCTATATTTTATATACAGTGGAACCTTGACTAACATCATTAATCCGTTCCAGAGGTCTAGACATAAGTCAAACATGCCTTAAGTCAAATGAACTTTTCCCATAGAAAGTAATGGGAAAGTGGATTAATCCGTTCCAGATGATGAAAAAGACCCAAAAAAGCAATTTAACACAAATTTGACTGGGATAGGAGATTCCTTCTGGGGATGTAAATGAAATGTCTCTTCAAAGAGAGGAGGAGGCAGTGGAATTATAGTCCACAAGTTATACGCCTCCACTTAGCAACAATGTCTAACATTTAAGTTTTACTGATTTTTAACCTGACGTTCCAAGTTCTGAACAACTTTGTGCTTACCATTAGAGTCCCACAACTGTACAGCTCTCCAACTAAAATGCTTCCATTGTGGACCAGACTTCTGCAGCCAGATTTTTTACAAGACTGAGCCGACTGTCTAACCAGCAAGGCCAGTCCCGAGCTCCCGGCCCTTCTTCTCCGGTGGCAGCGGCGGCTTCGGTGAAGCCGAGGACCAGCTCCAGGTGCTCAGAGCTGGCCTCGCCGAAGCCGCTGGTGCCGGAGGAGAGGAAGAAGGCAGGAGCAGCTTGGAGGCAGCAGCCGCGATGCTGGGTCGTGGCTGCCGCCCGATTCCGGTGCCTTGCGCCGGGGCTCCAAGCTGTAAGTCAAAGCCTGCGACTCAAGTCAAACAGGCCCCTTCTTGCTGCAAGTCAAATATGCTGCAAGTCAAGCAGCATGTAAGTCAAGGTTCCACTGTACTTCTATAAATTTAAATTGTGCAACTCTCTGATATTAGTAAACAAGATCCTATGGGGTTGTTGTGAGTTCATTGTGGGGAGCAGGAAAACTATTTACCAACTTGGAACTCATTGGAAGAAAGGTGAAATATAAATATTGAAAATAATAAATGAAGAAATCTTCATTTTGAAAACTCCACTAGAGTTACAAGTGGCAAGTTTGCACTAACAAAACACTTTTTTATCAGTGAACTTAGGTGATGGATGGTGGAACAGAACTTTCACTTGCTAAATTACTGAAAGGGAGCTGATACTAGTAAAAAAAAATGCTTCTCATTATTCTACTCTAGATTTAGAGATGAAGTGAGGAGGTCATCATCGCATGAAACAAACATAGGTCTCTCTTGAAACTTATTTAGAAATGTAACACAGAGAGTGGGGATCATGAAGGCAATGCTGGTGCTTGCCCCTGAAAAGA
Source organism: Phrynocephalus versicolor (assembly GCA_023846285.1). Taxonomy (NCBI): domain Eukaryota; kingdom Metazoa; phylum Chordata; class Lepidosauria; order Squamata; family Agamidae; genus Phrynocephalus; species Phrynocephalus versicolor. Next base: position 72,764,044 of record JAHTLZ010000129.1, on the reverse strand, counting down.
AGTCTCAGTTCTAAGTGGCCAACACATAAACACACGTTGGATCTGAGAAATTCGCTCTGCACATCACTGTCCATGTCTGGATTGTCCTTAGAGAGAAAATACAGAAGGTAATGCATGTGAAAAATAATTTGAGAAGAAAACTGCTTGGGCTACATCATTCCTTCTGGACCTGTGTTGCTCCGATTTGGTGAGACACAAAGTTGTCATTGTCAGTACAGTTCAGTTTCCTTCCAGCATGCCATGCAGTAGGGAGACTCCACTCTGCCTGGGAATAAAGCCCTGCTAAAGATCAGCTATAAACTGGGTCTGTGTGGCAAGAAATAGCCAATGAAAAGGAATTCATTAACCTCAGGCAGTTAAAAGGAGCCTGAAGTACAGTACACCAAGCAGAAGGCAACAGAAAGCTAGAGTCAGCATTGTTAACAGAGCTGGCTCAGTAGAGAAACAAAAAAAACCCCCCAACAACCCTTGATTGGTGCAAATGAAAGCATTCATTTTGGTTTATAATGATTCCTTGTGTCATGGTGTTCATTATTACTTGTATGAACTTGGGCAGGCGCCTGAAGGAAACATTTGTAGATTCCAACAACTCGGGACGTTTTGGCACCAGCAATTAGTTCCTAGTAGGCAAATGGAGACCGAAAAACATATAGTAGATGGCATTTGTATGTGTGCATCATGTCTATACAGTGGTACCTCGGTGTAAGTAATTAATTCATTTTCTGGGCTGTTTTGTATTGTAAAAAAAATCTTAAACTGAAACTCAGTTTCCCATAGGAATGCATTGAAAACAAATTAATCAGTTAAGGAGGTCAGAAAAAAGGCAAACCAGGACATTCCATTTAAATTTTTCTTAAACAGAGGCATTCCCATTTCCAATAATTCCTTTTCTTATACCAAGTTTTTCTATAACCAAGACATTTTTAAACCGAGGTACCACTCTATGTGAATTACAGATCTTCCTCTTTGGATCTGTGGAGCATAATTCTTGTGGGAAGTGTCTGTATTAGAGATGGGCACGACTCAGGAAAAAAGTTTCGTTTTCGTTTTCGTTTTCAGCTAGGGTCTGAGTCGTTTCGTTTCCGTTTTCGTGGGCTAATTTCAAAATTTTTCGTTTTGTTTCGTTACGTAACGAAAACGAAAAAATGAAAATGAAAACGAAAATTTTTCATTTCTCCCCATTTAGCTCAATTGAGTGCTTTTCCAGTAACGAAAAACGAAAATTGGCTCAAAATTAGTCGTTTCGTTTCCGTTTTCGGTCCAGGTTTGTGCCGATTTTCGTTTTCGTTTCGTTTCCGTAACGAAAACGAAAAACGAAAACAAAAACGAAAATACCGCTAAGTCGTGCCCATCTCTAGTCTGTATGTAACAATCAATGCTTGGACTAAGTCTCTCCCCTACACACTCCTCAGAGATTACAAAATGAGGGAGAGAGTGCAAGCCCTTTTATAGACTAGCCAGCAGACAATTAGCCAGAAGACACACCCACTGAAAGCAGGCTTTGCAATTGGTTCAGCTTCTCAATATAAATCAAATAGTACTGTTTTAAACACAAATAAACGCTTAAAAAATAAAAAATAGAGAGGGAAGGGAATATCTTTGCCTCTGCATTAAAGCTTATTTTTCCCTTGCACAATAACAAAATAAAATATTCTTTAAAAGTGAAAAAGTGAAATGATAAATATAAATAAAATAGTACTATTTTACACACAAATCAACTATAAAAATAGACCATATTCTACAACAACTAGTGTATGAAGACATGCTGTGCCTCTGTTTCTGGAAATAAATTATACTGTAGCTATCATGTGAAAGAAGATTATAATTGGTTATAATTTTAACTTTGCTTAAATTGATGTGGGAACATACTGAAAAGCAAGACACTGATCCTTTGCATAAGCAAAATGACATGCCTTTCAGACCTGTTAGCCTTGTCCTAGACATCAGTACAAAAGCTGCTATGCAGTCTTTCTATGGTTTTCTTACCCTAACTTAATAGGGCTGTTAGGATAAACCGTAGGGTAGGAAAAGAACTGTGCTGTTCTTGTTATGTGTCTTCAAGTGACTTCCAGCTTATGTAAACTCTATAAATCAATGAATACCAGAAGATCCTATCATTAACAGCTCAAGTTTTGCCAACTTAAGATTGTAGCTTCGTTGATTGAGTCAACCTATTTTGCATTCATTCTTATTCTTTACCCCCTGCCTTCTGCGTTTCCTAGTATTATTGACTGAACTTCTGTTGTATGAGTATATGCTTACCATCTAGATTACATCATCATCTGGTGATGTTAATTTTTATTTCATTTCAACTTAAAGCTTTCTACCATTGTCTTTCATGTTCTGAGGATCTGTAAGGACCACTTTGCTCTGGAGAAGCCTTTGAGAGCCTCTGGACAGGGAAGAGGAGCTTTTAACAATGGAAATTTATGAATTTGTTTCTTGGTACAGTAAAGTGGGGAACAAGGTATTAAAGTCTCCCCAAAAGTCTGGTTTCTGATGCTTCACAACTTACTTAGATGCTTCATGTAAAACATTGGATAAACCACAAGAATATCTGAATTTCATTTACTATATTAATGATATCTAGAAAACGATGCATAGTATTTTAATCTGGGTTTGAGTATTTAAATGGCTTGTTATGCCTTTTGTAGACTGGCTGGATGATTATGTGAGTAAAGAACCAGAGGGTGGGGTTTATTCCACATTGTGGTTTTTAGGACAAGGGCCAGCCTTTATAGCCTTGGGCAGGCTTCATAGCCCCAGAACACCTCCCAGAAGAAAGGAATGATAAATCACTTTTCTATCTCCAGACAACCCTGAAAAAAGGTCACTGAATGTCAGAATTAAATTGAGAGCATATATTATGCCCTTTGCATAAAAAGGCTCATGTCTTGCCTCAATAGCCTTTGATGCCTTCAAGAATTTTCTTTTTAAATTCAAGTCTATTAAGCCTATTTTTTGAACTTTGATAGCTTGTGGCACTATCATCTGTCCCTGACACATAATCAACTGCCTAAGAGCAAGACCATGAAGATTGGATAAATGTTTGACTTTTGGAGGCTCTTATTACATAAGTGTGTGCGTGGGGAGGGGGCGGCAGAATATGACTTATTATGTTTCCAGCTAAGACCTATTGGGCTTATTTGTTGAGATTTATTAGTCTTGAATTGCCACAAGACACGGGTCTTTTTTGCTGCGGCAACAGGATAACAAGTCTAGAATTCATAGAAAGCTTTTGACTCTAGCAGGTCATGGAAACAAAGACCCGAGAGAGTCTTGCTGGCTTATTGTGAATAATTCACCCACAGCTTGGCAAATGCTAATCAGAGTTTCCTTTGGGTACTTCCCTTTTCTCAGTAGGAAACAGAATTTCTATGCTTCTTTACTCAGTTGTGCTTTGATTTAGTCCCATAGAGCATGTGTAAAGAACGGGGCCATCAGTATTGCCATAAGCCTCTGTAAATTATATGGAGGGGAGAATATTTCCCTTATATCCTCTCCTTCTTGTAGTTTGGGCCACACGCTCTAAGAACTTGCGTTTAGCAAAAGCCTCTGACCATAATTTGCCGTGATTTTAATTCAGATTTCCTGCTGTGGGGAAACTCTTGAATCATACTGAAAGTTTCAAATTTGCTGTTTTAGATCTGATTAATGAATATAAAGAAGGCAAAAGTGATCTAAGGCATGTTAAATATATCATGTGTTGCCCACTTGAGCTTGATAAAATGGGGCGGGGAGCTGTTTGGTTGAATTGATTTACAGTTTTAAAAAATACGTTCAGCATAGATCTCATTCTCATCCATATATTTGCCTGCCAAGAAGTTTTGGAAGAGTAACAAATTTTGGATTTAGCTTTTGATCTTTTCCTTAGGCTATGGACAAATGTAGTGTTACTAGAATGGAGGACACCCATTGATACAGAAATGATACTGCATACACTAGTTAATTGTTAGTATGTTGAGAAATATGAAGCAGCATCTGACTTAAAAATAAAACAAAACATCAAGACTACTTAACTGAACCTGTTTTGTTGGGTTATTAGTCTAGTAACATATAGCCCAGAAGTCTTCTTACATCTGAGAAAAGGTGATTGCCCTGACTCTTCTTAGCTCAGAACTGGAACCATTCTCTTCATAGCTAAAGACAACCATGGCCTGCCAGCAGTGAGATCTTCTGGGTTTACCTCCTAAATGGGCAATATGATCTGGGTTTATATTTCCATCCCTCTGCAAGTCACTTCAGGCATTATCCCTGAAACTATGATAGGCTAAATGGATGTGGATACCTGCATAGCCCCCACCCATTATATCCCCATCTCCTCTGTAAGTTAACTGGAAGTTCTTACAGTTGTCCTATGACTATAACAGAGACAAAGCTATCAATGTACTCAGCTGAATGTGCTTCCAGGCTCCTTTTCAGAGCTTCATTTTAAGCAACTGAAAGTCTGAGTAATTTCCTACTGGGATGGGAAAATATGGTTAGGGCTTATATGGCCCCACCATCCAATTAGCCATCCACATTTTGAGAGGTAATGCCTGACTAGGGCATTGTTCTAACCCTAAGGGTCATTATTAGATTATTATTAGATTATTGTATGTATAGGATGCTGAGGCATTGTATAGTACATTGAGTTCCTTGGAGGAATGGTATATTATAAAGATAATAAGGTAAAATAAGAAAATAAAGTCACTGTCCACCTGTGTCATTTCCCCCATAACCTGCAGTTTGAGCCCTACTGTAGTGACATGTGAACTTACCTTTTGTTCTACTGATAATTAGTTTTCCAGTTTGGGTCTTCACAAAATGTTTCTTTATGCCTCTTCTTTGTATGGCTGCATTGCTGAAAGCACCACTTGTACATATACACACTTAAAAGTTCATTTGCCACTTACATTTTAAGAGCCAACTTTCTTTTTTAAGGTGACACACCTCTTGAGGAACAGCACATACTCTTCCACTTACCACTTACTCTGGTAGTAAGCCTTGTCCTTTAGCACCTTGCTCCCATTTAGCATTTTATGAAAAAAGCTTTTGGTGCACGTAGAGTAGCAGAAGTAGTTTCTCTGGCTCATGGCTCAGTAGTGGAAATTATGCTGTCCATGTGAAACTCAACACATTTCCATATGGGGCTGGAGTGGTGGTGAATTTTGCATTAGAGACCAACTGCTAAGTCAAAGTTGACAAGACCAAGCTAGATGGAACAACATTTTCATTTGGTGTAAGGCAGTTCTGTATGTTCTCATAAATTCAGTGCTGAAAAAATGTTTCATTTTGGAGCAAGAATTATTTAACTACTACTCCTTAACTGTCTTGCACATAGCTGCAAACTAAAGGGTATTTGAGCAACATAGAATATATTATTCCTAGACACTGGGAAGAATTCATTAACTAAACAGAAAAGGGCCGACTGATTAGGAAATATAATGAAGAGGGCTAATTCATGTGTTGCTGAATCATATGTTGTCTAGTTTATGAGACTGGGAATAATATAAAGAAGATTCATGCAGGAGATGGTATAGAACAGTGATGGCACTCGGAGCCCTTTCTGTGGGCACCCGACATCACCCCTTCATAGCCACCTGTATACAGGTTAAATTACTGTATTGGCACTTTGCAAAAAAAATAATAAATAGTGGGTTTTGAATTGCAGTTTGGGCACTCAGTCTCTAAAAGGTTCGCCGTGACTGGTATGGAGAAACTTTTGGTTTTCCATTGGCTGTGAACCTGGCTAAATTCAAAGGTGCATGCATATGAGATGGGTGTGTCTCTCCATTTACTTTGTTTTTCAAGTATTCTGATCCATCTTTGGAGCCTACCTAGAGGTATTAGGAATAGACATAAGATGACTAGAGATGGGCATGACTTAGCGGTATTTTCGTTTTCATTTTCGTTACGTAACGAAACGAAAACGAAAAACGGTTCAAAAATGGACCGAAAATGGAAACGAAACGACTAATTTTGAGCCAATTTTCGTTTTTCGTTACTGGAAAAACACATAATGGAGCTAAATGGGGAGAAACGAAAAAATTTTCGTTTTCGTTTTTTCGTTTTCGTTACGTAACGAAACGAAAACGAAAAATTTTGAAATTAGCTCACGAAAACGGAAACGAAACGAAACGGATCCTAGCTGAAAACGAAAACGAAAACGAAAAAAGTTTTCTGAGTCGTGCCCATCTCTAAAGATGACAATTATGTCACTTATTGTTAGTCAATCACAAACATTATTCCAAAATAGAGATGGGCACGAATGAATTTTTTATTCGTTTTGTTATTTGTTATTCATTTTGTTAGGGAACAAAACGAACAGTGAAGGGACCCATCAAAAAAAACGAAACCAAATGTTTTCGTTTTCCCATAGGAATGCCATTGAAGCAATGGAAAGAGCAGGCATTTTTCCCCACCAAAGCCACCACCAATCAGCTGGAGCACGGGCTTCAGCCGGGGGAGGAATTTTAAAACCCTGCTTTCCCAGTGCCCACCGGTCATCAGCTGGACCCCATTAAAAATGGCCCAGTGGCCCAAGGGGGACCCCCTGGTGGTGACTGTGCCATTTTTAAAGGGGTCCAGCCGATGACAGGTCAGCAGGACCTCTCTGAAAATGTTTGGGACGCCAGTTTGGATCTCTCTCGCTGGTTTTGCCGACCATTGTCAGACATCCAGCTGATGACAGGTCAGCAGGAGATGTCTGAAAATGTTCGGGACACCAGATTGGAGCTTTCCCACTGGTGTCCTGACCATTTTCAGTTGTCTCCTGCCGACCTGTCATCGGCTGGTGAGGAATGAAACATTTTGTTATTGTTTCATTTCATACGAATTTTTATGCAAAAATTAGTACAAAATGGAATGAAACAAAATGCAGGGTGGGGATGAAATGGAACAAAATGAAACACCGTTTTTCCGTTTCATGCCCATCTCTATTCCAGAGATATTTGTAATACTTGTTCACAAACACAAACTGCATCAGAATTCTAGCCACTTTGGCTTTTAACAAATGTTAATGGAACATTTTGTCTTTCAGAGCCATGTCTACATAGATATTACATAGTCCTGTCTTAAGATAGTCAGCTTCTGTATTTGTGGGCCACTTTCTTCTTCAAGCAGCAGTTGTGGGCCCAGAGTGTATTTTGCAGTACACACGTCTCCTTCCCGTGAGTGGACGGACTCCACTATAAAGCTGGTGCCACCTAGCAGTAACAGCTGGCTCCCTAATTACGGAGTACATTTGTTTGTTCAAGTGTGGCATTATATGCCATCATGTACATATTGCTTAATTTTTTTTCTTACAGGTAAATTTATGAGTGTATGAGTTGTGATACCTTTGAATATGTCAGAATCCTGAACAAAGAAATAAAATAGTTTTACCTTTTTAAATAGAAGGATGAACATCACTGTCTTATTTTGTGAAATGGTTAGCTAAGGAATTGATTATACTGCAGATAACTATACCCCGTTCTTTCTGTCCTCTTGACTCAGCCTGTTAAATGCATTGTATAAATACCCCTTTATTATCACCTTTTTCCTCTGTAACTTTAATGCATGAGGCCAGGAACTCTATGACAGCAACGGGAGCTGTCTTAGTGTCTTGATTTATCTTGAAATACATTGCTCAACCAGAAATCAGGTGAAATTGCTATGGCAACTGCCAGATGAAATTGAGTGTTGTTGCCTTGGGAACAAGACAGAAATCCAAGGAAAACCCATCTGTAGCTTTGAATTTCCATATGCCTGTTCAAACTACTTTATTTTTTATAAGAAAGAGAAACTGATACTTGCCTGCTGTTCTAGAATACAACAAAGCATCTTAGAACTTTGTTAGAGATCGTATGCAAAACTGAAAATTGAAATCGATGTTATTGTGGTCCAGTAAGTGTGTAAAACAGTGTTCTGTTAGAAGATTTTATTGTGTAGGTTGAAAATTCAACTGCTAAATACTGTGATGCATTTGCTCCAACAAAGATTAAGCATGTACTGTATCTGTAAATTCAGTTTAAAATAGAACCTCATTTTGGTTTGTAAAAATAATTAGTATCTCAAGAATTTGATAATGCAAATATGAAACTCATGGTAAAGGTAAAGGGTAAAGGTTCTCCCCTCACATGCATGTTATTCATGTCCGACTCTAGGGGTGGTGTTCATCTCTGTATTCAAGCCAAAGAGCCAGTGTTGTCCAAGTCAGTGCCCATGTGGCCGGCATGGCAACAAAGAAACACTGTTTTTACCTTCACGCATTTTATGGCGGTACCTATTTATCTACTTGCATTTACATGCTTTCGAACTGCTAGGTTGACAGGAGCTTTGGTTATCAGTAGGAGGTCGCTCCACTGTGTGGCACCTGGGATTCGAACCGCCAAGCTGCTGATTTTGCAATCAACAGTTTTCGGAGCCTTAGTCCACTGAGCCACCACAGTAACCCATAGTGGTATGGATGACTTAAAGTGGCCTGGAAAGGAAAGGGGGAGTTTATGCTTATATTTAGTTGGAGATCATAGTTACTCACTGGAGCATGTATGTGTAAGTTTTGCAGTAGCTTGCTACACTTAAAAAGAACTTTGGCTGCCCTTATTATTCTATCTGTGAGTTTACTTGTTCACTGACCTGCTGATGTAGAAAAACTTACTTTTTAGACAATGGCTTCAAGAATCCTCTGGTGGCCATGCTAACAAGGTATTCTGAGAGACTGCACCCTAAAACAATAGCTTTCCCCATCAATGCAGTCTGTCATCTGACTTGTGTTTCTCTCTGCTGCCTTTTGGAATCCTTGCTGCTTCCCACACCCTCTATTCTTTGATTTTGTGCTGCCTCTGTTTTTGTATTCCACGTGAGAGCTACATATGCCTTAAGAGTTTCCCATTCAGAAAAATGGAATGACAACCTGAATCCCAGGACCGCCTGATAAAGGGAGACCGCACTTGGAATTCTGTATGTGTATGTGAAACCTAATTAACTAGATTTATAGACTTTATTTCCTTAGAAACCTGAATGCTGTCTAAAAACTTGGATTTCCAAAGCATGATGATGTTCAAATTGTGGGTCTCTTAGCTCATTTGGATTTATTTTCACATGGCTTAGCAGCAAAAACTGGCCTGGGAATGCTGATCTGGCTGAAGTCAATGTTCCTTCTCTGTAGTTGTTCAGCCCAGGTTCTGCTCCTTCTGCCTCCTAGTCTCTCCAACGCCAAGTTAATGCTTCTATGTCAGCACAATCTTCTGAATAGTTACAAACAAGGATTTTGTAATGGGCCGCTGATTTTCAGCTGTTGGTTCCCATGGCCGAGCATAGTTTTGTTTTGCATTTTAAAATGGGGAGGAGTGATTTCATTCTTGCAGCTGCCATTTTTATGACTCTCCAAGAGATCTTTTTAAGCAGCTGAAAGATCGTCCCTCTGAGCCAACATCAGTCCAGAGCCAGGAGTACTGACTGGAAAGAGCAAAACTGGTGCAACTTAATGGGCCATGAAGGTCACCTTCTTGCCTTATTTCAGTTTGGATATGAGATTGAGACAAAACTAATGATGCCTTTATAACGAGCGTGTTAAGAATTGGTCAGCTGTGGTGAGGAAACACTGTCTCTAGGTGGCTGAGGAAAGGAAACTATTTCTTAAAGAGGGAGGCTCTTTCAGATGTGGACAGGCATGCTAATAAAATCATTGTGGGCAGTTGACGTATGTGGGGGTATTTCTAGAACTGTTTTACATGTATACAATTTGGGATCAGAAAAACAGCTTCTTTGTTTCTCTGAATGTGGTAGAAGACACAACTGTTGTAGATTTTTTTACTGCTCAGAACAATGGAAATCCTATGATGATGAACAAGGGCCTGATGTTCCCTCAGAGATGCACTGTCAGCAGTTTTGCTTTATGTCTTAATCTATTCTATAGCATGCTCAGTCTCCGGTGCAAGCATTGGTACAATCTTCTTGAGTAATCATTTCAGTGTTCTTGTCCCAAGGAGGAACTGCAAAACCCCTTGGTAAATGATCTCCCACTCAACATCAAAGGACAGGCTGATAGATAGGCAGGGATTCCTGTACACAACGTTATAATTGTATTGGTTGTTTTTCTTTTGTTGTCCACTGAGTTCATTTGAAGTAGAAAAAGAGTTGTAGAAATATGTGATGGTATGTACTAGTTGGGGCCAGTTTTCTTAGTAAAGTAGGACAATTTTAATTGCATTAAACACTGAACATGTAATGTCATCAATAATTTGTGTCCTTTGCCCAGCAATTGCTCTCACCTCAGCTCAAAATACAGTGGACCTTTGCATAACAATCAATTTGTTTAACAGCAAATACGCTTAAAGGAAAACGTTTTCAGAAATCGGGGGAAATTGCTATGGGGCGAATCCGTACACCAGAAAAATGGTCGAATTAGGGAGTAATCCATTTTCAATGCATTCCTGTGGCAAATTTGTACAAAGGAAAATTTGCTTAACAGAATTCCATTTGGAACAAATTAATTCCTTTATGCAAGGTACAATTGTAATGACTATTTGCACATATTTGCTAATTTTCACCAGTTTTAAAAAGAGAAGCTCCCCCCCCCAAAAAAAAATCCAGGAACTGCAGAGCTAGAAGGACCCTATGGATCATTGGGTTCAGCCCCCCCCCCCAATCAAGGAGGCACAGTAGGGAATCAAATTTCCAATCTCTGTCTCTACAGCCAGATGCCTAAACCACTGAGCTATCCAGCAGTTGCAGTTTAGAGGTTCCAAGTTGACTAATCATCCTATCTCATGCCATCTGTACAGAAAGCTGTATTGGGTTTTCCCTACTGCTGCTGGAAGATGAATGAAGGTTCAGTTAGACTGCATGGGTAGGAGCAGTCAGAATTATTGGTCAAGTAACAGGGAACAGTGACCAAAGAAACTGAACTACAAGTGAGGAAGTTCATGGTTCACATCTCACCACTGCCTAAACTCACTAGAGAATTTATCTGAGTTGCTTCCTCTTAGTCCTCCAACATAATATGGGACATAATACTAAGGCTATTTTAAGGACTGTAAACTGTACATGAAATGTTTTGAACACTTGCAAATGCTTTGCAATTTAAGTATTACTGCTATGTTCAAAAATAATATAGGCAATTACTTTAGATAAGCGATCAAATCAGAACCAACTTATAGCAACCTTAATATTTACTATTTATTTATTAATTAGATTTTATACTGCCCATATAGTACCCAGGGTACTATAATAGGGCATTCAGGGTAAGTGAAATGCTTAAAGAGTAGTTGTACTAGTTCCATTCACCTAGGGAGTTTCCATGGCCAATTGATGATTTAAACCCAGTTCTCCCATTAGAACATAAGAACATAAGAAGAGCCATTTTGGATCAGGCCAAAGGCCTATCTAGTCCAGCTTCCTGTATCTCACAGTGGCCCCCACCAAATGTGTCTGGGAGTGCACGAGACTAGATATCTGTCTCCTGATAGCACTCCCCCGCATCTGGCCCTGGAAGTACCCGGGTTTTAAGCCTGGATATTATACATCTCCATCAGGGGTTGCTCTACCCTGTTGGTTCTCCTGGATTTGTCAGTGGCCTTCAATACCGTCAACCACGGTATCCTACTGGACCGGCTCTCTGAGGTGGGCATCAGGGGCACTGTTCGCAGTTGTCTCCGGTCCTTCTTGGAGGGCTGGACTCAGTATGTGCAGCATGGGGGAGAGTTGTCAGCCCTGTGGACTCTCCCTTGTGAGGCTGCTGGCTGGGGTCATTAGGAGATATGGAGTCTACTGCCATCAGTACACTGATGACACACAGCTCTATCTCTCCTTTTCCACCTCTGCAGTGGAAGCTGTCTGGACCCTTGGCCAGTGCCTGGATGTGGTCATGGCATGGACCAGGGCCAACAGGCTGAAACTCAACCCCGAGAAGACCAAGGTGATGTTCTTCAGGCGTTCACCGTCCGGATATGGAGGCCCTCTTCCCAGTCTGGAGGGCGTTTTCTCCAGCTGGCGGACAGGGTTTGGAATCTGGGTGTGGTTCTGGATACGGCCCTTTCTATGGAAGCCCAGGTGGCTGCCGTGACCTGAACCGCTTTTTACCATCTTCGCCAAATTGCCCAGGTCCGCCCATATCTGGACGGCGACTCACTGAGAACTGTAGCGCAAGCGTTGGTGATCTCAAGGCTGAACTACTGCAACACTCTCTACATGGGGTTGCCCTTGACTCTCCTCCGGCATCTGCAGCGGGTGCAAAATGCGGCAGCCAGGCTGGTGGTGGGTGTGCGCCGTCACGACCACATCACCCCACTCCTGGCTCGCTTGCATTGGTTACCCGTTGCGTCCTGGATCAGATTCAAGGTCTTGGTTTTAGTTTATAAAACCCTCCATGGCTTGGGACCAGACTACCTGTCAGAGCAGATCGTCCAGCGATCAACCTCGGCCCATCCAATCTGGCAGTCGCGGGCGCACTCGCTTTGGGTGGCCACCCCTAGAGAGGCCCGGAAAACTTCTACCCGGAACCGGGCCTTCTCGGTGGCCGGCCCATCTCTTTGGAACCGCCTACCTAGCGAAGTGCGTTCTGCAGAGTCTCTGACGGCCTTTCGCAGAGCGTTAAAAACCTTGCTCTTTCGCGAGGCCTTTGGTGACGTAGATTAGTTCTCCTCCTCCATCTGTTTAGCTCTTTAGCTGCTTCGTTAGTTAAAAGTTTTACGCCAAGGGTGCACATTATGTTTTAAATTGTGTGTGGTTTGTGTTATGTTATTTGCATTATCTGGCTGAATTGTTCAGCCCACTGTTAACTGCCCAGAGTTCCTACGGGAAGATGGGCGGGATAGAAATCCAATAAATAAATAAATAAGTCTGAGACTACATTACCAAACACCATGGAATTTGCTCTGCTTATATGTGGGTGAATACAAAGTTGTGGTTTTATTTTGTTTTTGCTGATCATATTGTACAAAAGATTATTCTATTCAGTCCAGCCCATTTTTGCTCCCAAAACAGCCTATTCTGTCTGCCACTAGGGTGCTTCTATTTTTTCTTGCCAGAACAATTTAAATAGGCTTTTTTCCTCTGTGGTTAGTTGTGATATATTCTTGTAAAGATGGGGACCATGTGTGTACTATATATGATGTTCTAGTCATATAGTAGTTGGGGCATAATGTTTAGGCTGTGAGGACATTCTCCCACATTATTCCCCTTTCTTCAATTACCCTCTGATCTGTGTTCTTTCTTTCATTTTTTAATCTTGCACATATGAGATTAGCACTAGATCACCCTATTTCTTAATTGTTGCATTTATCATTTTCTTGATTTTGTGCTCCATAAAAGGAGCAGCAGAGGTGGGATCAGAGAAAGCAGTAAGGATTGGTAGACACAGGATCAGAACAGTGACCACTGGTAAGATGGTGTGATAGAAAATTCAAAAAAAGAAAGAAAGAAAGAAAGAAAGAAAGAAAGAAAGAAAGAAAGAAAGAAAGATTGGTGTGCATGTACGTGTGTGCACACAAGCACACATGCTTACTGTAAACTGGAATGTGAATCACAACACATGCGGTATAAACTGTGAGCTCCTGAAGAAATCGGCAGCCCACTGTGTGAGCACTGACTGTGTTTTCATAGGCTGCAGATCAATTCACTAAAAAGCCAAATTGCTTCAATTCAGCTTCCCAGTGTAGTTGCATCCTGAATCTTCTGATTATGTTGGCATGCATCATAACATAAAAAACCTGAGGTTGGCAGTTAGGCTATTGTGAATTACTGTGGGAAAGGACATACTTTGTAAATGTTGTTACAAGAGAGAGCCCTTTTCAGATGAAACAGAATACAGTGAAATGTCCCAGTGTAAAATATTTTTGTTCAGTTTCCCAGGCACACAGATATGCTTTCACTGAGAACACTGTATTCCATGTCCAGCCACACACCCTTCAGCTAAGTATGTAGCATTCTGCATTCACAGAACATACTTGGTTGTCTTTGGGCTATTTTGGAGGTGAGCTGCCCATTTAGGGTTAACATTATACCAACTGATATAATCTTCTTCCTTCATGGCAATGCTGACTCAGCATATTTGCTGCCTGAGGTAGAAGAGCAAATGGTGCACCTTACTCATCTACGTTATGATAAATCATATGCCAACGCCTGTCAAGTGGTTCTGGCACACAAGGCTAAAAATAAATAAATCTCATAAGCATCCCACACACCCCTTGGTGGTAACAATGCCACAATGCCAAATAAAACAATTTGCTGCCGTTTCATCACCTCCATGGTCTGCTAGCTAAAGGCACTGCCTTACTCTGCTTAATGGCAGCTCTTGTTAGTGGCCTTGTTCAAGTTATAATTCTTCTAGTGTTCATTAATTCACCTTTTTATCCAGAAAAACGGGGGGGGGGGTGTCAGAGGAATACTGGAAGGCAGCTCTGCAGTTTGCTCACCCTTCTCTTCTGTTCGAACAACTGAGGGAAGGAGTCTTAAACAGGCAGATCTGGCCTGCACCTTGCCTCCGAAGTGCTGTGTAACGTGAATGTAATTGCAATGGCACAGTTGTCAGTGGTTTATGGGTGCACACAACTCTACAAGGATTTATAGTTTTAAGGATATTCTGAAGGGGCAGAGGAATTTTTATTACTCTGCTGTATTGCTTTGTTGTTGTTGTTGTTGTTGTTGTTGTTGTTGTTGTTGTTGTTGTTGTTGTTGTTGTTGTTGTTGTTGTTATTATTATTATTATTATTATTATTATTATTATTATTATTATTATTATTATTATTATTATTATTATTATTATTATTATTATTATTATTATTATTATTATCCCTAGTTAGCTAGAAGGAATCTTGAAGCCATTTGAATTATGTCCCCGGCTGAGGAGATTCACTGCAGCTACTGTAAAACAGGCCCCCCAATAAAACGACTCAGAATTACAGCAAGGTCTTTTATAGCAAATTCCTGCTCACTGTTAAAACTCTTCAAAGGGAACATTTTTCAACTTCAATTTCTACTTGAACTGGCTATCTGTATTGCACAGATACTGTACATTGTAAAAGAAAGCAAGTGCCTCTTTCATGCAGTTACTAGTCATATCTGTGTTACTTCATAATAAGGTCACAATTACACACACACACACTAAACATTCATACAAACATGTAAACATGCATGTGTAGCCCTTTTTGAAAGGTGACAACAATGCTTGTCTAGCCTAAAGCAGAAAGAAAAGTGTATCCTTTAGGGTCAATACTAGAAGGGAAAGAGATGGCAGAAAAAGCTTGTCAGCTCCAATTTGTTTGACCTTTAAGACAAATGTGAAGATATACGTACTAGACTATGAGCAAGAACAGTTCTAATTTGTTTATTTGTTAAATATATAAGGTACAATCCTATTCCTTTGCATGACTGCATAAGGAAAATTGCATAAACATTTCTTATTGCACCCCCTGGGAAAACACTGCCCAGTTGCTTGGCCACTTGGCCAAGAGGAGTGTGCCAGAAAGAGAGAGTAGAGCTGCACAATGGCCGTAGCACGTGGATAAAGCTGAAGAGGATTTTGGTCATGTGCAGTTTTTCTGTAGCAGGCGCCCAAAGTGGGTAGCTATTGACCATTGCCTATAAACCCTATAAAACAAGTTCACAATGCAAAATAAAATATAAAATGTGTTGAAAAGCAACAATAAAAGCAAATGAAGAGCTGGTAAAAACAAGAAAAATATATTAACATGACACAAGTCAACAAAAACAAAAAAATTAGCAGCAGAAAACAAATCACCTTGGTAAGGCAAAACAAAACAAAAATACAGTCTATTCCCACTTGATGGACGACAATGGGTCAGCAGATGGGAGAAAGGACATGTCTTCACAGAGAAAGCCCTGATAAGTTGTCCAGACCTTCACATAATCCTGAAATGAAGCTTTAATAAGGTCCATGGAATAACTAATGCCCGAATGCATCTCCTTTTATGAGCTTCCTCAAGTGAGAACATCATCAGGAGTTCTCTTGGTTCCATCACCTTCACAGATGCATTTGGTGAGCACACAGGAGGGGGCCTCTGTTGTCGCTCCCAGACTTTGGAACTTTCTCCCGCAGGAGGCTGACTTTCCTCAAGCAGGCAAAGATCCTTCTCTTCAGGCAAGCTTTCCCCGGCTACCTAAGTGGGTTTTTTTTTTTTAAAAAAAATGAATTGTCGCTTTGAATGTGTTTGTTGTTGGTCTAACCTTTTTTGGGGGGAGGGGGTATGGCATTTGTTTGATGCTTTTTAGCATTTTTATGGTTACCTGTTAGCTTAAATGCTGTCCTTTACTGATGCAAGTCACCTTGGGTCCTGTTATGGAGAAAGGTGGGGTAAATCTATTTTGAATAAATAAAACTAAATAAATAATAATCACCTTATTATGTATTTGCCTAACCCCCCTCAGCCTCTTATTTTCCTGATAACTAGTAGGGGTCTTTGCCCATCCTGCTTTTGTTTCTAGTCTTATTTGTGTGGTTTTTGTCTCTGCTGAGATATTGCTCTTCTTTCCTAGCTGTTCAGCAGTATCTTCCGTTTGCTGGTGCTTTTGTGACCTCTGTCTAGTAAAAGCACTGCTGCCATCTCCATAGCAACGCAGGGTGTTCTGAAGGAGATATGGGGATCAGCTGGCCATTGTAGGTTTTGAGTGATGTTGTTGTCCTCACAAAGGAGAGATGATGACTGTATTGCCTGCACATAAAGATCCCATTGGACTTCACAAGAGTGAAGACGTGTTTTCTAAGGAATAGGTTGTGGGTAGATTCTAAAATGCATAGAGAGCAACATCTTTGTGTTATGCTATTAGCTGCAATCTGGGTAAGATGCAATATTCACATCTAGAGAAGGGCACGCATCCCTCCCCCTCTGGTAGGTGCCCACTCAGAGGCAGCCGCCAGAGTAGGTGAGACAGGAAACCCAGGGCACTGCTTCCCTGTGGACACCCACCACAAGGTGTCAAGTCACAGAGCACTTGCTTGGTCACTGGATGGAGTGGCATGAACTGCTAAACTGGCAGTTCCTGCCAATCTCTGTTCAAATCATATTCACTCACTCTTGGTAGTACTTATTTTAGTTTTATATTTGAATAAGAGAATTAAGAAGTGGTGGAATGGCACATGAAGGTGGTAACCTGTCTAACTCCCCCTTCACCTAAGTAGACCTCATAAGTAATGGCTTAGATCATGACTAGGCCTTTCTCAAGAAAAAAAGTCCATTTGCCATGATTCAACTTCCAGATGACTAGGCTTGCAGAATGCAGCCTTCACTTAATACAATAATAATAAATTGATCAAAACAAAAAATGTTACTTGAATTGATTATTTAATTATTACTCTTGAGGCTCTCACATGAGAAGGTGCTTTACTATGTCAAACCAGTATGCAACTATTGGCTATTTCCTTCTTAATACTTTAGAATCGCACAGACCTTGTTCCATATCTTAGATGATAGTGAAAGACAAAATACTGTGCTTCCCAAAAGGATAGAAGTAAAGTATATTATGGTTAGTCCAATACATTATCATCCTTTTCCAAATGGGAACGTGAACTGGAAAGTCTAAGGTAGTCAGTGTCAAAATACTGGGCAGATTGCACTAATATCACTGCATAGATAGAAGTACCCATTTATTCCTTTGAATGGCTCAAGGCATTGGTGAGCTTTGAAGATGTGTCCTAAAATGTCTGTGAATAAGTTACATAAGGACTGTTTTTTTTAAAGTACCACTCTTTGCTCTAATACACCATGCACACTTGTTTTAGATATATATTTGTGTTTCTCCCCAATGAAGTGTGACATTTCTGTCATGTTGGCAGAGTCTAACAAATTGATAAGGGTGCAAGTATGGCCATAGTAGTGAACGGTATGTTTACCATATGAGGACCAATCTAAATAAATAGGGAGAGGCAAGTTGTCAGAAGGATAGCTGCCAAGTGGTAAATTGTCTGCAGCAATAATACAGTGGCGTGGAATAATTATGAACTGCGTAGGTGGAAAGTCTACTAATATTGATGAAATAATGGGTCTTGAGGATATTTGGACCTGTTGGCCACCATGGTGTTTGATTTTATGTCAAGAAACCAGGCTTTTTACTGACCTTTCAGTGTATGGCTTTCTGTTAGCACTGCTACAAAATTCAGCATTTCAATGGTGACCTACTGGCCCAAGTCTTTTAGAATTAAGAGCTGCTCCGTACCTAGCATACCAAGATATCACCCTCTACTAGGAGAATGAAGCATTCAGGCTGAAGCTTATATTGTCAAACTTAAAGTGGACATAGCTGATGTACGTTTTCCCCTCCTTTTCCTGGTTGTATGTTAACAACAAACACATTATAAAGCCTGGCCCTGAATCTGTTAACTACATTAAAATCAATAAAGCTAAGCAATGATGGAGAGCAATGACTTCCATCCAGAAAATGAGGAAAGTCTTGACAAACAAGAACTTATGTATTCAACTTTGTACTTGAATAATTCAATCCTATGTGTTCAGCATATGTCTCTGTGATGTTGAAACTCGGACCCTTACAGACACATTATGCAGGAAGCTTGAAGCATTTGAAATGTGGACGTACAGAAGAATTCTGAAGATACCCTGGACAGCCAGAGTCACTAATGAGGCTGTATTACAGCTCATGAATAAAAAGCTAGAAATCCTCAATACCATAAAGAGAAGAAAATTTCAATATTTCAGACATATAATGCTCAGTAAGTAATACCATCTACTGCAGGTTATCCTTCAAGAAAAAATAGATGGGAAGCATGGCCTGGAGTGTAAAAGAACATTTATGGTTTAAGTACTAAGCCAATGGTTCGCAGTGAGCACAATTGCTCTATTTAGAATAGCTTTAGATGGAAACCAGTTTAGGCTACTTACTGATTGACAACTAAGACGACATGGCACTTGAAGAAGAAGAAGAAGAATGATGGGGATTCAGAGAAAATGAGATAGAAAGATTAAGAAAAGGGCAGGTGTTTGAGTGAGATAATCAAATGGCATGGTGATTGTGGGGGGAAATGTCAGTAGGATATATTTTCACATATATTTGCTTGGGATGTTCCAGAGGAAAGCTGGGGTCAATGCTATGATACAAGGAGCTCCGAGTAGGTTATCAGATAACATTCCCTGCTGAATTGTCTGTTGGAGACACTAACTCATGATGCAACAAACATGTGTATCTTTTACTCCAACCTTTACAGACACTGTCTGGGGCTGACAAGATCTACTGGGCTGCTCTGGAAGACTATTAAATAAATGAGAGAAGGCACAAGGAGAGATAAGGGGATCTGACAGTTGGCCATAATTGGTATTTGTTGGGATCTCTAAATTACCAAGAATAGGATGCATGAAAGACAAACTGCAAAGAGCATATAGACATGTCTCTGGAGGGACTGCTGAAAAGAAACAGCCAGGCCCAACTGCTTTCTGAGTGGTTAAGGACAGTTGTGATCGTTTTGATACTTTGCTCAGGCTGCCAGATGGGCCACTGCTGCTTCTGGCTTTAGGAAAACACGTAAAATGATCTAATTTTTGTGCTTGCATTTCCTGCTTGCCTGCAAAACTGAAATTGCAGTTCAGGTGTCTTATGTATGTGGATTATTAGGTGTAGGACAGGGATGTCCAAACTTTTGCAAGGAGGGCCAGATGTGGCGAGGTGAAAATGTGTGGGGGGCTGACCATTCAGCTGCATTTGGCCCCTGGGCCGTACTTTGGATAAGGCTCTATTACATGCAAGGAGGCGGGGAGGATGCTGCAGCAATGGAGCTGGGCCGAGTAGGCTGGGCAGGTGGCTGGGCTGGTGGACAGAGGCAGGGAAGGCAGGCAAACCCTAAAACTGCAAGCTGACACCTCCATCTGGTATGGGGAGGGGCCAGCTGGTGGGGATGCATGACAGGCTGAACAGGTGGGCAGAAGAGGCCGCAGGCCACTCAAAATTTGAAAACGGGCTGCATTTGGCCCCCGGGCCTGACTTTGGACATGCCTGGTGTAGGAGATGGAACTAAAATGCCAAAACACAAAATTTGGAGGGCCACCAAAGTTGGAGTGAAGTATCCCCTAACTCTCCTCCACAGTCCCTCAGTCTGGTGTCTCCAGGTGCCTCGGGGGGGGCATTTTATATCCTCATGAATTAATAACTTAAAAATTCTGAAGAATTTATCAGTTCATATTCATCAGATGACTCCTTTTATGATGAATAATTGAATACTGATTGATGAATTTTGACAAATTGGCCAAATTCATCAGAAAATGTGCTTCCTTTTTCAATTCATCTTTTTAGTTTCAATTCATCTCTTTTCAAGACCCCATCAAATCACTGCAAGACATTATCTGGAGTTTTGAAACAAAGTTGTAATGAGTAGAGTATTTGGCCATTTTTAGATTCGGTTGACCTTTTACATCCCTGTAGTTGGGTATTCCACTCCGACTCCCATGGAGACCAGGAGGTATGTCAAATCATCCAGAGGAAGAATTGCTGAGCACCTTTGCCTCAAGTTTGTTGATTTGCTATGTAAGATTAGATTTGACAGTGCTTGGCTGCTTGTATCTGAAATATGCTCCTACCTAGGATTGTTATTGGGTTTTTTTCCCTTTTGTTGTTTCAAACTCTGGTCAGCATCAAACCATAATGTTAATCCACTAGGCAAGAGAAGCTGCTGTGCCGGTTGAAACTGACATGTGTCAGAGCCTGAAATTGACAAGAGCTATAAAGAGTTACAAAAATTCTGGAGAATATTGCAGGTGCAAACAGTGCTATGCCATCCATCAAAGCTAATCTCATATAGGAATTCAATGAGAAGGGCAAATGTGCTTTTGAAGCCCAAAATAACAAAGCATACAGGTAAACTTAATCATCAAATCAAAATGCTCTGTAATATCATTTAATAGGATAACATAACAGCAAACAAAATCTCTCAGTGCAAAAAGAGAGGGAGGAAGGTCCATGATAGATAGCTTTGCCTCTGTAGAATGAGCCATCTTAGGCTTCAATGGTGATTCTGTTCTTAATGTCCAGCAATAGCCAGTAATGACAGAGACATCTGATTAATGTTTCTGGTTTATTTGTATAGCAGGAGGCCCAGATTTATCTATGTTCTGGTAAGGAACCCTAAAAGACAACTATGTTCATTTATGTTCATTATCTTAAAAATGGGAAGAAACTCAGGATATTTTGCTAGTTGGGAAGTCCCACAGAAGGGAAGAAATTGATGTGATTTCTTAAATTTTTGTAAACCATTTTAGGAATTTTAGGAATGTTCAGGAAGACAGCACAGTAATCTCTTAAATAAATTACCCCCTCCACTTCAAATAGTTTCTACTGTTTTTAAAATCATGGTAGAATCTGCAGAACTAGCTCCTTGATAAATGATTGATATGCCCTATTTAATGTGTGCTTTCCATATGGCTTGCTACAAGAGGCAGTTACTGTCCATTGTGCTACAGAGAACTTGAGGAGGAGGTGCTACTTGACCCACATTTCGGTGGCTAACAGGGACTAATCCAGTTTTGCTAGCTCAACATTTCCTCTTCCATTACTGACATGTTCTCTTGCCGAATCTTGTTGAAGATAGGTGCCCTTTCGGAACCATAATGGAAGCACAGATTGTGTTGAGATTGCTGTCATGCCTTCCATGTACATGAATGTGTGTGCATCTTCACATTTTCTGCTTTGCCAGTTGACACGGCATAACTGTGGCACATTTGTGGATTTGGAAGATACTGTAGTTCTACAATTACTGTTGAATGTGTCAACAGCATTAGACAGGATGGCTATGATAGTGTAGGAAACACAGAAATGCTTGTTCTAGGACTTGAAAAGATGCTCTGGCTGGTACTCTTTCATTTTTAAATAGAAGGTCAACGCAGAGCAGAAGGGGAAAGCTGAACAGCTACATTTATTTGGGATTTTAGCAGGATACTGTATGCCTTTTTATGGCAGCTGTGAAATCTACTTCACATCTGCATACCATAGTTGAGTGCTTATTCTATCAGTGCCATGTTGTTCATTCAGTCAATCTTCACTGTACAAGGAAAGCAACCATTCCCACTGTGGCACCATTCTGCCATTAGCAGACTCTCATTCATTCCTATGGGAGACAAATATTGTCATGCATGTGATATGGCTTTTATTTATTTCTTTGTTTATGTATAAATACACAGAGCCCAGCCAAACAACAAAACTGCTGTGCTGTTTTCAGTAGATATCTGGCATATATTATGGCTGCATTGTGGAAGTGAGTATAATGCAGAGTCACGCAACTTCTGTGTATTCAAGGGCCACATGGTCTACCCTAAATGCTCCCCAAAATGGACTAAATGAAATTGGCTAGACACCCAATGCCAGTTTTTAACAGTGGGTGTTTTTGATGTTAATTGGTGATGATGGTGGTAGACAGTCCTTAATTCCTGAAGGCTTCAATTAGCAGAGATTGCCTTTCCCCCTCAGATAAAAAGGAGGTTAGGAGCCTGTGGAAACAGCCTTTGGGGCACACTTTCTCAGTCCCTGCTATAATGAATGCCATGACCTGATGCTCCCAAATAAAATATCTGGCTGTTTTTCATTGCCTACTCTAAATATCAACCCATACCCATCTCTTGTCTCCCACTTTAGCCTTTGCTCTTTTCTTCCAGGGTCATTTTCCCTTCCTCTATGATATCCTCTGTTTGATATCCTTTGTTCCCCATTAAATCCAGTGTCAGCAAAAGTCATTCATGATTCTGGACACTGAACTCACCTTAAGAAGCATACCTGGCACAATCATCAACTACTAGGGCTATCGTATTTATACAGCCTGAAAAAGATAGATAAAAGTGAATTGTTTGATTTTTTGTTGCCTAATAAAGGTATCATTTTGCATTTGCATTACCGTATGTAACAACCACACAGCCTTTTCTAATTTTTTTCACATTCCCAAGTGGTATATCATTCCTTTTTGCACAGTCCTAATAACAGTTTGATTGAGTTTCATTGCTGTTGTCTATAAGATTTTCCACCAGTATCTCCTACTACTTCTGCTGCCCAGAAGAATATCTCTGTGCTCATCATTTCTGGAACCACTAATACTCTTTTGCTGGTCAGGCTATTAATTTCTGAGGAGGATGCATCCTAGTCTTGTATCTCAGCTTTGACTGTGTTGCCTTGTAGTGTAATAGGATTGCAGTCTCAAAATGGAATCTGTTTGCCTCATAGTATAATTCTCAGCTTCTCTAATAAATTATCTCACCACTTTAAAATGTGCATCCAGGTAGGGACCAGATTAATGACTTTGGAATAAATCAGTTTATTGTAAAATTAGTTACTGTGGAGTAAATAGGATGCCACAAACATGAGCACAGATGGCTAAATTTGCATCCATTCCAAGAGGTTGTTGTAGAGTTAGATACCTTTATTAGGCAACAGACAAACAAGGACAGCTCAAATGATCAGGAGCTGGACTAATTTTCCTATGACGAAAGACTGCAACTTTTGGATTGTTTAATTTATAAGAACAAAGTTGAAAAAAGGAAGAACGATAGAAGTGTACAACATTATAGGATCATACAAATCTGAGTGGTTAGAGAAAACATGACAAACTAATAAAGTGCTTCTACATTAAATTGTGATGTCTCTGTCTGTGAATATGGCCCTGAACATGGCTGCATTTAGGCTTCTGGTCATTATGGTCATGATTTACCATGTGTATTGCCTCTGAGCACTAGGTGATGGGAAATCTGAGTAGGATGATGCTTATGTCTTCCTCATCGTCTGTCTAGAGACATCAGGTTGGTCACTTGGGGAAACAGGGTGCTAAACTAAATAGGCCCTCATTGTGGTGTTGCAGAATTCTTCCCGTGCTGCTCTTTATACAGTGGGACCCTGACTTAAGAGCAGCTCAACTTAAGAGCAATTTGACTTAAGAGTGGAAAACTGTTGGCATTTTAACAGCCGCCTTACAAATTTTAGATATGGTCTGCTCGACTTAATTTTTTCCCCATTATTTTGATTGTTTAACTCCCCCCCCCAATTTCTTAGATAGGTACCCCGACTTAAGAGTAGTTCGAATTAAGAGCATTCGGAACAGATTAAATTCGTAAGTTGAGGTACCACTGTATTAGTCACTACCTCACATTATTGATGTATTCTTCACATATGTGATTCTTTTCTCTTTCTCAAAGTCATTTCATGTAGCATATTTCAATTTTCTTTTCCTGTTGTTCCATTCTGCTAATAATAGATGATGTACTTGGAAGATTTCTATTCAAATATGAATGATTGTTACCATTGTCTTTAAACACAGTGTGGGGGAATGATTTCTCACAGATGCCCTTTAATGAATGACGGTGCTCAAACCAAATCAGTGTTGTTTATTGGTCATATTATTATCCCATCCTTGCATGGCTTGTTGATACTTAGATACTAAGCGTGAAACTATAGTGCCAACCAGAATCATTCTAAAGTTTGATTCACAGTCTCTTTTATGGTTGCATTATGTTAAGGTGAATAAACAAAAGCTCTGGATTGTTTTGATATCAGTATCCACAATGACCCTCAATCAAAGGTAATTTGATAGGCTACCACAGGCTTTGACCCCTCTTCCTTTGATCTGACTGCCTGGTCATCTCTAGCTCTCCTTTCATATCTTTTTTTCTGTGTATAAGTGATTTAGCACTAATGTATTAATAGAATGATAAGCTGATCTAGTGTTAAACTGTACACTTGTTAACTTTAAAAAATTTGAGATGAGTAGAGCAAAACAAGAGATAAAGATTGCAGGGGTGGTTGCTCCCACGGTCCCAAAATATCATGCCTCAGCTTAATACATCACACCACTTCACCACCCAGAGTCATGTAGAACAGAACAATCATAAAAGGTAAACACTGTTTAAATTGTTCTGATGTAAAAAGTAGAAGCTCCCAGTCACCCAGGGGAAGAATTCTGAATCAGGAGTAAAAAGCACTGATCTGATTTGTACTGTGCTTTTACATCAAGTGACAATTGAAAAATATTTCAAATTCATCAGGATGAATTTGCTGTGCAAATAGCACGGGTGAATCTGAGGCATTTTTCAAAGCAGTTGCAGGCCGCCTAAGCGAGCTTTTTTCTTTGAAAACCTATCAGAAAGGTGGAGCTGTAAGTAAGAACTATTGTGCAGGACTGGTTGAGAAAGAAATTCTAATGTAGATGCTGAGACATCGTGGGTATAAGCAATGGTGAACTGCAGATCCTCCATTTCAAAGCTGCTGGTGTAGAAGAGGTGCCTACTTGTATCAAAGTCTTAAAGTACTATTTAATCCCCAGGGAATTTTTGATTTAATGAAGTAACAAAATGAAGAGGGTTCTGTCACAATTTAATCATTTCTATCTCTAGGCTGATATCAGACAGCACCCTCTTAAGAGTAGGCATCTTAGAAGAATCAGAACCTGTTCAGTGTATTGTTCTCGCCAGTGATGCTCCCACTTCTTTCTCGGTTGCTGTAGCAACCTTTCCATTACATCTTGCAGACAGAAATTGTTTACCGAAGCCAGGTGCTAGCAGGAAACACTTAAGCATTTCCTTAAGGGAAATTGTAAATACATGTTAGGGTCTTGGCTAAAATGAAATATTGACATTGTTGTCTTATAAAGCCAAAATGCTGGTTGAGATTGTGTAGCCATTTCTGGTGCTCGTGTCAAGAGTATTGCACAACATAGCCCCCCTTTCCCGTGGTACCTGGCTGGTAGCTTTGATTTTGCCTGGAAACCAAAAACTGGAAAAGAAAAGAAAAGAATAAAAACAAAAGAAAGAAAGAAAGGTGGCTGTTCCAAATACTATTTTTAATTCTGGGGTCAAAATAAATTTGTGACACAATGCAGTTTACAGTCATAGTTTTAAACCAGGCCATGTACCTTTTACTCATGAATCCATTGAATGCTACTTCATGAGAAGGTAGAAAATAAAAGGTGATTATTGAATAGTAGGCTGTGTTTATGGATGCAATTTGAGGCTCATAGCACTACGATGATCAAGCAGCAAGGTAGAATAAAAATGTATAATTTCACCAATAGTCCTAAAAGGACCGTGAGATGCCAGAACTATCTTCTTCTGTTATGGTGTATAATACATTTCAACTATTTATTTATTTATTTATTTATTTATTTATTTATTTATTTATTTATTTATTTATTTATTTATTTATCACCTTTTTCTTCAAAAGAACCCAGGGAAGTCTGCAATATTAAAATAAGGAATAGCAAAAGCTAAATAAACCAGTAAACTGTTAACATGTTTTTTAAAAAATAAATAAATAAACAGATATCAAATTAAAATTAAATGATTTCGAGATATACACAAAGGATAAAATAGAGTGCTTTTATGGAGAAAAGGGTATGGTTAGATACAAACAAAAAAACCTGTGGTTTTAAGGCAAGTGTAACGCCATCTAACACAGAGTGAAAGTCTATTCTCGGTTCTGCTTTTGACTGACTAGGAGCACCTGTGGATTAAACTTCAGCCCCCACCTTTCCAAAATTTTAATTCATTGTGATCATGCAATCTTGAAGTTTTGATGCCCCTCTTGAGTGTTAACCCAAAGTGCAGAAGTTGGACAATATGACATATTGTCTGGAAACCATTAAACCCAAAGACAAGTAGCACAAATAGCCTTCATTTGACAAAGATTTAAAGTCTGTGCATGAGATGGTGCTATGCAGTCTTAATGACATCGCCCCATAACACTTCAAGCACTCTCTGGGTTGTTTACAATTTAATTATGCAGGCTACCCATTACCTCCTCCCAAGCAAGCTTGGTAGTCATTTTACTGACCTCAGAAGGATGGAGGGCTGAGTCAACCATGAGCCGGCTACCTGGGATTGAACCCCAGGTCATGAGCACAGTTTTAGCTGCAGCATAGGCATTTAACCACTGCGCCACGAGGCTCCATAAACATCTCTCTGATATGCAAAAGTGACTTATTTTAGAAAGTATTTTTAGTCATACCTTGTTTCTTGCACTTTAAATCTGATCATATAGGAAATATTAATTTTGGAATACTTTGAGTGATGAAAACCAAAAGAAACTAAACAGGTCTGGTGCAACCTAGTTTGCGGTTTCAGGATACTTATATACAAAAAGAAGACAGAGCTCCTCCACTTTTAGTAGCTCTGGAAAAGTGGATATTTCAGGAAGAGCCAGCTTTTCTTGCAAGTGACTGCTGCTGAAATACTGCATCCATTGTAGTTGTGTGATTGTGTCTTTTAGGATGGTTCAAACCAGATGCCCCTTTCAATTGTTGAATATTCTTTAACTTGGATTCAAGCAAGCTTCTAAAAACAATGATCCTTTCCTGTGCTTCTGAGGGGATCGGCTTCTGTCTGACTTCTTAAAATACCATAAATCTGGCACAACAAGAAATATGCTGGAGTTCCTAGTGCTAGAAGAAGCAAGCCAGTTCACTTTTGTTAATCCCCTAGCCTTTAAGTTTCCTCCACCATTGGGAAGGGTTCAATCTGTTATTGAATAATGGATTTCTGAGGTCATTCCCAGGATGTGGGTTGTTATGTCCACAGTGGATAGACTAGGTGGCTACTTTGGAATTCTCTCCCACACTGAGCTTTGCTAGACAAGTTCCCATTTCTTAGCCTGTGCTTTGACATCCAAAGCATACTGCTGCCATCTTCTGGATGGATGTTGCAAATTATGGGTATTTGCAGAGGTAAAAGGAGGAGGACAGCAATTGAAGTCTTGGAGGAAAAGGGAGTTGGAAGCTTGTGGTATCTAGTGCAAATCCAGTATTGAACTCATCTTTTAATTGCTTTACCATCTACCCATTAGTCTACAAGAACTACTTTCAGAGGCCTCTGCCTATAAATACTGCTTGTGACAACCAGGAAAGCAACACAGATACTGTAAATGCTATGCAAATACATAACCAGCTGCTAGGCGATGCTCTACAGTTCTCTGAAATTCTAAATCTATTCTTTTGGATACTATCCGGTATTCTGTCCAGCAGCCACCTGTTAATCAGTTTTCTTGTTCTCCAGAGCATTTCCCTACTGATTTGCAAATTGACCTCATTAACTCTAGTCTACATATATGTGATAAACGTCTTAGATAGAACTTGACTATTGAAGGTAATAGTGCCCAAACTGCGGTTCAAAACCCACTAATTTTTCGCAGACTGCCAATAAAGGAATTCAACCTGAATACAGGTGGCTGTGAAGGGGCGATGTTGGGTGCTCACAGAAAGGGCTCCAAGTGCTACCTTTGGCACCCATGCCATAGGTTCACCAATACCGTTATATGCTGTCAAGTGAGAACCAACTATTACAGGTTTTACAAGGTAAGAGAAGCATTGAAGGAATGGGTTTACTAGTTCCAATCTATGATGGTAATGTTTAAGTTAGTGTTAAAGAACAAGAAACCAGTGATGCTGTGGATTGTAGTACAAATACAACTGCTTTTTATTGGGTATATAAATGTATGTATGCTGCAAAAGTATGAATGAGGGAGTATGTCTCTACTTAATAATTGTCATGTATTCTGGAGTTTATTAGACAGCAGTGTTATGGTACAGAACAGTAGATTGCAGTGATCATCCACTTCCTGTGCCTCCAGTTTAAGAATATTTCTTTCCATTATTGGAAACTAACAATATGTGTGCAGTATGCTAATTTTTTAAAACATTATATACTGACAGCTACCTTAACAACACTTATACGAAAGTTCCAAAGAAATCAGAGATAATATGACATGGCCAGTATCTTGAGACTAAATAAATATACTAAAGGTAAACAGAACTAGAACTTGATAGTTGTTGGCATCAGAGTTACACAGTACTGTAACAAGGCTGCCTTAATGATTATGGCTAAACACTTAGGATCATGTCAAGGGCCTGATATTTTTCTGTGTTACGGGGTATTGATCTTATTTTGAATCTTCAATTTTTCTACTTTGTTTTTAAGCCTGATTTAAAATTGTAATAGCCAGATACCATAAAATGTATTTAATTATCTATTTTCCAGACCCTTATCCACAGAGCAGAGGGTGGCATATGCAAATGAGAGGTGGGCACAAACCGGGTTGTCCATGTGCTGCTCCACTCCTACACCTCCTCAGCTGATCTAGATGTAGAGCCAGCCCAGTTTGCTGGCTCCCAGCAGCTTCTCAACTGATCTTTCCACTCTAGGTTACAGCTCAGACTTCTGTGCCCCACCCTTTTGTCTAACTGGGCAATCACCTAAGAGGGCAAGGGAGAGAAGTCTGAGCTGTAGCGGGGAGTAGAAGAACAGTTGAGGAGCTGCAGGAAGCTAACAAACTGGGCTGGGTGAGTGTCTGTTTGAGCCAGAGGAGGTGGGGAAGGGGAGAAGCAGCAGCAGTAACACCTGTACTGCTCCCTTGGTGCCTTGGGATGAACTAGTTCATGCCAGTTCATTTCTGATATAAGAACGTCAGTCATCACAACCTTACCTTGAATGAGAGATAGTGACTAGTACATGGTCACCTGAGGGAGATTTATGCCTAAATTATTATTTCAACTGAGGTTACTGGTCTGGGATGACTAAAAAAACTCACATCTAGCCAGCATAGTCAATGGGGAAGAATGCTGGAAATGGAAGTCCAGCAATATCTGGAGACCCAAATGTTGCCCACACCTGCTCTTGTCCAACATGCTGTCCATTTTATCACACTGGTTTTTCTCTGCCCCTGCCCTATGTCAAGGACAAATGTTTCTATTCCTAGTCAGCTTTGTTCTAGATAATCTGAAATTAATATTAGTTCCAAGTACAAATTCCTGTGAAATAATCCATGCAGCATTGGAGAGGGCATCAACACAGGAGGTGTACAGTTTATTGCAATATTGTAGGTGCACGAGTCTTGCTTGTACATAAAACTGAATAGTGTCAGCCTAGCTGTTTTAAACGGAGCTGTATATGTGGGGTGATAAGTTGATTGTAGAATAATGCTGAATTCTTCCTTTTTACACCTTATAGGACCTATCTGGAAGTTGAGTCATGGCTATTGGACTTCTTTTTCTTGAGAGATAGAAACGTTTCACTGCTCATCTAAACAGCTTCATCAGTCTATCTCTCAAGAAAAAGAAGTCCAGTAGCCATGACTCAACTTCCAGATAAACTCACCTGGATGACTGAGAATCTTCACAGACATACTTATAGGACCTACTTGACTTTATCCCCACATTCCCATTGGCGCCAAGCCTAGGGGTCACATATGTGGTTCCTACATCTATCATGAGTTGTACCAGGCTTGGAAATGGCCAGAAAAAAATGGAAAGATACAAGTTAAAAATACATGTGAATTCACTTCCAGTTTTCATTAGTTATTGAGGTGAATGTAGGACATGGGGACCCTCCCAATCTCCCTAACACAAAACAAAAATAATTTTCCTAAAACAAAAATATTTTTGATTTGTATCAGGCAATGAGAACACTCTGGCATAACCAGGGAAGGTAAAAAAAATGGCCCTAGAGCCTACATGTAGCCCATAGGCTGCACTTCGTCTATCCCTTTCCTAACTTTTTAAATGAACTACTCTTGGAATGTGTTCAGGGACAGGATCAGCATTGTGTGGATTGTACAGATTAGTGTGCAGAATGATGCTCTGACGCATTGGTTCCAAATCTGTAAGAGTTATTCTGGATCAGTTATTGCATTTAATTATATTTATTTCAGAGGACTTAATCATTAGTTAATTATTAAATTGTATTTATGGAGGTCTGACAAGCGTGCAATATTTAACACTTAGATCTTAGTAAGGAATTTTCTTCCTTTACATTTTAAAAATTGTTTCGTGTGAGTGGATTATTGTTGGAAGTAAATACATTGGTCATAGATGGTTTTGAAGAAGGAAATCTGCCTGAAACTGCTGTATTTGTAATCCATTCACTTTGGCAGAATTCATTTGAATCCTAATATTCATCTGTGTGATTCTAATGTTCACAAGTATAGATACAAGAGTAACATGGCTTTGTGTCATCACTTTGAAACTTTAAAAGTAATGTAAGAAAAACAATTATTGCTTCGTTGACTAAAGCATGCATATGCATGCCTACATACACGTATATACATGTACTGTATATGAATTAGACACTTGTGAACCTAATAGAAATCTTCAGGTGATGGGAAGACATCAGTAACTATCTGATGTACATGGTACCACTGTTCAACCCTACAAGGCCTTAAGAATGTAGGTCTTGTTTCTGGATTGAATGTTTAATTATTTATCTTCTAAGCATCATATACCATTCATAGAGCTGCCTGCTATTGGTCATGTCCAGTTGTATGTTTACGAACCATGGCTGCTGCCTCTTAAACCTTAGATCACAAAGGGCTGCATACATGGAAGCTGTTGCTATAAGGCAGCCTTGACAGACCTCAAGTCATCTGAATAAGAACTCTCTGAAGGCTGGCTAATTTTACTAGGCATATAAACACAGACATATAAAGATACACACAAACACTGGTAAATACACCCACTCACCCTCGTAACAATCCAGCACAGAATAAGCAAACAGAGAGTGTGCTTCATTCTGATTTCCCCAAACACTGAGCTATTATGTAGCAACTACCCACAGGAATCTTTGAAGGGAGGCTAGTGTTTTGGGTGCTGCTTATGCTCTGTTCAATTTCTGCAGGCTCATACAGAGGCAGGCACTGTCCACAACAAAATTCACCATACAGAGTCTGGCTTGCTGCTTCTTTTGGGATCTGAAAGTCCCTTAGCATCAGTAGGTGTTGGACCAATGGGAAAAAAACCTGTAAGGAGAGGAAATAATGATGGGGAATGATGTATTGGGGGCTCTTGGTTTCATCCACAATTCAGATCTGAATTCTTGCCCGTTGTTAGTAAAAGGTTTTAATATGGCATAAGGTGTAATTATGTGCTTAAAAACTGTAGTGCAAAGTAATTTGTTTTTCTAGAGATGTTGCTAAGTGAAGTCATTCTCCCATAATCCTGTCTTCTGTTTTGTTTCCTCTGTGGACCAACTTCTTGCATGGTATTTTCCTGTCCTGCCCTGCTTACATTTGATTATTCTTTTTTTGGGGCGGGGGGGGGGTGTAATCAAACTATTTTTTCATTTTAAGAGATACATTGTATTTTCAAAATTTCCCCTTTGAGTGGAGCATTTTACAGTAATGTTAAATTGCTCTCCTGATTCCTCGTTCCAACTGAAGATAGAATGTTCAAATGTGCTTGAAGAATGAGACCTAACCAAAACATATGTAGATGCAGGCATTGTCAGAAGATGGCCAATTATAGTCTTCTGAAATGAAAAAACAGTAGTGGACTTTTATGTGAATGAAATACGGGCTCAGTTTCATTTTAGTACTGAGAACAGTTTCCTGTGTTTTGAGGCATTCTCCCCTTAAATAACAGAAACATAGAATCAGAATATTGAAGTTGGAAGGAGCCCCCCTAAACACCACTGATTCCAACCCCCTGCTCAGTGCAGAAACTCAGCTCAAATTAGGTTTTAAATTATAGTTGCCTAATTTTCTCCAGAATGCCTACAAGTGCTGGAATGGCCACCACCTCCTGAGGCAATTGGTTCCATCGTTGTACTGTTCTAACAGTTGGGACATTTTTTAAAAATAGCCAATCAAAAACTGCCTTTTTGTAACTTGAGCTCATTATTATGTGCCCCACACTCTGGGATGACTGAGAACAGATACTGCACCTCGTCAGCACAATATTTCAAGTATGTGTGGAGTGCTCTCGTATCTCACCTCAGTTTTATTTTCTCAAGGCTAAACATACCCATTCACAGTATTTCATTATTCCCTAATAGTGCTTAGCTTCCTGTCCCCCAATTTGTCTTATTGCCCTCATAGGGGCTTGTTCCAGTTTGTCTCCATCCTTCATGTTTTGGTGTACTCAAGATGAGACTTAAACAATGCCAAATGCAAGAGGACTAGTACTTCATGGAATGCAGAGACTAATATTAGTGCAAAAAAATAATAATACAAAAGCAAAGTGTGGTGCTTATATACTTCTCCATACGTATACGGGAATAAGAACATTAGCCCTCCTCCTATCATCTAGCACTTCACTATTCTCCAATTAATTTAAAATGTGTATCTTAGTATCACCGGTGGATCTTGGTTTTATCTAGAAGGAAAAAAAATAATGGAAGATCTGACAAGCTGAAGTCCAGCACTACCCTGCAAGAAATTAAGGATGCTCTGATACACATTTGGACACAGAGTTACCAGAAACACACCTTACAAACTTACTGTGGATTGGAACAGTGTAGCCATCTGATCCCACACTTTGTGGAATTTAAATGTATCTGAATGTATGTAAAATGCACAGCTTCCCAGGAAAACATAAAATTGATATTGTGTTCTTAAATGCATTGAAAAAAAAGTATATAATGGTAGTGTGCTGCTTACATGCCCCCATATAGCACTTAAAGGACTGTCTGGACAGTTTACAATTAATTATGAACCTATTTCCCCACCTCAGCTTTTTACTGATATTGGAAGGATAGATGATGGAGTCAACCTTGAGCCAGCTGCCTGGGATTGAACCCCAGGTTATGAGCACAGTTTTGCCTGCAGTACAATTTGACCACTGTGCCATGGGGGTATGGATTTTTTAAAAAGAAATAAATGTCTATATTGCCCCTTTCATGATGCATTTTTATGGATTCCATTTTTATGCATGCCAAGATCCATATTTTTAAAACCTTAATATTTTCGAAAACGGAGGGGAGTAACGCCCTCAGTCCATGTTATTTATTTCCATTGCTCTTCTCCTTTTGTACAACATATACTGCTGTGTTGCTTTATATTAAAAGCCAGACACCCAAGAAAAATATTTGAAACTTGAAAGTATTAAGTGAGGCTTTAGATAAACCAAATTCCTTTCTCCTGTGGTTATACAGTACATTTAGAGAACTATAGTAAATTGCTGGACCTTCTCTCATGGTATTAACTGTTCCCTCAAGATGAAAGAGGAGCTGAGTTTTTGATTATCTTTGGCTCATCAATTCTCTTGGAGAAGGATCTTGTCTTCTTTAGAAGCAGCGGGAACACAAGACAAAAGGTCATGCCGATACCATGTTTTTCATTAGTGCTTCATTTGTATACATGCAAGAACAATGTTTGATAATGGTCTGGTTGGGATAGCATGACTATTGAGGGTTATGGATCTTGCCAAAAAGTATTTCTGGTGTTTTGCTGAAATGTCATTTGTGCTAGAAGAAATCATTTTGACACGAGAAGTCTCAAAAAAGTGCAGCAACATTCAGTGATATGATTAGTGGAATCAAGGAGGCTGAAATCAACAAAGAAAAAGGTCCCAGATGATCACATTCATTTAAATTAAGTTTCCTGATTTGAAATTAGTCTTCAGTACCAGATTTAACTTCCATAAGAATCTTCTTCAGTCCATCATCGTCCAAGTGGATTGGGCTATGCCTCCCATAAATCCCAACCAATATGCCTATGTATTGATAATGCAAGCACTTTACTTATAATGTGGGTTAACAAGTGCTGATGGGATTGTCTCTCTGAATAACTTCTGGAGAGGTAGAAGGCAGCTGCTCTTGTTCTAGCGCCTTTTGTGATGACAGTGCTCATGGCAGAACACAATGTATTTTTCATATTTGGCATATCAGTGGGTGATATATCTTCGCACCCAGGAGTGTAATATTTATTTGAACCCGGTCCATAATATAGATGAATGTTTGTTACTTCGGCTCTGCTCTCTGGAACGTCTTTTCAAGCTGTAGTTATTAGGCTTTAAATCTGGCCATATTTTAAGTTATCAATGTGCTTTAGTTTGTAGGATTATGTTTCCCTCTACTGGCTGGTCTGAGGAAGATATACTGTACTGTACTTAAAAAAAAAAAAAAAAAGGATTCTCCCCACCCATTATTTTCCATTTCAAGCCCTGGTAAAATAAAACTGTTTTTTTTTTAATTGAGGCTTTTCATCTTTCACCTCTGTAATTTGGTATGATCATACTTTTAGATCATACTCCCCAGGCAGCAATCTAGTCTATTGTCCACTGACAACTTTTCCATTTTGACTTTTATGGAAAGAACTCACAGAAAGTAGGATGTTTGCTTAGTACAATGTTTCTGTGTGCAGCTGAGGTTTATTATTTTTATGTAGATCCAAACTGGAAATGGGCCTGCCCCAGTCCTTTTGGTTGCAGTGCTCTGTGACTTACCTCTGTGCTCTCTCTGTGGGGTTTGAACTCTCACCCTAGGTTCCTACTCTCGTGCTACTGTGTGTATAATAACTGGCTTAAGCCACCTTCTTGGCTGCTGCAGGCTGCAACATCTGGAACTGGGTCTGAATTACATGGCTTGAACCAATTGCTTCCTTTCTCCAGGTGGAGGGGCAGGAAGAAAAGTTCAGAGAAAGTTCTTGCCAATATTTGTTGCAGAAAAGCCTTGGTCAACTTGGCCTAACATTATGTTATACTAGTAGGATATTTTACAATTTAGGGAATAGGACATATGGTTGTCACACTACAAGACAAAAATTGAAACTTCATACTGTTTCTAGGGTAGATGCTCATTTATCCATATGGAATGGAACAGAACTTACTGCTTTTATTTCACCTTTCTCTCCTGAATCTTTTCATTCACCAGGAGGAGTGGAATGCTGCATAGTTTTTTTTTTCTGGAGAACTGTATTTTAACCATTTTGTAGGGTAGACAACAAAAGGAAAGAGAACGTTGTGTCTGCAAACACAAATGTACAGTATATCTACATCTAATTCATTTTTCAAAATCTCCTTTGTAAAAGATTACAGTATAAGTCTTCTTTTTTCATTGTTCAGTAGGCCTTTGAAAGCAGTATGCTAAAGTGGGCGTATTCATGAACACTGCCTTGTAACGTAGCTGAAAGAGGGCAGGCTGAATTATTTGGCATATTGAATTTTCTGGGGTTTGCTAGCTTTCACTTCCTCTGGGACCTTGAGCAACTTGAAACTAATTTCTAACAGAAGCCATATTTTTATTTTTAATGGGAGCAATATTCCCCAGGGCAACTAAGTTTTAGCAGAGCCCATCTTTTAAAGGGTGAGTGACATTGGCTTTACCCTTTGCCCTTCCCTGGAGATATAGCTTCAGGGAAGTGATCTTTGTCCTTACAGTGACACGGACAAAGAGAGTTAAACTCCTTCCACTCACCCTTTCTAGAGCAACATGACTCAGGGGCACTTTGGGTCATTTTGCTTGTCATGTTTTCAAAGGCTCAGTTCTCTGGCCCAGAGGGCAACTTTTTCTGCACTGTTCCTCCATAGACTGGATAACTCCAGGGCCAATCTCTGCCAGATGTCACTGGTCCTTGGCCAAAGGAGCAGATGTAATTCCTCCAGTGCACATCTCAGCTGGAGTCTTGGTTTATCTGAACCATCTTCCCTTCCTCAGATAGTGTAAGCAGTCCCCTTGCCAACTACATGTATCTTGTGCTTCAGGGGCCGTCTGATCCTAAATTCAGACAGTTCCAGAAGACTCAGGACTCAGACAACTTCTGAAGTTCTTTCTCTGCATATTTGACTTTGTTTCTCCCTTACCTTCCTGATTTGGCTCAAGCAAGAAGGGACACAAGTTTGAAGAGTAGGAGAGCCTATCCCTCATATGTAGGGCCAAATTTTCCTCCCAGGTTCTCCATTTCTATAGAATTTTTCCCATTGACTATCATTTGTTCATTCAGTAGTTCTACAGTTGTCTTAGGGATATACTAGTTTGCAAATAAGACATAATGAAGCACTTGGAAATATCAAGACATTCAGCCAGTGGCACACGAAGCAGGGTGGGTGTGGAGAGCTACGGCAGATTATAAATGTCAGAGGAGGTCAGCCTTGTTCATTGTGTTGTAGAACAAGCTCTCAGTTGCTCTGAATAAGCCTTGGTCAACCAGTTGCATCTTGTTGTCCTAGTAGGGACTAGGAGGCCATGGGATAAAAGTATCCCATCTTTGATTTGAAAGTTATTTGGGATTAACAAACAAACCTTTCGAACCAATTATGAGGTACAGCGAGCTAATTGTTTAAACTGGGAACTTAGTAGCATGTGTGCAGTTTTTTTACACTATTTCTAGCTGTGACCATTACTGAGATCTTATGGGACAGAAAGCGAATGGCTGGAAATAAAAAAATGCTGTTGATGTGGTATAAGCCTGAGCAGGATGTGCTCCTTCATTATGCACCAGAGGACTGTACCCTGGCTCATTAACTTTATATAGCTAAGTATGTGGTAGCACTATCTGCTCCACTCCCCTTGACAAATTGTGCAATCTTCATGCTGAGCCACTTACTTGAAATCCCTGCATGCAAAGTCAGGCTGGAATTTTTGAGAGCAACAGCAGTAGGTGCTGTACTGAAGAATGAGCATTGCCGCTACTGAGAGTATCAGCTGTTGTCATTAATTCCAGCTTCATTGAACTGGCTCATTTCCCAGAGTTTCCATTATGGTTCGTGTGTGTGTGTGTGTGTGTGTGTGTGTGTGTGTGTGTTTTAAAGCCTCTCCTCCAGGCTCCACTTTTCTCCAGAGCTACAACCACAAAGTCTTCTGGCTAGGATGAGAAGTGTTTTCAAAATATGCATATGATTCCATTCCTGGCATCTGGATTATGGGCAGGAATCTGGGCTAAAATCAAATTCAGGTGTACTAATCTACAATTCAGATCTGATTCCTAGGTGGGCTTTGTTGTGCCAGAGGAAACAAATAATTGGTTATCCTGGGAAGCAACTTTGTGGGTGTCTGGCTCTATTACAGTCCTGTCACAAACATTATAAAACATGAGAAGAATATGTCTACTATAATTTTACAGAATAAATAATCAAATCCGCTCCACAGACATTTTCCGGTTTAAGATGCCCTAGAAGTTACTGTGCCCACTGCGTAGCACTTAGAAGAGATTCATTGCAAGGGGGATTAGACTGGCACAATTGGCAATGTCAGGGCCACCACTTGCAAGTGATTGGGTCAATTCCTGATGCTTGTTTGGAAGATACTGCCTGAAATCCAGTTCTGTAGTAAGTCACAACTAGAGTAAGCCTATTGAGTCAGTGGGGATTGATGAGTCATTTCTTCAATAAATGCCCTCCATTCAGTGGGCTGTTATAGCTGCAAGTTAGTACATCACTGTATTGAATTTTGGATGCTCTATACTTATAATATACATGTCTAACACGAATACTGGCATATCAAGAAATGAGGGTGGATTCATATATTGATTTGTTTCTTAATCTGGTGTTTCTGCATATAAATAGCTATTTCCATATTTATCTTGCCCTGTAAGGATATAGACATTGTGTCTTAAAAACAATTCTGTTTGAGGCTTACGTACACATATTCTGCCCAGGAAGATATGACTTTTCTTTGGGTCTTCTTTATTGTATCTTACAGATGTTAGGGGACATTATAAAGTTTATAGACAATTCATATCAGGCCTTAGTATTAATGCATGATAGAAAACATCAAAAACTGTACTTTACTGTCTGTTCAGGGACCCCTGATAATCCCACAAGGAACAAAATGTTCTGCACACCAGCTAGGGTCTTTGTAGGATAGCTCAGCAGGAGACCAGTACAGTGGTACCTCTTAAGACAAATGCCTTGTAAGACAAAAAAAACCTCATAGGAAGAAAAAGATTTCTGGTAATAGGCATGCTTCACATGACAAAAAATTCCCTATGGGATTCTTCCGCAAGACAAAAAAAAAAATACCATTCCGCATGTACCCAGGGGGAAAAACAGCCTCTGGAACAAACTGATCTGTTCCCAGTGCATTCTTATGGGAAACCACATTTCGTAAGATAAAATGTTCATAAAACGAAGCAACCCATAGCCTCCAGAACAGATTGATCCATTTTATATGCATTCTTATGGGAAACCATGTTTTGTAAGACAAAATTTTCTTAAAACAAACTGGCCCATAGAACAAATGAAATTTGTTTTAAGAGGTACCACTATATTGATATAGGACAGTGTTGGCAAACCTATGGCATGGGTGCCAAATGTGGCACTTGGAGCCCTTTTTGTGGGCACCTGACGTCACTCCTTCATAGCCACCTGTACTATTCAGGTTAAATTGCTGTATTGACACATTGCGAAAAATTAGTGGGTTTTGAATTGCAGTTTGGGCACTCAGTCTCTAAAAAATTCACCATCACTGATATAGGAGCTGAACACTTTGAAAGCCAATTTTTGTGGTTATCCTGCAATTGAATGTTTGGTGTAGATCAGGGCTATGTGCAAAGGGGACTGTTGTTGTAAACCATCCTTGAAGTTCTCCTGAAGATATGTGTTTGCCTCTGTGTGTGCCTGTGTGTGTTGGAGAAAAAGACAGCATGCTACACGAGATAGACTGTTCTTTGAAATCTGAGAGATGTTTTTCTGGGATAGCATGTTAGACTTGGACTTTAAACTCAGATTCAAAGATATGTCCAATCTTGTACCCCATGAATGTTCTTTAGCAATTTATCTCATAATACCATCTTCCTGTTTCTAAAACAGGAATGTTTTCCCTGAATGTTCTGTGAGGATGAATGATAGAGCTTGCAAGGCACTTTGCGCTTAAAAAAGTGAGGTATAGAGGTATTGCCTATAAAGAACACAGTTCAGTGATTAGAAAAGACAAAGCAATGTGTTTGAAAAAGTATGTAACCATGATAAAGAGTCTTCTTTAAAGATATCATTACAAATCAGATAAATTTAAAAGCATGGGAGCATTTTGGTCTCTTAACTCAAATGGAGATCCCTTCTAAAATCATTTGTGTAACCATCCCCAAAAGAAATATTCAGTCGTCTAGTGTTGTTTCTGACAGCTTGGGGGCCTCTGAGACATATAATGGGGAACATTGTGTAAAGAGGGGCATGGATACCTATAGAGAAGTAGAACAGACATGAAAATGGGACACAGGCAGTAGGTGTACATCTAGCCAATTGCAGAGAAAGAGCCTTGTTTGAAAGCAAGTGGGCTGAAGAGAAATAGAATAGATGGGAAAGCAAATCAGTTTAGATCTTGAGTCTTACTGCTTGCAAGTTTTTTGTCCTTGGTGCAGTTTAATTTATCATAACTGCCAGACTTGATGTGTCTCACAGAGGAGGGGAAGAGATATAAAGTATTACCTTGGTTTAAGCGTAACTTGGTTTAAGAGCCTTTTCCAAGACAAGCAAATATTTCTTCTGAATTTTGCCTTGATCTACAAGCAATGTTGTAATATACGAGCATGGGAGCAAGTCACAAGTGAGCCAGTGGTGGCTCTCCCTCCCTCCCCATGGTGGATTGTGGGTGATTGTCTAGAATGTTCTTTCTGAGGCAGCCTCCAAAGCAGAGGAGAGAGGAATAGAGGTCTCCCTTGCATCAACCAGGAACATGCAAATTAGGGTTTTGTTTTTCTTTTTATTTATGTATTTATTTTATTTATTTTCAACAATCTTATTTTTTCAAACTATTTCTAGTCATGGGGCACCTAGTCAAGTGTGTATAGGGCTACAAATTGAATGTTATTTTTTTCATATTCAAAATACAGAGTAAAATCCAAAGCAAAGCAAACTGTTCTGCTTATATACCACCCCATAGCACTTCAAGCACTCTCTGGGCGGCTTACAGTTTTTAATTATGTAGACTATACAAAATCCTGTTGCTTGTCCCAAGCAGAGCAGATTCCACTGCCAGGTATGTAAACAATGGTATAGATGTGAACTTCTATCCAACTTCTTTTGTGAGTTTTGGCATTTTGGGTGTGCAGTACAGAATAATCTGAGTTTCCATTATTTCTTATAGGGAAATTTGCTTTGATATAAGAGTGTTTTGGTGTACAAGCATGTTTCCGTAATGGTTTATACTTATATACCAAGGTATTGCTGTATATACATTATGCAGGAAAGAGAGACCTGTAGAAGTGAGGAAAGTACTCACCATATTCATGCAAGGTTTATAGAAATGCATTTGCTGTGAGTGGTAAGCAGCAGTAAGGTTTTGAGATGAGAGCTATAAAAAAGAGTATTAAAACTGCAGGAGGCCTGTGTTTGCAGGTTCACTGACTACCACCCTGTCCTTGAACCATGGAACTAATATCCTTTTCTTCCAACAGATCCTGAATCTCAGAGAAAGAGGACGGTGCAAAATGTACTTGACCTACGGCAGAACCTGGAAGATACCATGTCCAGCTTGCGGGGCTCCCAAGTAACCCACAGGTGAGGCTGCTGTTCCTGGTCCCCCTTTCTTTTGGTTAGAGGAGTTTGTGTTACATTTCTGTGTTGAAATTGTTTTTGGTGGAATGAAAAACCACCAAAATCTGCTGGCATCCCATACCAACCAATTCTGCTTGTTTTCTGCTTAAAAGTTTGGAGGCATGTATTGAGTCATGTTACCTGTAATGTGTTTACGCATAGATGTAATGAGGGCGTAACATTATGTTGTGGAAACAGACTAATGTTATTGGCAATGTAGCAGTTTTTTTTTCTGATGAGTACTGTTCGTCATTGCTCATATACAATTATGTGTGCGGTCATTTTGGGAGTTTGGGCCCACCATAATTTTAATTGTACAGTGGTACGTTGTATAAAGGAATTAATTTGTTCCAAATAAAATTATATTAATCATTTTTTCCTTTATACAAATTCCCATGGGAATGCATTGAAAATGGAGTAATCCCATTTTTATGTTGTACGGATTTTCCCCATAGGTGATTATGTTAAGCAAATTTCTCCTATCTCCAGAATTTTTATGTTGTACAGATTTTATGTTATACAAGCTGTTTGTTATACAAGGGTCCACTGTATTTAATTTCTTCAAACAGTGACTTAAATGCAATGATCTAGTATTGAGAAACAAGTAATGCAAACAGGGAGAAAGAATGAGTAAGAAATACCCAATTACTTCCCATTCTCTGTCCTTTTTAATATCAAAAACATAAATGTGAGCATTGCTTATTCATTAAAAAAGCATAAGATAATCTATAAGTCAGTTTTGGACACTTTCGCTGAGTGCTGTATCCCAGCAGACTTATGATCCTGTCCTGACATGGCAGCCTCAGAATGCTTCCCTAAGATTGCCATGTTATAGATAGAGTGTATTATAAGTAGAAAGCTGGGAGAAATGAGCCGACCTCTGACTGACTGGCCTACCCATGCTTTGCAGAAGCCCAGTTTCTTGCCATGTTTTATCCCTATCCATCTCTACCTGTTCTGTTTCTCTGCAGGTGTCTATGTAAACTCCCATGCAACATTCCTTACTATGTTTCTCTATACAGTACTAGTTACAGATTCAGCGGCCCTGTTTGCAGTGTACCTGCTTTATGTTAAACTGTTCATTGTTTCTCAGCAGAGAGACATATTGAACTTAATTGATTGCTTGAGGGAGGGAATGAAGTGAGCTTTCCATTTATTATCATCAAACTGCAAGGCCCAGTGCAGCGTTTTACTTCTGGTTTGTGTAAACTCCCCAGCCCAGTTACTTTTCTATTTTCTGTCATTCATGTGATCTGGCTGTTAGCCTTCAATTGAGCTTTATCACAATGGAATGAAGGGGATAATTGCACATCCACTGGTTGACACCTTTTTAAATTCTTAAGATGTATCCAGCTCCAGAAACACACTCCTCATTCTTGAATGGGGCAAACAATTTTTATGGATTATCCATGACTGTGTACCTAGGGGTGAATGATTTTCACCTGTAAAGAACGTTTTTTACTGACTGACTGTCTTTCACTTTACCTGTTGTCAGCTTTTTCATGAAAATTGTGTTACTGGTGCTTGTTTGCTTACATTGCATTATTCTCCCCTGCAAATGCAGCAATGATCAAAATTTCAACTTTTCTGCAATGAACTTTAGATATAGAGGTTTTAATTTATTATAGAACAATTATTGGAAACTTGGTAAAAGTGTTCATCTTATACACTGCTCCATAGTTTTTAAAACACTCTCTGGTGTTTTATTATTTAGTTATGCAAGCTACATATTGCTCCTACTCCAGTGAGCTGGGTATTCAGTTAACTGACTAGAGATGGGCATGACCAGGAAAAATGACGTTTCAAGTTGTCGTGTGTCGGAGCCGGCCCGTTTCGGCTCGTTTCCGTTTGTTGTGAAATTTTTCAGAAATTTGTCGTGTCGTTTGTCGTTTTTTCATCTGTCGTTAGTACTGGTTTGGGGGGGCAGGGTAGCGGGGTCCTGGAGGCACCTCTCTGGGGTGGGTGCCTCCTCTGGCCCGCTAAGAAGGGAAGGCATTTAGCTGGCTCCTGGAGGCACCTCTCTGGGGTGGGTGCCTCCTCTGGCCTGCTAAGAAGGGAAGGCATTTAGCGGGCTCCTGGAGGCACCTCTCTGGGGTGGGTGCCTCCTCTGGCCCGCTACAAAGGGAAAAGTACGCGTAGCCATTGCGTGCGTATGCATACAAGTGGCACTGGCAGAGGCACCTCTCTTTTGGGTGCCTCTACTCTGACTCACTAAGAAGGACAACATACTGGCATACTGGCATACGGTGTTGGGCTGGGGAGCGAAGCCCTCTGGGCGCTCTATGGCTCACCAAGAAGGGAAGTGTACTTGCGTAGTAGTGCAATGCGAGTACAGATCTGGCTTAGGTTTGGGGTTAGGGCAAGGGCTAGGCTTAGGGTTACAGGTAAGGTTAGGTTGAGTTAGTGGGCTGCACCTCTGGGTGCCTCTGACCCACTAAGAAGGACAGTGTACTGGCGTATGGGTTAGGGTTCGGGTTCGGGTTCGGGTTATGGCTAGGGTTAGTGGGCTTTTAATGCCCTCTCTGGCACACCCAGAAGTCTCAGTCAAAACCTGGCCATGCAATTGGTGGAAT
Source organism: Phrynocephalus versicolor (assembly GCA_023846285.1). Taxonomy (NCBI): domain Eukaryota; kingdom Metazoa; phylum Chordata; class Lepidosauria; order Squamata; family Agamidae; genus Phrynocephalus; species Phrynocephalus versicolor. The sequence goes on along the minus strand of JAHTLZ010000129.1, from coordinate 72,720,352 downwards.
GGCTCCAAAAATTTGCATGGTCCCATCCCATGGCCAGCCCATCATTGCACCTGCGCAGGTGTAAAAAATAAAAATAAAATAAAATAAAATCAATGGAGACGTTTTATTGCAAGACAAACCCACTGTTGCTACTGTAAAAATTCAGGCAGTTAAAATAGCTAATTTTCGCATGTTTCTGTGGTGCTTTGGTGTGTTTTTGGACCACGATTTCAAAAAAAATATTGCGGTCGCCGACTCGCCAATTTGGATCCCCCGCCCGCCCGCACCGCATGGCATGGCGAGTTTGGCAAGACGACGGGGATGTCCCAGAGCAGCCCAGGACAGGAGAGGGGGGAGCCTGGGACCCCCCCCCCCAGAAACCACCCCTCTGGTAGGTGCCCTCACTCAGGCAGGCATATTTTCGCCTGCTTTCTTGGCCGGGAATTGGGGTTTTTTTAAAACTTTTTTTCTGTGCCGCTTGGCATTGCGCGATCGCTGCGATGGCATGAACGACAACGACAAATCAGACCCAATTTATCTTTTATCGGTTCGAGTTCGAGTTCTGGCCGAGTAATTGTCTTTACCGTTTCCGTTACGTAATGGAAACGAGGAACGGAAACGGAAACAAGAATTTCGCCAAGTCATGCCCATGTCTATTACTGACCTCAGAAGAATAGAAGACTGAATCATCCTTGAGACAGTCCATTAAGACTGAACTCAGGTCATGAGCAGAATCTTCACTCCAGTACTAAAATTTAACCATGAGGCCTTAAACCCTGTCAGTTCTCACTTTGCAGAGGGAGGCATTGCAACTGCAGAGCAAGAAGAACCGACGGCAAGTAGATACCAAGGAGATGGAATAAGGAATTAATATAATGAGAGCTAGCCACTAAGTATAATATAAAATATAAAAAGGGAAAGGGAAAGGCTTATATACAGTATATCTTGCATGCTGATACTTGTTTGACTTTGTAAATCAAGAATATCAACAGCCACATATGACACTCGGCTCCATGACTGGATGGACCAAAGGAGTCATCAATGCCTGTAAATAATATAGCAACACAAATGTCTAAGTAGCATATGCACAGCCAAAAGGAAAGAGAACTGCAATTTGCTTTTTTAAAAATAAACAAAAAAAGCTTTACTAAGTACAAACAATCAAAATATATACATTAATGCATACCAGGTGAAATATGTCTTAGGCTAAAATACCAGTGTCAGGAAAGAGACATAAAGGGTATTCATAAATCTGAAGAACACCACTCCTCTTTGGAGTAAACAAGCAGGAACATCTCAGGGAAGCAGTAGCAAAGGGGAGGAAGAGAATGTGTGTGGAAGAGAAAGTAAATTGGACTTTCCACTTATACCAGAAAAAGAAGATTAGTTGATTTTGGGAGAGCTAACAATCTATGCTCACTTAACAAATGGAGCTAGCAGTTGAAATGGGAGCACACATAGCTGGATTGAAGTACAAAACCCAACATAATAAAGGACCTTTAAATACCTAATATGAGACTTATAATCAAAGGAGGATTGCTATAATTATATTTTAAAACAACAGTGTTAGTGAGTTTGATAGCATACATGGCTTACCTGAACGGAAAAACTAGCAGAGATGGAAGTGCCAATGGCTATCTGCACCCATAGCAAACTGAGTATACATAGAGGTCTTTTTTAAAAAAAACTGTAAACCCATACTGAAAAGATGGCTTAAAGCTAACCATTCCTGAGTCGAGGGCACTGCCAGCAACCTTTTTGTAATAAAACTTTCCCTTCATGTTCTACTCTGTGAATGAGCTAATGCAATGACAGCAGCTCTTTGGACCCACAGAGAGCAAACCACAGCAATATGCGTGTCTGTATCATTGTAATTTGGCTGGGGGGTGGTGGTGGTGGAGTGGGATGGTATTGACTGGCAAGGTGAGCTCACTCTCCAAGATGAGTACATGGAATTTGTGATCCAGCTGTCACTAAGCACCAGGGAAGGAAGGAAATGGGGCCTCTCTCTCTCTCAGCATTGCTGCTGGATGTTTCCATAGTTCTAATTCTCAGTGGAATTCTGAATCATAACCTGAGTTCTATGAGAGAAGGATGATAAAAAGCTAGAACAGAATATTTAACAATACTGGTAATATGAAAAGGGATAGCATAACTCCTAGCAGTTAAGTGCTTTGATTCTAACAGTGTAAGTGGAGATAGAACCTTCAAAGGCACTGTATAATTTCCTGTTTCCACGGGCTTGGGTATGAAGTTATAATTTGGAAACAATGTCTGTAACACCCAAAGCCAAAGATTAATGCTGTTTATGAACAGTTTGTAAATAATAAACTAGATACATAATGATAAGCTGTTCCTCTGCATAAGACATGCCCACTGCCTCAGTTCATCTTTCGCCTTTTTCTTTGCCTGCATTTTAACTCCCTCCACCCAACAATGCTGGTTGATGATGAATACGAGAGCCTTACAGTCCCTGCCTCACTCCATGCAGGTTGGGTGCTGCCAGATGAGCTCCACCCAGATGAGTCACTGCAGCATGGGATCCAGCATGGGAAGAAAGCTGGGTTGCTTCCAGTTGATCTGCTTTGCTGAATGTGGAGAGAGAGGGTGGGTTAGGGAGACTGCTTCTTGGAGCAAATCCAATGTGTTAGTTACTCATAGAGGAAGGTTAGATGCGTGGGAGAGCTCCCTTAGTCAAGAGGCAAACCAAGGTAAAAGGTGTTCCTGAGAACATTGGGGGAGGCCATCTGAGCAAAGGCAAAGTGGTGATGGGTCCCTTGATGTTCGTAAGTTCTGCAAGTTAGTACAGAAAAGAAAAGGCAGAAGCCCAGCAGTGTGAACTCCTTGCCCTTTTAAGATGCTAACCACAGAGTCTGGTGAAACGTCAGGAAGAAAACCTTCCAGAACATGACCAAACAGCCTGAAAAAACTCACAACAGCTATCATTCCCATGACACCTTAACGATGACAAACTGTGTGTTCATAAAACAATTGTAGCACGAGCTCTCTTGGGCTATTTCTGCTCCATTCATTTATTGGTGATATTTTTATCTAGATTCTGTAATGTGGGACAGTTTTGAGACATTGGTCAGGCTAGTCCCTGTGTAAGCTTAATAGCTTAGCAAGGATTTGGCAAAAGGGTAGATCATCTATGGGGCAAATCCGTACAACATAAAAATGGCCGTGATTAGGGATTACTCCATTTTCAATGCATTCCTATGGGAAATTTGTATAAAGGAAAATTTGCTTAACATAATTTCATTTGGAATGTATTAATTCCTTTATACAAGGTACCACTGTATTTCCATGCAGCTGCTCATTGCAAATTAATAGTCATACCTCCTCTTCCTGCCTCTTCTCTTCTTATTTTAACCGACGACTTTCGTGGTGGATGTCTGAAACAAGCATATGGGCTACAGCAGAAATCTCTTAAAGTGACCAACCTTGATCGATCCATCCCTTTTCAAAGTGGGTGATATCCAGAAGTCTAGGAGGTACACCACGCCCACCTTCCTCGTTCTCCAAGTTCTCCTGCAACCTCATCAACCAATTGTGTTTTCTGATAAAAATGTTTATGTTGGAGTGTGCATGTGTAATGCAAAATACCTCCATTGCATTTATTCACCAGAAATACTGAGATGCTGAGATATCCCAAAGTAATAAGTTCACTTCATTATAATATGTAGGAAAAATCATTTTGAAATCCAGTTAGATACAGTATGAGCAGGGGCACATCTGCTTCGAACTGAGTTCTGTGGGATCTAGAATGGTATGCAAATGACACAAAGCTGTTTGTTCAGGAAGATTCATGTATTGCATTATAGCAGCAGCAGCAGGTAAAAATCAATAGGAGGTATGCAGGGATCAGGACAGGCAGCCAGTTTTGCCAATGGACGTTCCCCTCTCCCAAGGCTATTATTACATGAGGCAAGTATATTCCCTTCATGGGTAGAGCAGACTGTGGATATGTATCAATATTTGCAGAGATGGAATACAGCATGCAGAAGGAATCACACATTTTTTTTTCCAAAAATGTATCTGCTGGGTGTGCTGCCATAGTTTAGCACATATATGTAGAATGCAATGCTTAGCATTCATAGCTAGGAATGAACAAAATCTCTATTGAAATTCTTAAAAAAAAAAAAAAAAACAGAACAGCAGCTAAGAAATTAGTGGAGACGTGGCATGGAAGGGTAACAGGTACAGGAGTAAAAGGTTAACGAATCATATGGGAATAGGGTATGGAAGCCTATCCAGAGTTAAACCCTATTTTATTTTCTCAGATTTCAGCAAATTTGTAGATGCATCATTGAGAATTAGGATTTGGAAGGAGGAGGAACTCCTCTGAAGCTGATTTCTGAAACCCTTTTTTGTTTTCACTGTACAGTGAGTTTGCAGGCACACATAGAAAAAGTGGAGTCTTTCACACAAAGCAAGGCACAGAAGCCAATTGTACAGGAAGTGTGTAGAATAAGCACAGAATCTGAATAATATATGCTGTGGAATTGCTGGCCTCAGGAACTGGCTACAGGGCCTAAACACAAAAGGCCTGCCAGTTGGGCCTAGCACTGGCCCCAGACCAACTGGGCAGAGCAGGTGCATGGATCTAAGCCAGTACAAACTGTGCACACAAGGTATCGTGCGTATCAGGGAGAGAAAAGCTTTACAAAAGTCTGACTCTTTTGCATTATTCTAGCTTCCCAGCAATGTGATGAGCTGCCATGTCTTCAAGTTGGCCTTTTTGAAGTATAAGAAACAGAGACACATCTGTACCACCCACCTGTTCCTGCTATGATGTTCCCATTCATAATCTGTTCTGTTCATCATATAGTCAAAGTAATTTGAGTGGACAAATTAGTGAATGGAGAAAAGCAAGCCAGGGCCAGGAAAAGGCATGGAATATGGAAATGGATCCGTGAAACCTTGGCTTGCTTTGTGACCCCCCCCCCAAATAATTAATAGAATGAATATTTGTGGGGAGGTAAGCTCCACCACTCATTTTTAGGTATGAATTTGACTGCCTGGACAAAGCAGAACTTGCAGAAGATACTTGGTTTTTAGCACAGCTCTTAGAGTCCCTTAAAATGCTGCCTTTTGCCATCAGTTGTTGGGAAATTCTGGGAATTATAGTGTAAAACAGCCCCTAGGCATCTGGATTTATAGAGTACTTTTTAAAACAATATTTATTTATTTATTTATTTATTTATTTATTTTAGAAGCATAATGATGGCTGTATGTATCAGTATGAAAAATATGGCCATCCAGATGTTATCGGATAGCACTAGCACACCATTGACTGTGCAATATGATATTGGAACCAATTATCTCAGCAGGTGGTGAGTGCTCCAACAGTGAAGGCATTCAAGAAAAAAAATGGACAATCATCCGGCAGACCTGCTTTGATTCAGGTTCCAACAATGAGCAGGGGGGTTGGACTCAGTAGCCTTATGGGTTCCTTACAACTCAATTATTCTATGGTTGCTCCTTCTCTGGCAGTATGAGGCGGAGGGTAGTCTCTTTATTGCTAGTCTACAAGTTTGCAAATTAGTGTTTGGCTGCTGAACAATTGTCTAATTTATGTTTGTTAGCAAGGTTACTACAGAAGGAAAGGTAGTGATCATTAAAATATATACTGAGGACTGCTTCAGTGAATTAACCTCTGATCAATTCTTGCTTTGTCTCATTTCATTCATTTTTCTTTTGGCAGATTGTTTTGCCTAAAAGTGCCTGCTTGTCAGTTTTACCCAGGGGTAGAAACTGTATGGCCTGGCAGATGTTATTTTACTGCGGTGGCCATCAGCCTGACCCACCCTGGCCAATGCTGTGTGACAATAGGAGCTTCAGTTCAACGCCACGTATTCCCCCAGAACTTGTCTAAGCCACTCTTAAGCTATGGCTGTGATGCAGCATTATGTATAAGCTGGAATCGTTGGGGAAGTTCCTTTAAACAAATAATTGGGTGTCTGAGTAAGTGCATAAGATAACCTACTGCACTGAATCATGATCTGCCACACCCTCACCTATGCTAGAAAACTAAACCACATAATTGGAGGATGTTGTTTGTGATTTGAAGCTAAATCCGTGAGTGTCAAAAAGAAACAAAGAGTGGAGGGACCGGTAGAAAAAGGGTTGTATTTAGTCACGTAGCACCAGGTTGGTCCTGCTTTTAACCTGTCATCTGTCCCATATCTTGATATGCTTGTCAAATTAGGTTTCCTGCCAGATCCCAGGGTAGTGCTACACATTTAGCATAATTAAATATAAAAACTAAATGTTCAAAACCTTTCATGAACACTTTTGATGAAATTTAACAGGTGGTCTCCAGAGCACCAGAACATGTTTGTTTTCAAATATTTCTCTCTCCACCCCCCACCCCCAATTTTGTCTGGATATGCCTGCACAACTAGCACAGCATATTCATTGTAAACAATGTCTCTTTGGTTGTAGGATTTAAAGCAATGAATATAAAAGGCATCTGTTGTGGTGGTGCAGGAATGGGCCATATTTTGAATACTTCTACTTGTTAAAAGATTACATGGATATAGAAAACTGGCATATTCAAACATGTGATGGCATAATGACCTGAAACCATCACACAGATTGTACATTAACTGAGGCAGTTTTCTATGTTTTAGTCTCATAACTAATGTAATGTACACTGTTGGGTTATAGCTATTAAGTAGTAACAATAACTTGAAATACTTAGAATAAGACAATCTCAAGTTTTGGAGCATAATTTCTGATTTTTTTCTACCTTCCCATGACAAGCATCTCTAATAGTTATGATTTCTAAAATGCACTGTGCACTAATCTGAATATTGGTAGCATTTATATCTTACTATGAAAAATTGTTTTGCAATGTTTCTGCTACATTGGGGCAAGCAAGCAGTACTGATGCAACAAGAGACAGATTTAGTCTACTGTGAATGGTGAATCTCCTGCCTGCACTGTTTAGAATGTGTCCTGACCTAATTTGTCAGATTGCAATAGAAAAAAACTTCATGTTAGTGGGAATGTACAGCATGCAGAAAGTGTGGGACGCTCTGTGATCGAGGCGTGTTTGCCAGGAGGGGGCACTCAGTCCAGCTAGAATTGTATCAGCCAGAGCAATGTCTTTATTGACAAAATAGTGTGTGAGATTTGAATGGGTAGGAAACAAGATTTAAAAAAATAGAGCTGGACATGATGAAAAAGCCTCAGTGTCTTCAGTTCGTAACAGTTTTTGGATGGTTGTAGGAGATCTCACTCAGATTTACCTTGAGTGTACCAGGTGCAAAACAGATCTTATACTATAGACTGGTAGGAAGAAAACCCCCAATGTTCCACAGGTGTGTGTGTGTTGGTTTTTTAAAAAGATGAAGCACATCAGTGATTCAGATCTGTTTTCATTACTAAGCAGAAACCAGATATCCTTTGTGAGAGAGGGTGCAGAGTTTTTTAAACAAATATTTTGGGAAACTCACTGTTAATTTTAACAAATATACACCAGGTGAGGATCAATAGTAGAACTAATATTTGACTTTACTATCTAGCGCAGCTTCCCCAACTGGTTTGGGTTCCCGTCATCTATAGTGCACAGATAAACAGTCCAAACCATCGGGAGATAGCCAGTCAAAAAAGGGTCAGGATAGGATGGAAGTAGAGATGGGCACGAAACAGAAAAAATCCATTTTGTTTTGTTTCACTTCCCGTTTGGGGAGGGTTTTTTGTTTCGTATGAAACAATTTTTTTAAAAAAATTAAATATAAAAACTAACTGTTCAAAATATTTTTTAAAAAAAACTTGTTTCAGTTTTGTTTTTTCATTTAGTGTAGTGCAACTTTTTTTTGCCGACCCAAGTGTTGGTCTGATCACATGGTGCTTCAGGTGGCAAAAAAGAACTTTAAAAATACTACGCTTCTCCCCACCCCATCTGGTGGAAAGTGGGGGGATTTGTAAACATTTTTTCCTGCCCAAAGCCCCATGCCAGCTGATTGGCACTTGGTACGGGGGTGGGGGAAGCTTGGGGTTTCCCCCACCAATCGGGTGCGGGAAAACTGCAGGCTTTTAAAAGTTTTTCCCCCAAAATGGGTGGGGGGGGCAGTTCAGGGCTCTCGCAGTGCCCACCTGACCATTTTCAGAGGGCTTCTGCTGAGCTGTCATTGGCTGTTCCCCTTTAAAAATGGCACAGTCAGCACCGGCGAGGCGGGAGAGCCGATGACAGCTCTGTAGGAGCCCTTTAAAAGTGGTCAGGTGGGCAGCCCCTGGTGCCAACTGGGCCATTTTTAAAGGGACCCAGCCAATGAGAGCTCGGCAGGAGCCCTCTGAAAATGGTTGGGTGGGCGGCTCCGGGCCTTTGTACTGCTGATCAGCTGGTGCGCAGGGCTTTGGGTGGGGAAAAAAAGTTTTAAAAGCTGCGCCCCCCTCCCCAATCAGGCACACTCAATTGGGGGGGGGACGCAGGCTCTCCAAACTTTTATTTTCCCACCAAAGCCCTATGTACCAGCTGATCGGCTCTTGCTTTGGGGTGGGGAAAAAAGTTTTAAAAACCCACGTTTCCCCCACCCAAGCAGGCACGTTGGTGGGAAAACTGATGGCTTTTTAAAGAAACAATTAACACTCCCCCCGCCTCCCCCAATACAAATGCAGCCTATCAGGAGAATGATAGGAAGATCCTTCTAAGCTAGAACATTTATTCCCTCTGCAAAGATATTATGGAGGATTGCTAACTGTAGCATTACATTAATTACAGAGTATGGATATGAGGGGTGAATTTCCACCATCAGTAATACTTTTTGGAATGGAGGCAAAAGGCAGTCAAGGCCCACAAGTTGTGCACAGCTAAATAGCAATAATGCTTGGTGCATATTTGGAAGAATGACTTTTATGTCTCAGGCTTTCAAGTGTAGCACATACAGCACTGCAAAATGTGGTGTGCTCTAGGACTGCAAGACAACAGTAGTACACACTCAGATTGCATACATCTGAGGAATTATAACTGTGTTTTCAATAAGTTTTAAAACAATAAGTGGTCTACAAGGTTTTGAAGGAAAAACTCAACAGAATTTTTTTTGAGATGGTGAGAAGTAAGTAGAGTTGAATTTCTACTTAAAGGGGTTTCTGAAACCAAGCTTAGAAATACATTTTTTGAACTACAACCTGAGTTGTTTGTGCTGGCTAGAAAACCTTGGAAGTTGTCTTTAAAAAAATAAGTTTTCTAAATTTCAAAAACCACATGAAGAAAGCCTTGCTAAATCACACCAAACTTCTGCCTAGTGTGTGAAAGTGTTTAGTAAAGCCTACTTTAATTACACTTATAAACATTATATATAAAGCGAACATAAATAAACAGTTCAGTGTCCTGTTTTGCACAGTGGCAAAATGGATGCCTATTGGGCATTTCCAACCAAAGTCATATTGAGTATACATTATGGAAACGAACACTAGAAATTTTGTATCTTCCTATTTGTTCAGAATCATTCATCTACAGAAATGTGAAGTGGAAGGCCACCATTCTGTGTTGTTCAGTTTAGTCCAATGTACATTTTTCCTGGACCGTTTCTGTACAATATACTTAACATCAGACATTGACATTCTTCACAGGTGTCAAATAAGATAAAGTGTGTTTTTCAGGATCACTATGGAATAAATGCTGGCGTTTTGATACTTGAAACAATGATGAGAAGTAGAGATGGGGCTTCGGTGCAGTGAAAGCTTCATACAAAGTTGTCAGTATGCCCTCTACAGGTGATTCTCAGCACAATGTCCCTCCCTCTCAGCCCGCCAGGCCTCTTGCCGGTCACCACCTACCTCTAGGGGGACTTCTGTTCTAGTGGTGCACCCCTCCAGGCAGCAATCCGGCAAGTCTGGCCCCACTTCGCCAGCAGTAGATCATTCTGGTGAAGAGGCAGAGAGTGTACATGCACTTACCGCACTCCTGCCGTGTTAAAAGAAGATACACTTTCTGAAATTCTCCGTTCCTTTGCCAATACAGTGACCGTAGCCCGGTTCTATATTTTATCTGGCAACCAGTTAGAAAATTGCATCCAACTAAAAGACCAAGAGTATGTTGTAGTTTGTAGCCCATTAGGCCTAGTTTGCAAATGTGGTTGCACGCCAAAGTACAGCCTGCCATTCCCAGCAGCTGTCATTTCAGGTACCTCTTGGTTTGGGCTGCTTCCGTTTTCAGAAGTGCCCAGCCAATTCTGCTTTGCCTCCTTCCAGTTTTCGGCCCTCAGACCTTTCTCTCTGCTCTATTCCTGCAGCTCACTGGAGATGACATGTTATGACAGTGACGAAGCCAATCCCCGCAGCGTGTCCAGCCTGTCAAACCGTTCTTCTCCTCTCTCCTGGCGCTATGGCCAGTCCAGCCCACGCCTGCAGGCTGGGGATGCCCCTTCTGTGGGAGGGGGCTGCCGTTCCGAAGGCACCCCAAGCTGGTACATGCACGGGGAGCGAGCTCACTACTCCCACACCATGCCCATGCGCAGCCCCAGCAAGCTCAGCCACATTTCTCGCCTGGAACTTGTGGAGTCCCTCGATGCTGATGACGTCGATCTCAAATCTGGTTATATGAGTGACAGTGACTTAATGGGGAAGACCATGACAGAGGATGATGATATCACCACAGGGTAAGTACTCCTGACATTCATCAAACATGCAACTCAGAATTAACAGCTTAATGTTAGAAGCGGCCCTTGGGAGATCCTTGCCTTAGCTTTTGCTGAAGCCTCATATGCTGAGCGAAGACTGAGTTTATGTCGCCTGTCTCATGTTAAATATCCCTTTGGTATAATAAAGCCGTGTGTGTGGTGGGGCTTGTTTCAGCTGGGTACTTGTTAGTGTTTATGTACTAAGCATGGCTGCCAGCCATGGAGTCTAGTGTGCTTGGTAAATTAAAGGGCACCACAGACAATGCTTGGTAGAGCAAGGGACAACAAAACAGAATCAAGGACGAAAGTGAGTATTCATAAATTTGCACATACCTGAAGGAAGGCAAGAAAGTATTCACACATGTACATGGCAGAACAGGACAACTGCTCAGACCTGCCATGAGCCTGGCTGCTGCATTTTGAACCTATTGATGTCTCAAGGTCGACTTCAAGGGAAGCCCCACATAGAGAGCATTGCCCTGGAGATCACCAATGCATGCAGCAGTGTCTTGAGGGCACCCTCGTCAAGGTTCAGAAGGAGCTGAGCAATAAGCCTTAGTTGATTAAAGGCTGGCCTGGACAAGATAATTATGACAATATAATACATACAAAGATGTTGAATACAGTAATATCTTGGTTTGCCAGCATACTGTAATTCATTCCAGAAACATGCTTGTAAACAAAAACCACTCTTATATCAAAGCAAATTTCACCATAAGAAATTATGGAAACTCAGATAATTCATTTTAGGGTCCCATAGACCACATACTGTGCACACAACATGCCAAAACTCACAAAAGAATTTGGCTAGAATTTGGCTGTGGAATCTGCTCAGCTCGGGACTAACAACTGGATTTTACTCTGTGTATTTAATGTGACAATAATAAAATGCAATTTGTAGTTCTATACATATTTGACTAGCTGTCCAATGACTAGAAATGGATAAGAAAGGATATTGAAAACAAATTAAATATAAATATAAAGAAAAATAAAACAAACCCCTAACCAGCACTCCCCTTTGAAAATGTTCCTGGCTAGTGCAAGAGAAACCTCAATTCCTCTCTCCTCCCTCTTCTTTTGAGGCTGGCCTGAGACAGAACATTCCAGGGAGTCATTCACAATCCAGTGGTGGTGGTGAGGAGCGAGCCACCATTGGCTTGCTTGTGATCATGTGATCTGCTCTAGTTACTTGTATTGCAAGGCATTGCTTGTTGATCAAGGCAACATTTAGAAGAAATGTTTGCTTGTCTTGCAAAAGGCTCTTAAAACAAGTTACTCATAAACCAAGGTATTATTGTACAGGAATGTCTTGTTTGTGAGCTGGATACATAGTATGTTCCAGTGGTGGTGAACCTTTGGCACTCCAGATGTTTGGTCCAGATGTTGTGGTCCAAATCATGTGGAGTTCCAAAGATTTCCCACCACTAGTATATTCACCCCCAGCTTGTGGTAACCTGTTTGTAGTCAGCAAACATTTGTCATTCTCTTGCAGCAAGCAAAATCTGTTTTGCAAAGTTGTGGGGGATGTCTTCCTTTAACTGTACAGTTAAATTGCATACAGATAGGCTATGACCATAATGCTTAGTCTTGCATTGCTCTGGAATGACAAAGGGGTATGTCGGTTGGCTGGTAAAATAAAGGTATGCACATGGGGATGACAGTTAGAGATATGCCAGATGTTTCTATGCAATACTGAAATGTAAGGCAGATCTTATGGATGGTTTGTGCTGTGCTTCTAAATATTTCATCTCCTCACAACAAGGATGAGGGGCGTCTTTCAGACAAAGGACTAATTTCAGAATTCTCATAGAGTTCTGAAGCTTCATTCTGATGGTATGTAGGGTTTCTTTTTGTAGTTTTGTTTTATTGTTAGCCGCCCAGAGTTCCGTTCTGGAAGATGGGTGGGATATAAGTGTAACAAATAAATAAATATTAATAAATAAAAGCAAAAGAGTAGAACAAAAAATTACCAGTATAGTTTAACTTAAAGCTCTTAGTGCCATCAAGTTAGTCTAAGCAAAATTAAGGTATTTTTAACAGACTTCTTATACAGCATGACTTATCAGCACACTGTTTTTCCCATTACTATTTTATGGAAAGAGGACTGAAATATTTGATCCTGTAATTGGCGGAGCTCTCGTGTTTCCTAGTCAGTTGAAGCCATATGGAGCCTGGCATAAAGATTGCACTGAGGACTCTTTAATTTACAAACCTTTTTTAGTTTGTAACCCAAGTAAAACGGTCCAAACTAAGTTCTAAGGTAAGCAGAAACAAAAAAGGGGTGAATGCAGTACACATCGGGTCATTCCCACGTCCCACCCTCCATCATAAAAGTTGCTGAGTGAAGCATACTTTGGAAAAGCCAGTTGACAGATGGAGATGGAGACAAAATAGCCTGGGTATCTAGCCAGTGCAAGAATGAATCTGGAAAAAAATCTGTTAAACAGATCTTAACAAGCTCAGATTCTTCTTTCCAAATCATTCTTGAGGCCATATGTCTGTGAAGATTCTCAGTCATCCAGATGAGTTTATCTGGAAGTTGAGTCATGACAACTATCTCTTTCTTGAGAGATAGAAACGTTTCACTGCTCATGAAGTTGTTTGGATGAACAGCAAAATGTTTCTATCTCTCAAGAAAAAGTCCAGTTGTCATGACTCAACTTCCAGACGTTCTTGAGGCCATTAGAAATTTTCAGAATGCTTTATATCTAATGTTGGTGTATCAGTACTATACTACCCTTAAGTTTATCTTTATTTACCTTTATTTTTATTTTATTGTGTTAATTGTATGTGATTATTTGTATGCATTAATTCTATGGGATTATGTCTTGTATTTTGATTAACTGTTGTTAACCGCCCAGAGTGGACTCACTGCCAGATGGGTGGTATAAAAATCTAATAAATAAATAAATGAATAGATAACATGAATCCCAGTAACAATGCAATATGCCTTCCTATACTAGTTGCTGAGCTGTCTAGATAGCTCAGGTGAAGTCAGAGGTAGGGAGTTCAATTCCCCACTGGGATTCCTGTGAGTATAGCTAGTCTGCGTGGCCTCAGGAAAACTGGATAGTTCTTGGGTGGCACCAAAAGATGGAATAGTAAACCAATTCTGAATACTCTCTACCTAGAAAACACTGAAACATCATGCCATAAGTCCAGATAGGCACATGATTATATTTGTTGCTGGACAGCATGAGCAGGAGAGTGCTGTTGCATTCATGGGAGCTTCCCAAGAAAGCAGCTGCATGAAGAGAATGCTTGAATAGATGCACTTCAAGGCCGAAGTGCAGGAAAATTCTTCTTTTCTCCCCATGGAAAGGGAGGAGTTCTGCAGCACTGTCGGAGGAAAGATTATGACTGAGGAAGATTTTGAGGGGGCACAATTTAAGAACATTATGCAAAATGTTGTAATGCTGATAAAATTTTAATGTGAATAATGCGAGTGGCACAAAATGATTATTGTTTCTATTTGACTACATGGACTCATCAGCATGAGAGGAATTGAAATGTGTGTCTTTTTAAATAATTTGTCACTTTTCTGTGCTTTCTCTCTGTGTCCGTGTGCATGTGATTGGATTCTCGATTGGAAAACTGGGGAGCCTCACCAGCTTGTCCTCCATGAACTGATTGGTTTCAAAGGGGCCAATTTGGTTGGTGGTGAAAACACACCATTTGATTTTTCAACAGGAAAGAAGGATTTATTGAGGAACTTGGGCACATGGTCCAGCCCCTGCCCACAAGTTCTTCATGCAAGCACATCACACATGCACTCCATGGTGGTTTTTGTCATTCTCTTGTGGGGACGAGTCAATGCACAGTCTGTAGCCTCTTGCCCTTCCACATTCTCTGCTGATTCACCTCTGACAGGTGGCAGGCACTGGGATTTTTCCTCCATTGGGTGCCTGGTGATGGACAACCCTTACTGCTGTACTTTGACAAATTGTTGTAGCTGGTGTAGCCTTTGGAGCTGCTACTTGTCCTCAGTACCTCCTCCTCAAAAACAAGAGTGCTTATGAATCACTGGTGCCCCAAATTAATGTTGCTCTGGTTCCAGGCTCAGGAACAAGCTGAAATAGTTGGCCTGGGCCTGGAAGGCAGGGCTTCCCAGGTACCTGGAGTTCAGGAGCTGCTAATAAGGACTCACTCTGCTCCTCTTCCCCTTCTTCCTCCCCATCAGGCCTGCCTCCTCCACTATATTATATTCCTTTTCTCAAGACTTCTAGAATGATCTTCTATTATCCCTTGCTGATGCCACTTCTGCTTGCCCTTCTCTCCACTTATCTCCTGGTTTCCCCACTGTTGACCTCACTGTTGTATTGCTGGGAAAAATGGATGGTGGGGTTTTTTGTTTTGTTTTTTGTTTTTGCCTTTGAGGTGCACACCTCCTAGGAGTACAGTCAATTTCTGTTCCTCTCATTGACTTTGCCATCAGCTTACTATTCTCCTTGCCCATGGTGTCCACAGGGGCTGGGAAGTCACAGAGGTCTGCCCAAGTCCTGTGGCACCGGCCACCTGCTCAAAAAAAGTACATCAGATTTGACCAACAACAGTACATGGAGTCTGTGATTTAAAAAAACAAACAGCAGCATTGTTTGTATCATTCTTGGAGGAAAGGGATCTCATGAGAATTAAAAATTCCATTTGAGGTGTCTCATACGTTCGGACAGTCTGAACAGATGAGGGTAAAGAATTTACTTCCCCGCTTAAGATAGCCTAACTCTGAACATGTACATTTTCATACAAATGTACATACATTCCTTGATATCTGAGGAGTAATTAGTATTTGGTAATAAGCCATTGGTTGTGACATAGTTATAGTCTTGTTAATTTAAATATTATACTCTGAATCCTTAGTTTGTTTGGAAACAAAGGGCCTTTGGCTTTGTTTTCTCTTGGCTTCTCACCCCCTGCTGCTCAAGAGAGATGGAAACTCAGGGAGTGAGATAATTATGTCATGAGTTTTCCATTTGTCATTGGAAGGAGTTTAGAAGTCCCAGAGCCCCATCAAGGGAAAGGGTGTAGACCTGGGCCTAAATATATTCATGTGTCACAGAAAGCTATGCTAGAGAGGCCTTGTTAATTGTGTAACTCTGGTCTGCACATGTGTAACTGTGACAAGCCCTGAGTCCATCTCTGGGGCATCTTAACATTACTGTTACTAGGGTGTTACAATAAAGGAATTTTATCTTGCTAACTTCAGATCTGAGTGGAGCACAATGAGGCTGGTGGGGCTGCAGAGAGAGAGACAAAGGGCTGTTTAACTTTCCTATCAAATAGTGGATTGTGTAGTGCTGAATTACCAGTTTTTTAAATATTCTCTGCTCTTGAGCTTTTAACAACACTGATTTGCAGAAATTTCAGTTGGTAAATCTTTTTCTATCCATGTTAACGAACGTTTCCTCTGCCTATAGCATGCTTTTGAAAGCACATTAATGAGACTAAATGAAGTTTATGCAGTTGGCTCCTTTTGAAAGATGCCAAATGGGGAAAAAAGGGTCATAGGATATATCCCAGGATCTGGCCCTATGATTATAGGATTTGAGGTTATTATAGGTTAGGAGATAGTTCACATATTATTGTATAGTATTTGACTACATGACACTTGGTTCCAAGTACTGTAGATGAATAGGTATGAACAAACTCTATGAAACAGAGTTCAAAGTGGTGTCGAGCAGTGACATAATTCATATAGCTTGATTTTTCAGCACATCAGGTGATAAATATATACACGTGAACCATTCTTTCCTCAGTAAAACAAATAATATAGGTAGTGCTGCTACTATCATATTAGCAAACTGGGATTTGCCAGGTCAAAGATCAGGCACTTTTTCAGTAGCAAGAATTATGATATTGTCCATCATTTCAGGCTTACGTCTTCTCTCCAAAAACTTTGCCTCGATCTCTAATGTAGCTAGAAGAGAACTAGAGTTTGATATACGGTATATCAGAGCAAGCTCTCTAAATGCAATGTATTTGAGGATGGTTTGGCCTTGAACAACAATTAAGAGCCACAAATTTTACCAAATACTGTATCTGCTTCTCACATGTTGGCAAGGTCTGAACTAGCTGTCCATAGTTTTGGACTTTATAGGAAAACCAAGCATGACAAGTGTGTATACGTCCACATTTACCATTACACAGTTGATGACAAGGTTGCAGTACTGAGGGAAAAACACATTTGGATTTGAGGTTTTCCATAGCCACATTTCTTGTCAAAACCAGGTTCTTCTATACTGATTTGGAAAGGTTCTCCTATGCATTATCCGATATTCAATTTCATTAAAAGCCAGCTCCACTTTCCTTCCTTTCCAATTCTCCCTCCTCCCAAGATTGGCCAAATGCCAGACTCCTAGCATATTGGGGGTTTCCTTTTTCATTGCAATAGAAAGGAAATCTTTCTAGTGCTGAATTTTGTCTTAATATGTAAGGGAGGGCATTTGCCCTGCTGCATGATAGTTTAACTAAACAAAGTCCCAGCTGTATAGGATTCAACTGGTGATTCTTAATAACTGATATCACTCCTTGTCCATAAGTTCATGATCATGTGATGAGAAGGTAGAGATAAAGAAGTTCTGCTATTCCGGATTGATGGGAATGTGTCAGAAAAACTTCATTTCATTTCAACTATACTTGTATTAGTATAGCTAATTCTATGGTCTGTGATATTACAAAGTGAGGTGGCCATTGTGTTCTGTAGCTCTTCAGAGTTCTTAATTATGGGACATTCCCTTCAAGTAAAGGACATCTGGCAACCCCATGTATGCCCCCCTCCTTTGTAGAATCATGGTGAGAGGGATGGTATTGTTACAATGGCTCTGTTACCTATCATTTTCATATGTTTCTTATAGCCTGGTCTCTTAGCTTCTTGCAGGGGAGCTGTCTTGCTGCTACATAGGAAAGAAAAGAATAATGCATTCTCTTTAAATAGACAAGAAAACTGGTTATTGTGTGGGAGGCAACCCCATCTTTAAATCTCTGTAGATATTTATTATACTTATTAACCGCACTGACTTTCCCTAGAGGGAACTCTGGGCGGTGAACAAAACCAATAAGCAAACAAAAGAATAAATCAATATACAAAAACAACAACATAAACATAATAAACCAAATAGTTCCAGCAATGGCAAGAAGGCAGAAAAGCAACAGCGGTAACAAACAGATGCAAAATACAGTTACAATTAGTAATCACCAAAATGCTCCTTAAAGAGCCATGTTTTTAAGGCCTTTTGGAACACCAGCAAGAACTCTGCTAGCCAAATCTCACTCGGTAATTTATTCCACAACAGCACTGAGAAAGCCCAATTGCGGGTAAAAGCCCTACGGGCTTCCCTAGGGGTGGCCACCTGGAGCAAGAGGGCTAGAGAGGCTCTGGTGGCTTGGGATGGAGATGACCTTTGGAAAATACACTCCTCCAGATACTCACTTCCCAAGCCATGAAGGTATTTGTAAACCAAAACCAACACCATGATCCTTATTTAGGAGGCAATGGGCAGCCAATGCATACGAGCCAGGATGGGGGTGATACAGTCATATCTGCCCACACCCACCACCAGCCTGGCTGTTGCATTCTGTACCCTCTGCAATCACTGAACAAGGCTCAGGGGGAGTCCCACATAGAGAGCATTGCAGTAGTCTATCCTCAAGCTCACCAGCGCTTGCACAACTATCCGCAGGGAGTCCCCATCCAGGTACCGGGCAATAAGCCTATGTTGGTAAAATGCTGCCCTGGACACAGCGGCCACCTGAGACTCCAGGGACAAAGCTGGATCCAGGACGATGCCCAGACTTCTCACTATATCGGCTAGCTGAAAGGCAGTCCCCACCCCCCAAGTTGGGAAGAGGGTAACTCTACCCATTTGCCCCCCCAAGGAACAGAACCTTGGTCTTCTCTGGGTTGAGCTCAAGCCTGTTAGTTCTGGTCCACTCCATGACCGCAGACAGGCAGCATTCAAGGGTTTGCACAGCCTCCGTTGCAGTGGTAGAGGACAGGTAGAGTTGCATATTATCAGCAACCTGATGACAGCAAGCCCCACATCTCCTAATGCTCTCAGTCAACAGCCTCATGTAGATGCTGAAGAGCATAGGGGAGATCACCGACTCCTGGGCACCCCACAAGTGAGTGTCCAAGGGGCTAACACCCCCCCAGCCCCACCCGCTGGGCACGGCCTCTGAGGAAGGAGCGGAAAAAGCTCATAGCCAAGCCCCTGATCCCCACCTCAGAGATCTCACCGAGGAGTATATTGTGGTCGACGGTATCAAAGGCCACAGAGAGATCAAGGAGGACCAGCAAGGTGGAACATCCCCCATTGGTCCCCCTCAGGAGGTTATATTGCAACACAACCAGGGCTGTCTTGGTCCCATGCCGCAGCCTAAACCCGGACTGGAAAGGATCCAGGACATGATCTTCTTCCAGGAACAACTGGAGCCGCTTGGCGTCAACCCACTCCACCACCTTGCCCAGAAAGGGAACATTGGCTATCGGGTGATAGTTGGATATGTCATCCATAGCCAAGCCAGTTTTTTTTATTTATTTTAAGAATGGGCTTGATCACTGTCTCCTTCAGGTGAATCCTGTTCCTGAAGGAGACAGACACAAATTGAAGCCCATTCAGGCATGCTCCCCCCTGCGATCTTAATCAGCCAGGACAGGCAGGGGTTGAAAGGAGAAGCTGCCAGCCTGCAGTGACCCAGGGCGCTTTTACACGACCCCTAAGATCCGCTGGCCACTTAAATTCAGACCAGAGATCTTAGGGGCTTGTCGCTCTTCCTGTGTTCCCACCCCCTCCGCACTTCCTGGCTGCTGGCTGCGTGAGGGGAGGGAGAAAACAAAGGAAGAAAGACCGTGGCTCACCTCTGTTCTGCCTCGTTCTGCCTCTTGCTCTTGCCGGCTCTTGCCGGGGCAACATTCCAGTAGCTCTTAAAGGGGCAGGAGCCAAAAAACAGCAAACAGAAGTGAGGAGAGCCCCGCACTCACTTTCGTTGCACCGCATCAAAGAATTTTCACCTCCAGAGAGAAGGTACTTGAAAGATGCGCTGGGACATGCTAAAGTGGGCGTGGTCACACTTAATTGCCTGTAAACTCCGGAGCTGGTGGAGAAACATTTTTAAGCTCCGAAGCTTGCAGCCATTTGCTGCGGAGTTTAGGGGTTGTGTATAAACGCCCCCAGCGTCCTGAAAGCCTCAGCTGGAGTTATAAGCCCAAATTCAATGAAACAAGGAGACTGAGGGGGTGAGGTGTGGGTGATACTCGGGGACAGATTAGTGCAACCGGAGCACAAACTGCAATGGACGTCCTCTATTTTGGACTTAAAATGGACTGCAAATGACTCACTAGTAAAATCATTAGGAGGAGGCCCTTGCTGACTAGGATTGGTGAGGGCTATAACCACTCAGAATAATTCAGCCTGGTGGTTCGTGACCCCACCAGGGAGGCATAGGATCTTTTGGCCTCCCTGACTGCCTGAACCTAGTGTCTGCTCTGGTCAGCAACCTCACCACAGCCCAATTACTTTCCATCTGATCTTTTCTCCATCTGCACTCAAGTGTCCTCTGTTCTTGCTTCATCACCCGCAACTCAGCCGTGAACCTTGGCAAGGAGCGGGCTCAGTATTGGATGAGGTGCTTGGGGGTGATCCAGTCAACAGCCCGAGTGGCATCCCCATACCATCTGTTCACCAAGCTGTTGACCAGGTTGTCAGCCAAACCGTCCGGAATGACCCCAAGGGCCTCCAACAACCAACTAGGATCTAGTAGCCTCCAGGGGCAGGCCCAAATTGAATTGCCAGGCTCCCCGCGGGGCAGGGTGGTGATTGACTTTTAGCAAATGACTTCTAGAAGAAAAGTCATGCTGGAATCTAGGTTCTTTAGGTCTAGATACGAGACGTCTCTTTCCCTTGGCACCCAATTGCCAACAGAACCAAATTTCTTCCCACATTTTCTGTGTGAAGTTCTGTATGAGAGATCCTTTTTCTAGGTGTCTCTGACATCAAATACTATGACCACGCTGATTGGTGTGGGGGAGTGGGGTAGGAAAAGTTCTGGCAATAGTATACCAGAAAGGAACTCCTCAGAGGTCTAGTTAAGCAGAACTGTGGGCCCCCATGTCCCACCTAATTCTACTTTTTCCAGAATGAGCAATGCTAAAAAATACACAGCTGGGACAAAGAGTACTTGCCAAGGGAAGTTTGTTTTTGGAAGCAGCATTGTAACCGGTATAACGGACACCAGTCCTTGTTGAAAGATAAGTGAGATCAGTTGTAATCTTTGTCTCAGTTACTCAGAACTCCTGAGAAACTATACCCTGACTATGGCTGTTTCCAGCCAGAAGCTGTGGGGGTGGGGGCTATAAATATTATTTTTGCTATTATTTATTTAAAGATCAGTGATGATGGAGTGATGTAAGCACACACGTTTCCACCTAAAAGACAGTTTCCTTTGCTTTTGGCTTTGTCCACCCAGCCCGAAATAAAGAGATGAGACACGTTCTTTGGCATTAATAATGGGCCACACTTTTATTAATATTTCATTGTACTATTCATCCTACTGTTGAGTTCTTAATGGGGGAACCTGAAAGGGCAAGTGGTACTGAGGGATTTACCCATTACAAACCTTGGGTATTAACCATGAGGTTGTTACCCTCCAAATATAGAGTTTCGGGCAGTTGCCAAACTTTACGTGAAGGGTCATAAATCACTTGTTTACTGTCCTATCTATTTCTTAAGCCTGAAGTGGGATTTTAAGAGCTGCCCTTGTACTAAGCACTACTACCTCCTATTCTCCTAAGGGACTTTCCGCCATTTGCCCTTACCGCCACTGGAAGCAGGGCTACATAGTATGCCCCCTTCTGCTGCTAGCCATTTACCTGGGGCTTTCCTTGGTGGTCAGCTGACCCAGTGGTCAGCCACTGGCCAAGCTTGCCAGCTGTGCTGGCAATGTCCGATTGGCCAGCCTGGCAGCTGGCCAGCGTGTCTCCATTGGGTGAGCGGACAAAGAAGCCCCTCCCAGTACAAGCCTGGTCGAAGCCCCCTTGTGGTGTAGTATAAGGCGAGGACTGTGGAAGTGACCCTTGAAAAGGCAGGCTTCTTTTCTCCATCCACAAACACTTAAATACTGATGCTTACAGAACTAGCTGAGCAGACTGGCTAGGGTTCAGAGAAGAACTATGTGTGCACTTAAAGAAAACTGGTTGCACCACTGGAATTTCACTAAGCTTTTTTGCCCTGGCAGATCTGCTCCTATACAAACAAACTACTTTAAAATTGAATATTTTTTCTCTCCCACTCCCATTTTGTCCTCAAAACAACCCTGTCAAGTAGATTAAATTGACCAATAGGAAGGAACTAGATTTCGAATACTGCATGTGTTATTTCACTTTTTGTTTTCCATCTCTCCGAGTGGCATTTCCTTCTTCTCTCTCTTATTCGTTAGCTTAATGTTGTCCGCTTTAATATTGCTTTCTTAATTATGTAGGCTGCCTTCTCAAAATCTTGGTTCTTAGGATTGAATTTTGTCTACAATGTTCCTGATAACTGTTCCACAGTCATTGTTGTCTCAGACTTTATATATTGTCCTTCCGTGTTGAAAGCCACCTTGGGTCCTTTTCAAGGAGGAAGGTGAGGCAAAAATATTTTAAATATTTTAAATAAACAAATAAATAAATAAATAAATAAGATTAAATGTCATTGCTTTAAGGCAGGGATGGGCAACTTTAGAAGGTTCAGTGTTCAGTTTTCTGCCCTTGTGATCTTTAGGGAGATGCACAGGTTGTTTTCAGAATGTGCAAAAAAAATTATTGAAGCAAGAAGTAGCTAGAAGTCCTCTATGGGTTTTGAAATTGGTAATTGTTGGTTATTTTTCCCCATAAAAATAAGTGAACCTCTGTCTGCTACAATAATCTAAACTTACAAATCTGTGGAAATTTATTAACCCATTTTATGCTAGTACTGTAGAGGGATTTCATGCCCCCGCTTGTAACAATCATTCCTGGGAAACTGAACATTTATAATGGAGGAAGTTCCTTACTCTCCTAGTTATTAGGATCTTTAAACAGTAGGAATTATTTCCTTTGGATGGAATTTACTGTTGAGTATCTGTTGTAGCGGCTGTAGTGGCTTGCAAGCATATCTAGCTCTGTAAGCAGCTTTCCAAGCATGGAGAAACTCAGATCTTTATTAAGGAAGGTTCCTTCAGCTTAAACTATCCTCAACAATTCCAGGCCCAATAATCAATGTCTCGGCAGACCTGAGTAATGGGCTTCTAGGAGTTTTTTTAAACTTTTTATTATTTTATAACAAACAAACAAACAAACAAACAAACAAACAAACAGTACAAACAATAAATCCCCCCCCCCGGGACCATCCAGTTGTTCCTTTGGCTTCTTGTTCTTCTTCATCTCTTTTTTTAACTGGCTTCTTAGAGTCCTTTTCTCCAGAACTGTGTTGGATTATAAATCGGTTGTTTCCCTTTCCCTTTTAATAATACATAGTCTATAAATTTCCCCCAGATATTATAGTAATGCTGATGCACTCCTCTGCTGTGCTCAGTACTGACTGCACAGCCTTCATGGGAAGCCCATCATGTTAGGAAAACATGGATCTCAAGAAGTCCAGGAATCCCACAGACCCAACCGTGTACCTTGGAGGGCCACAGCTGCTCCAGTAATCTTTTGTGTGTTGTGAGGCATCAATGTGGATTCCCAGATAAAGGCATTTTTTTTTAGAAAAAGTAGCCATGTTAGTCTGTGCTAGCATGCCAGGCAAAACTAAAACCAAATAAAGCATAATGATAATGAAAAAAGAAGATAAAATATTATGGTATCTTAAAGATTAGCTTAATATATTATAATGTGAGATTTCATTGACAGGTCCACTTCTTCAGGCATGAGGGTAGAACTGCATAGCAAATATTTATACAGTTATTCATGACCTCAAAACAAAAGAGTCACAAGTAATTGATGATGTGGCATTTCACACTGCTGATATTTAGTTCCCCTTCCAGGAAGCATTGTTCAGGAAACAATGCAGTCTCATTCTCACTTCTGAAGAAGTGAACAAGTACACAAAAGCTCATATTGAAATATTGCAGTTAGTCTTTAAGGTGCTACAATATTTTTGCCTCCTTTATTTTTATTTTTATTATTTATTGCCTGAAAAGGTAGATGAGATGCTTAACGAGTAGATTTACCAGCTCTATTTTTTCAGTGAGTTCCCATGGCCAAATAGGGATTTGAACCCAAGACTTCTAAGTCCTAGTCTGTTCCTGTATCATTACCTTGACCCTACATTCCTCCAGAATTTCTTTCCAAAATATGGGTGGCAGGGTGAGTAGATGCTTACCAAACTATCAACAAAAACCCTTGTGACCTCCAGTAGTCATTTAAAAAATAATTATAGTTAAATGGGAGCAAGGTGTGGGTTCCTGGAATGCTTAAGGTCCTTCAATGTAGCAAAATTAGCCCTCATGCCCTCTGAAGGGCACAAAACAATATTTTCATATTAGCGGGTAAGGTGCTTGGATCCTCAATGATATGTGGTTGCTGTATTTGGTCGCTGTGTCCGCATGTAGCCTGCAGACCAGATACTGCTGACCTCTGAATGTTTGACAAAGTCATAACTGTATCATAGTTTGATCCTGAGATTTGCTGGGGGAAAGAAGAGAGATGATTTTGCCCAGTTACTGGAGAGAACTTTTGTGCACAGGGTGGAGATTGTTAAACAAAGATAGGATCTTTGCAAAGGCTTTTCTTCCTTATTTTTTGTGGATGGCAACTGTCTTTTGGGGGTTGGGGGAACGGAGTATTTTTATCTTGCTATGGAATTGCAGTGGTTTTGTTTTTGTTTTGTTTTGTTTTGCTTGTTAATGAAAGGAAGGAACAAAAATGTGGAGAATGGGAAGCTGCTGGGAAATGAATTGATGCCAAACAAGCACAAATGTCTCATTAACAAACTCTGTAAAAAATGAACTTTTGCTTTACTATTGAATTTTTTTTCCTGTGCCAGTGAAATGCTTTCCCCCGTCATGTGAGCTAAAACAGTTTTGATTCTCTTCTTTGGAATAAAATTGAGGAACGGTGGCTTGGCACAGTATATTGATTTACAAATTATTAATTACATTACATTTATTTTGCCTGTCTCCCCGGGAATTTGCCTGGATTTACCTGATGAGCTTACAGCCACATGAGGGTTTGAAGCTTAGTCATTACTCTTGCATTGATTCTCAGAGAGAATGTATACACAGGCTAACAATCAGACACACCATTCATGTTAGCATTAATTGAAAAGCCTGATATGATATAGGCACTAGGTTCCCAAGACAGGTTGTGATTCCTTGGCAAGTGCCAGCAGAGGACGGTAGCTGCAGGAGGTGGAAAGGTGAGTGGCAGATTTAATGGGCCTGCCCTGCAGTTAATAGCTGAGCCTGACACATTTTTGCAGGACAATTTACAGGCAGCAATTTCCTCTGAGTTTGTAATTGAATGAGCTGCAAGGCAGAAGGGTCACCAGGGAATTTTAAACATTGTGCATTAGCTGTAGAACAGGCAAGTGAGCTATTTGCTGGCTATAACTTTGCTCTTGCTGCAGAGCATGAAGGACAAAATCCTTTTGAATATGGCACTGTATTCTCCTGGAATGTATTGCACCACCAATGCAAGAAGATACTCAAGGATGTGTTGCGTTAGTGGTCCTGTGCACACACATCTACTGTCTTGGAGGGAAAAAATTGTATATTCCGTCTCACACTTGAAGCGTGATGCCATTGCAGTTTGAGGAGTGAGTGTGTTTTGTCCCTCTGAGAGTGCAAAAGGACTTTCAAACCATCATTCCTCGATTTGTGTTTGTGATGTTAAATGTCTAGGGTGAGGTTTTGCCAACCTCCTGCGGGGTTGTGTCAACTGTTCTAGTGAAGGCTGACTGGCAGGCTGCCCAGCCTGATTGCACTATTTGCATGAGAAGCAAAAAGAAGAAGCTGTGATTGCTTTGCAAATGCTGAGAGAGGGAGGGAGGGAGGGAGGAAGAAAACAATGTTTCCATGGTAGCCAATCGTGGTTACTCTGCAGCAGACATGCTAAGGATGCTCTAAGAATCTATATTGGCATTCCTATGTTTGCCGTGTGCTCTGAGCGCGTTCCATTATTAGAACCTTTAATTCTATTGTGATCAAATTGCCCTTCTACAGGGAACAAGCTGTGCATGTGCAGAGTCAGATTTCAAGTTTGTGTGCACTGAAATATAATTTGGATACTGTACTCTTGCCTTTGCATTCTATTTCCTCCTGTTCCTCCCAGATCCAAATTGCTAGATAGGAGGTAACAATGATCTGAGATACACAGAAATAAGCTTGTGCATATGAACACACAGATAAAGCCAGTCTTGGGTGATTCCAAAACACTTTTGTTTAGATTTCCCCTCCCCTGTTTTATTAGTCACACAATTCTTGGCTTGTCTGTAACATTTTACTTACTTTGGGAGTATCCAAAATGTGTCAAGCTTGAAGCCAATTTAAAAAAAAAATCCCAGATGAAGGCCCTCTTTCCCTCCCTCTTGAAAGGAATCCAGCTGTTGTGCATTTTGCAAAAAGCCACCAGAATGTGAATTCAGTTTAGCCAGTCAGGACATAGTAATTAGAGGATGTTCTGCAGCAGGAAGACATAATAACTGAAATCCACTAGTAAGCTGCAGCAAGAGTAAGCCCATTCGATCAGTGGGGATTTGTAGAATTAACTCCTCCATAAGTTCCACTGATTCACTGTGACTACTCTAATTGCAACCGACTACTGAATTTCAGCCCATATATTTAACTTTCCAAAGCCTTGTTGATTTGTTTGCAATGTGTATGTATCGGCTTACATCCACACCACACACTTAGACCAGACATATTCCTAAATCTCTCTTGTATCAGTACAGTTGTATCAGTACTTTGTTTCTCTTTGTCCACTTGTTATATTTGGTGACTTCTCACCAACTATTCCAGTGTCGCCGCCCCGCGGCAGGACTGAGGTTGTAACTCAGTGGAAGGATGCCTGCTTTGCATGCAGAAGATTGTTGCCTTTGTCTGCACTTTATGACTAAATGGACCACTGAGATGCTCGCTCTAAAGCAGCTTCCTGTATTCTGCCTTTTGACATTTCAAGTCCAAGTTCCTTTCTTGCAACATAAAGAGAAAGTGTCTCCAAAAATGACTTCTTTGTACAGTGTTACTCTGTGGCAAAATAAATGTCTTGTTAACCTCATATGTACAGAAAAGTTCTTCCAGTATCTCCTGTACTATAGGTTTTGATGTGTGTTTGCTTGAAGCAGTTCCATGGTGTCGCATTGGTCCTGCATTTTTGAAACACAGCAGAAATGTAGGAGAATGATTTTCACTGCTTCTGTGTATTAATCCAGTTACAAACTGCAGACGAATCCAAGTTATGTGATGATGTGCAGAAGTTGACGTTTAGATTGAAAATGTGATCCATAAGTGCATTTCAAGGCGACAGATGAATGTATTGCTTCCCTGGCAGCGACTCATAAGATTGAATGTTCTTTTCAAATCAAAGGGGAACGGATCCAGCCCTGCTCTGCAGCTGTTGTTGCTCAAGTTCCTGGTGAACATAGTGGGCTTGCTTTTCTCCTCAGGAAACAAAATATTAACAAGGAACTTGAACAACATGCCTTGCCAAACGAAACCAGTCAAGCAAAATCAAGGATGATGTATCACTTCAGCAGCCAAATGTTTCCATCAGCCATCCTGCCTTGAGCCCATTCCATCAAACTGCTAGAGCAGAGCTATGTGCTAAACAGTTGCTGTTGGACAGAGTAATCTGAAGCAATATGTGCAACACTTGTCCATGTCAGAGAAGAAGCTAACCCTAACCCTATCCACATCCCACTATTGTGTCACCAATACTTGTGCAAAAGAGAGAAAAACATGTTCAACAAGAAATGTGTATCATGTGAGAAGGCTATGAGGGACCAGTTGTGGCACAAGAGTGAAGGTATTAGGGTTTGGTTTCCTTTGGGCAAAGCACTGTACGTTGAATTCCTACAAGTCAATTCATATTATGGAAAATTCATCTTACGAGGCATGGTTTCCCATAGGAATTCATTTGAAACCAATTAATCCGTTCTGGAGGGAATGGATTACTAGGTTTTTAATGCATTCCTATGGGAAGGCTATCTAAATCCACCTCAATCAAGGGACAGCAGAAGGCTGTTCCCTCGTCCCTGCAGCCGACAGGCAGCTGATTTTCACAGCTCAGACCTGTCAAACTAAGGTGCCTCTTGGCTGCAGGAGGGGGGACAGCCTTCCACTGTCCCTTGATTGAGGGGGCAGCCACCTCCTCTTCGCCCGTGTCTCTGCGCAGAGACTCAGGTGAAGAGGAGGAGTCCCTGCTCTGCCCAACAAAGTGTTGGGCAGAGTGGGGAAACGATGGATCTTCGCCCAGCCCAGGCACCTTACAAGGCAAGCAGCATTGGTGATCGTCAATACTGCTTGCCTTCTAACCCTCCCAGGCTGGCCGAGATCTCATCCCAGCCCGTCCTGCTTGGAAGGCAAGGAGTGGTGGCTGATTGCCACCGCTGCTTCCCTTCCAAGGAGGACGGGCTGGGAGAAGGTCAGTGAATCCCTGCTGTGCCCGCCAAATTGGTGGCAGAGCAGGGACCCATTGATCCTCACCCAGCCTGGACTGTTCTCTTGCAAACAGCCCCGGCTGGGCGAGGATCAGTGCTACCTCGTAATTTCTAGGCAATTCAGCTGAACCAGTATCAGATTTGCTTAAGGCATTTTACTTGTTAACAGAATTTAGATAGTATAAACATTAGTCCTTCTGTCTCCCTCTCTGGCTTATGTGAGTGAAATTTCTTTAAAGGGTTGTGGGGAAATTAGCAGTGGCAATATTAATTGCTGTAAATAGTAGCATACAGGAATTGTGTGAGTGGCAAAAAAAATGAAAATATCTTATGTGTGGGAATGAATGTTTAAAAATGCTTTGGAGAACATTTTCTGATTATTCATCATGGTGGTGTGATGGCAGGAATATTGCTTCAGAAGCAATCTTGCAGATCACAATGCTATATAAATTTCAGACTTGCATTTTACATAACCAGTAGTGCCTTACTGGGTATTCTGTGTTCTAAAAACATGCCTCTGTATGTGTGTGATGGAATTCCTCCCAGAATACTGTGATATTGTAGTGTTTTTGGAAAGAAAGTTAAAGAAAGCTGAGAATAACCGCAGCAACTATGGAAGCAGTAGCAATCATTCTCACTAATATTATTAATCATTATCATTATCATTTATCATGAGATTTGACTTGGAGATTTTGCAGACAGATCAGTAATTAGAATCCTGTATCCTGGTCTCCCCTTGTTGTAAGATGTGAGAGATTTAACCAAAGAGATAAATCATGCAAATTCCATTTACTGACCTCAAATTTACTCTCATGGGATTTCAAGACCATTTCTTTCCTCGGAATGAATCCTGAGGGGATCATGGTGATGAATTTACAAGAGCTTCTGGATAGCCTAAGGAGATGGATTAAATGAAGGGCCAATTAAGTCTGTAGGTTTTTATAACCAAGGGAAAAAAGAGGCATAATAATCAATAGTCCTGTTTCTCCCAGGACAGTGAAGGGTAATCTGGACTTCAAAGAGAACCATGGTCTGAGATTTAACCAGTCATAGTAAAATCCCTGCATAATTTGCAGTGTGATGTGGGAAAGTACTTGGAATCAGAGGAAAGAGATGGAAAAATCTGTTTCAGGCATAAAGCATAGGCACACTGCAGGGATGCATGGATTTTGGAAGATTCTGTTTTTACAGTACCATTGACACAGACCAGCGTGATGAAGACCCATATGGATTGATAGTTAGCTTCTGCATATTGATTTTAATGGCCTAATAAAGGTTACCACCCACTCTTGCCTTTGGATGGTGTACAAAGACGACACGGCCTTTTCCTTATCTTTTTCTTTGTTTGCATGGATGCACAAATAAGTGGGCTTTTATTGCAAGCCCTCTCACCCTCCACTATAAAAATGCATCTAAGCACATTTTCTTATTCCCCAGGCACTTATGGTATAAGGGATTAAAATCAAGAGCATTCACGTTTTTCATTTTGATTTCCCCTTGTGAGAATGCCACAAGATGGGAGATGATCTTTGGGGTACAATACTAGGCCTAACACAGGATGTCTATGACTAGGAATTCCCATTGCTTTTTAAAAATGTCAATAACAACTATGAGCAGTGGTTCTGGGGAACATTGTTGAGAATAAATATCATTCTTTGTGGGGTTTTTTGTCGCAGAGTGGTTATTTCTCAGCGGAAGACTGTGAGGACTGTGTAAAGAGTGTGGGCTTTAACAGCCAGATAGCAGTGCTAAAATAAAGACTCAACACAGCGGTGACTCCCATCACCAAGAACTGTGTTTACAAAATATATACAAGTCCAGCAAAAACAGAATTGGCAGGCATATACCTTGTTAGCTAGATAGACAGTCCAGTAGTCCAAACTTTCTGGGACCCAAACTGACAGAGTAACGAGCTGCTTCTTCCAACCACGTCCCACACCATACTGAACAACTCTCTTGCTTTTGTGTATGTGTCTAATGCAATCATTACTCAGCAAATTGACAACTGAGCATGACCAAACTGTCACCTGACTTGACTAGTTGCCAGAATATTACACAGGTGTGTAGCCCACTCTGCCTTGCAACATTCCCAAATTGCATCATAACTTGCAATCGGACAATTCCATTTTGTATAATCCTGAACAGTTTTCCTAGTTAAAGTTGCTCTTGTACAGAGGTTATTTGCCTTGTGAATTAAACAGCATCCACGCAAAGCCTGTAGATTTTGACCAAGAGGCAAAGACAAGAGTTTGAGGAGGCCATGTTTCATTTGCAGAAGACCAGGTTCAGAGTCAAGCTTTTCTTTCCAGCACACGGGCCAGTTCAGACTCATCTTCCTTGGTGAAGCAGCCATTGAACTTTAGAGGATCCGCTGAGTTCTTAATGCCGGATCTTCTGCAGATTTCATCTTAAAGCCATTACATCATTTTGTGGGGACTGTTGCCATTGTGGTTCCCACTAAATGCTTGCTTGGATCATGTGAATAAAAGTTATGAATGGTCCTGTGCTTTTCAGCTGTTTCCACCACCTCTCTTCCATTACAAAAAAAGAAAAGAAAGAGGACTGACAGGGCCATGTTATAGAACTCTTCGTAAATGCACATTCTATTTAGCCATATTACTGTGTAAGTCCCTGATGTTTCCTGGCTGAAGTCAAAGGAGCAGGCATTTTACGTAAGTTTCCTTCCAAATTGTTTCTGGATAGCTTTTTGTATCAATAAAAAAATAATCAATTAATCCAGCCTTGTCCTGGAAAGCCTGGGAAAGAAAGTACTTTTCTTACATTGCTCTTTCTATTGTGTCTGGCAGCTAGCTGGATATCTAGGACATTTTTATTTATTTACTAATGTTGTCTTTTCTTTGGTTAATAAGAACTGTACACAAGCAAGGAAAAAAACCCATCACTTTATGTTCCAGCAAGCAGATAGCCAATGTTAATAGTCATATTTTGTAACCATTCTGAAGTTCATAAAAGTTGCATTTTGGACTACAACTTCCAGAATCCCTCAGCTAGTAATATGGGCTATGTTTGCTTTAGGGTGTTTGATAGCTGCAGTCAAAAAAGCAGCTTTTCAGTGCTCTGGGCCATACCCAATACTGAAGAAATTGTAATAACTATATTTATTGTTTTTGGTCACATGCTACGTTTAGAACAGTAACTCGGCAACCACACTTGTTGTTGAAATGTTTCCTGTAGCTCAGTTGTATATTAAAGTCATGTTAAATAGCTATAAATGCCTCTGTTTCAGACAAGCCTGTAAATTTATGGTGATGGTTTGGACTTGCTCAGAACTATCTCATTGAACTGCTCCAAATTTGGAATTTTGCTCCTGGATGAAAAACAACTTGTCTCTCCACCTCTCCCCGCAGATTTTTTTTCCTTGCAGTGCCTGGGTCATGTTTGCTTAAAAAGTGAGTCATTCCAGCATGCCTTGACCCTGTCTTTGGACAGTTTGGTGTTTACACAGACTGCTCTGATTCCCCCCCCCCCCCACACACACACAATGGATTTGTCTTTGGTAACATAAAGCCAAGAGGCCTGGGCTTTTCCTGCTCTGTGCAGCTCTGTCCCTTCAAGTGGTTTGCCTCCTTGCCTTTATGTCGCCTAGTGAACAGATAAACTGTTATGCAAACTAGGATAGAGGACACTGGTTGGATTAGGGTTCACATCTGTAAACTAAATCTTTTTAAGGCCTTGCACAATGAAAGGGCAGGGGACAAGGAGAAAGCTGCATCTTCAAGCTGCTCTCCTTTGGTAACATTACTTCTCTGCTCATGAAGATTTAGGATCTAAATTACAGCTGTTATGACCATCTGGTGCAAATACAGAGTTTGGCAGCTTGACAGATTGCCAATTTATATGTGGTTGTGAAAATAAATAATTAAATTTCATAGACAAGTTTGGAAAGAAACACCCTTTATAACACCTTTAGAATTTACTGTACTTAGAGAAGATATTTCTTCTTCTTCTTCTTCTTCTTCTTCTTCTTCTTCTTCTTCTTCTTCTTCTTCTTCTTCTTCTTCTTCTTCTTCATCACCACCACCACCACCACCACCACCACCACCACCACCACCATGCTGGAAGGGGCTCTGGGGATCATCAAGTCAGGAGTACTGTGATGGGGGTTCCTGCATGGCAGGGGGTTGGACTAGATGGCCCTTGAGGTATCTTCCAACGCTAGGATTCTACGATAAGCCCAGCAGGGAAGCACAGTCGGGAATTACATAAACTCCCAGCCTTTGGCTCCACAGTAGAGACCTAAACCACTGAGCTATCCAGCAGTTCCTTTGTTGCTTTGTCTTTGAAAATATTGTGTGGGAAATAAGGATAAGGTTGAACTTCAGTGCTAATGAAGAAGGGGTATGTCTCTGTTCTCTTTCCCAATGCAAGTTTGGATTGCTGCTGTCCTTGTCCGCCTTTTAACTTTTTAACTTTTTAACTTTTTAACTACTTATGTTAACCACCCTGAGTTCCCACTCTGGGAAGAAGGTGTGGTATATAAATATAAAAATAAATAAATAAATAAATAAATGACAGGAAAGTTTGGGGAAGCTCTTCTTACCCCTCATCTGCTATAGCATCCTGATTTGGGAGGC
This sequence comes from Phrynocephalus versicolor, assembly GCA_023846285.1. Lineage (NCBI taxonomy): Eukaryota > Metazoa > Chordata > Lepidosauria > Squamata > Agamidae > Phrynocephalus > Phrynocephalus versicolor. Next base: position 72,687,535 of record JAHTLZ010000129.1, on the reverse strand, counting down.
ATTTCAACATATAGTATTTTATTAAATTATCCATTACCTCAGACACATACTTCTGACAAAACGCCTATATTTATGCATTTTTGAAATATGGATACCTCACCTCTCAGATCATTCAAGGTGCCTCACATGCATACTTGTAAACCAAAGAGATTACTAAAGACAAACAGGATACCGGTCAAGTTTCAGCAAACAAAATCCTTGCTAATTCCAATACAGTGACCCCCCGCCATTTCGCGGTTCGGGTATTGCAGTCCCACTACATCGTGGGACTGCAGTACCTGCACCATGGGGGGGGGGGCGGCCGGGTTGCTCCACGTGGCCCTCCCACACACCCCGGATAAGCCTCGGGGCTGCGTAGACAGGCGGCAGCAGCGTTGGTGGTGGGCAATCCGGTCACCCGTGTGGCCCTCCCATGCACCCCCGAGAAGCCTTGGGGCCGTGCGGGCGGGTGTCGTCAGCAGGAGGTAAGATCCCCTTGCCACCGCCAGCGCACCGTGCAGTCGCCCACCCCCCACCCCATTCACTTCTGCATATCGGGGATTTTCATGCATCGCGGGTGGGGTGGGTCCCTAACCCCCGCGACTGGCGGGGAGTTACTGTATTAGCTCATTTGCTTTTGGCACTACATACTCTGTTGTTGATTTCAGATAAGTACTGTATGTCTCTGTTTCTAGTCCATGGTGGATAGGACAATTAACAAAATGATAATTTTGTTTTAGAGATTGTACATGGTTGGTGTGTGTTGGATTATATAATTTAGCTGCAATTATCAGCACTGTTCATTAAAAATAAACCTGGGCTCTGAAGGTGAAAAAATCCAGAAAATATTTAAGTCCTCTCCTTCCACCCACAACCCCACCTCACCCCACACCCATTCCTATCCAGAAACTCGGATAGATGGGGTGGAAACTGTTAAAGTTTATAACATAATTATGACAGATATTTTCAGGGGAAGAATAAACTACTAGCATTTAGTGATTATGGAGCTAGGAGACAAATGAACAATTCAATAGAACTTAATAAAAACTTATATTACATATGTACACATGACAAAGAGTTATATCCAATAACAATATACAAAGCACAGCATATAGAGAAGATATAACAGAGTGTTGGGAAAACTGCCTCTCACCTTAAGCAGTCCCAATTTTACATTGGTTTGCTTGATACCTTTATACACAAAGCAATATGGTGTGTAAGCCAATCACACACTACATGGGATGAGGTGATTAAGATATACCACCTGTGCCTAATCATCCTAACCTTCCAGTACTGATTACTCCTTGCAACTGTGTCCTAGACCTAATACACATTCTTGTCTAGCTCATGACATGACACAATTTTTAGAATCCATTTTGTAATCTGTTAAATATGTATTACAGAGATTTTGTCAAAACCACATTCCTTGACAGAAACATGCATCATATTAAGGACAGTAATCACTGAGGATATGAAGCCATTTTATAAAGAACAGCATACAGATGTAATATACTATAACTTAGGAGAGAGCTGTACTTTACCACCCTGTTGAAGTGGATGCTAGTACAGTGATTGTTAGTCAAGGAGACCTGGGTTCAACTCATTGGGGAGTGGCAACAGTAAGACCATTCCTTAAACACAGTGTCTCACATATCTTGAAAATCTTATCAGAGTTGTCATAACTCAGATGTGACTTGATGGTACCGCAAGAAAGGAATACACATACACCAAAAATGAGGAAAGTGTAAAACCATGGAGTGTACTTCCTTTCAGTGAGAATAAACAGCAGTAAGGCATGGCACATGCAGTCCAGTTATAACTGAGACAGTAACTTCACGTCCATTCTCGTCCCAGGAGGAAGTTTGTTGTGTGTTGATGTCGGTCGTGGTCAAGTGGTCTTTTTCTGGTTCTGTCCCTGTTCTCGTGTACACACAGGCGTTATGGATGATACCGGCATGACTGTTACCGCACGACCTCGTCCCGTGATGAGATGTGAAATTCCATACCTTTGTTCTCCATTTTTTTCCAGCCCCGACCTTCTGTTTTTCGATGTTTCAATTCTCCGAAGCCTTGCCTTCAATGCATTACCGAACTAAGTTTGAGGCATTTGTCTTTTAATCTCTCTGCACTTTGTTGCTGACTCCATAGGGAATGTACTGGCAAACGGCACTACACACTCCTGCCACTAGATGGAGAATGGCACATTATGTGATGAGCCTTACCTCACGGCCACTCGTCTCAGAATGAGAAACGTGATGAGAAGATTCCCAAGGCCAGGGAGGGGAATCTCTCATCCCGCTTAAATCGCAGTTCAGGGGGCGTGGTCACTCCCTTTGTCCCGCAATGGACGTACGATTAGATTACTTCATACCGGTCCCAAGCGGGACCGCGAACAGCAATGAGATGGACGTGAAGTATCAGCCTGAAGGGCCATATGTTGCCCAGTCTAGATAGAGACATTTGCATTTTAAAACAGCTGCTCTACTCAGTATTATTTCTGCAAGACACTCAAAATGGTTGCTGTAGTGTCATTAAAGATGTTGAAAGAAACAGCTTTTGAGCCATAAAAATTCTGAAATACCGACTTACATATTCTGTGTAATGATGCCCATTTTGCTTTCATGCTGTAACCTGTAAGCTCATAGACTTTATTCCATACCACAGACTATGGTCCTGCCAAGCCACTGAATCCTTGTATCAAAATGAATTTTAGTACAGTGTAATGAAATGGGTTAGTAAGTCAAACAACCTATAGTTTGTCACTGGAATAACTGTTACCAGAATGAAGATGGAAGTACTGTAGACTGTGGATCCAGAGGCTAACCTTTGTGTGTAAACGTGCTGTTTTACAGACCTGTACCACATGTTCAATGCTGCACAGGATATCTTATGGAAAACATAGTATATAATACGAGTAGAGATGGGCATGACTTGAAAAAATTTTTTTTCGAGTTGTCGTTAGTCAGGCCGGTTCCGTTTCGGCTCGTTTCCGTTTTTCGCAAAAATTTGCAAAAAATTAGTCGGTTCGTTTTTTCATTTTTTTGTTTTCGTTAGTACTGGTTTTTTGGGGGGGTAGCGGGCTCCTGGAGGCACCCGTGGGTGCCTCCTATCCTCACCCACTAGGAAGGGGAAGCAGCAGGCTCCAAGAGACCCCTCAACATGGGGGTCTCCCCTCCTCACCTGCTGCTGCAAAATGGCATGCATAGCCATATGGATATGCATACCACTATTGAAGACAGTCAGACCAGTCCACTGGTACGACCCTCCGTCAAGGACTGGGTCGCACCTGCCATGTCCCACAAAGAAGGGAATCGTACTTGCGTGTAGTGCAATGCAAGTAGATCTGGCTTAGGGTTAAGGTGGGTTAGTGCAAGGGCTAGGGTTAGGCTAGTGACGGGTAAGGTTACGGTGGGCTAGTGGGTTGCACCTCTGGGTGCCTCTCTGACCCACTAAGAAGACAGTCTGTGACGTATGGGTAAGGAGTCAAGGATTAGGGTTAGGGTTAGGGGGCTAGGGCAGGTTTTAGGGGGCTTTTTGGCACATCCCAGAAGTCTCCATGGCCAAGTGGCCATGCGATTGGTGGGATGGCTCCAAAAATTTGCATGGTCGTCCACTCCCACATGGCTGGCCATGGCCACTCGGCCAGCCCATCATTGCGCAAGTGTAAAAAAAATAAAATAAAATAAAATCAATGGAGGACAGAGGAGGAGAGGAGAGACATTTTGTTGCAAGAAAAAACCCACTGGTACTGTGAAAAATCTGGCAGTTTATAAATTTCCGCGTGTTTCTGTTGTGCTTGTGTGTTTTTGGACCACGATTTCAAAAACAATACTGCGTTCGCCGCCCCATTTTGGATCCCCCACCTGCACCGCATGGCATGGCGACTCGAGTCCGGCTGCCCAGGACGGGGGG
>JAHTLZ010000129.1:72610096-72683634 GCA_023846285.1 Phrynocephalus versicolor | reverse complement strand
CGGTAGGTGCCCTGCGCCCTTAGTCAAGCAGGCATTTTTCCGCCTGCTTTTTGGCCCGGGAATGGGGGGGGGGAGACCCGGGAGAGTTTAAAAGTTTTTTCCTGTGCCGCCCGTGCCGCCCGTGCCGCTTGCGCTTTGGCGGCCGGCGGCGAGACTGGGCTTTTTGCTGGCTGCGAGCCTGCGGCGAGTCCCACCAGACCAGAGCAGCCCAGGACGGCAGGGGGGGAAGCCGGGACCCCCCCTCCAGAAACAAACCATCCCTCCGGTAGGTGCCCTGAGGCACGGCAGGCATTTTTCCGCCTGCTTTTTGGCCGGGAACCGGGTTTTTTTAACTTTTAAAAACTTTTTTTCTGTGCCGCGTGGCATCGCGCGATGCAAGTAACGAGCACGACAAATCAGACAAAATTGTTCGTTTGTCGGTTCGAGCTCGAATTCTGGCGGAGTAATTCCCGTTACCGTTTCCGTAGAGTAACGGAACCGAGTAACGGAAACGGAAACGGGAATACCGCTAAGTCGTGCCCATCTCTAAATACAAGAGAGGGAGGCAAAACATATCAGAATTTGTAGTCTATTTTCCTAGAGTTATTTGATGATTGACCTAAATTAACGAGAGGCTGAGAAATCAACATCAGTATCTCCTTTTTTTGTTCATTTGCCCCTTCCAGTTTTCTCCACCCCCATTTTTACCTGTTGCATAGTTGTCTGACTCAGTGTGGTGCCTGTAAGTCTCTATAGCTTCATAATATAGAAAGAGTTATAATTGTCACTATAGATACCAGCCTTTCATGAAGGCTAGGGAAAGACTAGAGACAAGTGAATGGAAAAAATTGAGTGGAAGATGGGCCTACTTTTGTTTTATCTTAAAAAACCAATAAAATTTATATTAAAAAAACCTAATTTATTAAAAAGCCTCTAGACATCAGTGGTTGTGGCAATTATAGACCCCATGACTGACTGCAAAAGGAAACAGATGTTGTATTTCCTTTCTTTGTTTCACTTGCTTGACAAAATTCAGCTGTTGGGGTCTATACACCAGTTGTTTATCACTTCATCACTACATGTAACATAAACAAAAGTATTGTGGCACCGATTTATCTCAGAATGATTTGTGAATGACTCCATACATTGGGAGGAAGTGGATTTTAATCCATAGTCACATATAAAGAAATGCATCTGTTCAATTTAAATTCACCTTTTTTATTTTTATTTTTGTTATAGAGTCTAAAACAGACTTACAAGGCCACCTCTTTGAAAATTTCATCAGAACAGAACACCTGACAACCTTGGCAGGTGACAGTTCTGAAAAATCTCATGCTGATCGACACCTCAGAGAAAGTATAACTTGAGGCTTTTTCTTCATGCAGTATGCCATTGTAGTAGCTACGTTTGAAGAGAAGCTAACAAATATTAGTTCAGATCTTCATCAGACAGGTTAATCTGGCTGATGGCAGAGGTTTTGCTGGCTTTTCCTTTTTGTGTACTGCTTTCAAGTGTACTGTACATCCAATTGATTCAAAATATTATTGTGATAGCTAGGCTAGGCCTAAAAATTTGGGATAACAAATCAGTTCAGATCTGTGTCAATTATACCTGTATTCATTTGCAGAATCTGTTAATTTTGATTTCTACCTTAATTTATGATTTTTCAAAGAAAATTAAAATTACTATTCTATAAGAGAAACTTCCCAACTGACCTATGCATATTTCTTGACATGCTGCCAAGTCAACCCTGTGTAATGGCAACTCTGTGGAGGTGTAGAATTTATCTTGCCCAAACCCATGCACAAGTGAATAATTTTAAAGCACATTTTCCACACAATAACAATTTCTAGAGTTATTTGGACTGGTGATCTCGAGAACAGACTACTGCAACGCTCTCTACATGGGGTTGCCCTTGACTCTTATCCGGTGACTTCAGCGGGTGCAAAATGCAGCGGCCAGACTGGTGGCGGGTGTGCGTCGATATGACCATATCACCCCAGTGCTGGCCCGCTTGCATTGGCTACCCATTGAGTCCTGAATAAGATTCAAGGTCCTGCTTTTAGTTTATAAAACCCTCCATGGCCTGGGACCTGAATACCTGACAGAGCGAATCTCTCAGCAATCATCTTCGGCCCGACCAACTAGAATGTCGCGGGTTCACTCACTTCAGGTGGCCACACCCAGGGAGGCTCGGAAAGTGGCTACCCGTAACCGAGCCTTCTCTGTGGCTGGTCCTATGCTATGGAATCACCTTCCGCGTGAGTTGCACCTTGCACAGTCCCTGCTAGCCTTCAAAAAGGCTTTAAAGACCTTGCTTTTTTGTGAGGCGTTTGGTGACTGTTAATTTTTTTTTCTCATCCCTTCCTGCCATCTCGCTACCACTATCTTGCTTCTGATTATTCTGACACTGATTGTATTTTTTCTTTTTTATTGCTTTTTATTATTTTGTTGTTGTTGTATTTATTCATCAACTGTTGTGTTCTTATTTTGTTGTAAACCACCCGGAGTTCATTCAGAAGACGGGCGGTATATAAGCGCCAAAAATGAATAAAAAATAAATAAATTCTGGGCACCTTGTCCCTTAAAGAAACAATTTATAAGCACATAACCTAAAGTAGAACCATATCTGCACTTGATCTAACTAGCCAGTCATATTTTATATACATTTAAAAAACTTACATCAGAACATTTTAAGAAATGTGTTTGTTTCCTATGCTGCCTATCTGGCAGTTAAGTCCACGGGCATTTTACAGCAATAAACAAAAACAATTAACCCATAAAGCACAAGTAAATAATAAAACACAATTCAAATTAAACAATGCATTCTAAATCAAGGACATAAAGATAAAATGTCTGAAAACTTAAAGACAGTTGCTTTTTGAACTGCATATCAGCCTAGAGAGTGAAAATCAAGTTACAGCATTCCTCAAAAGCTTTGATGAGGTTGGAGCCAACACTGCCACCTCTGAAATTTAATGCAAATGTCTGCTTTTATTAAAAGGAAATATATTGTACTCTCCTTCTCTCTTTGCTTGCATTCATAAGAACAATATTATGTGCATGTCCTTTTATATTGAACTGAAGAGGGCAGAAATAACCCATTCTGTACAAACTGAGGGTAGTGCAGCAGGTGGTGGTGGTGGTGGGAGTCTAATGATTTATTGTCCAGGTTGTGGCACTTCCCACTGGGCATGCCAAAGTTGGGTTTTTCTTTTATCCTCTTCTCCTTTGCTTTTTCCCTACACTGACTGATTGATGCCTTTGAGTCTCCATCAGGGTTATAGCCTGCTAGGAGGAGAATGTGAGGTGAGTTGTGGGGTCTGCTACCATTGCTGTCCAGTGCCCAGAGAGAAGCTGGTCCCTTTGAAGGCATGAAGCAGGGTTGTTGCTACAGATGGCAAGAGAAAAAGTGATTCCAGATGAGAAAAGGGACACCGCAGAGCGACGATAAACCATTTGATAAGCTGCGAAGTTTCCTAATAATTGAACAACTGGAATTAGGGAGGGTGTGCTAAGTGAGGGTTAGCAGTGCATGTGGCAGTAATAAACACAATTCCCTGTTTTTATTGACATGTATTGTATTACTACTACTTTGGGGCTTATAAAATTTTGGTGGGACATGCTACATCTTGAACACATGGCAGTTCTCCTGAAGCTTTATGACTGTTGATGCCACAAACAGTTTGTTAATGGCATGGTAAGAGAAGCAGTAAGAAGGGATTCGGATCGTCTTAATATGTGGAAGGCTGGGCAAAACAACTTGAAATATTCCTCTTCAATGAGGGGTTTCTTGACCATTCTTACCATTGCCTTCTGAGCAGGAGGAAGAGATGACCATAGCTTTGGAGTTGTTTTTAGACATGTATCTCCTTTGGGTTCACTTTCAGTTTTCTTCTTGTATATTACTGCTGTCGGTTTCATCTTCTTCCAGTGTTTTCAGGCAGAAGAAATGAGCATTCCCAAGATTGACTTACACAGCTAATGGTTTTAGCCCGCAACACCTCAGTTTTTGTACCCTTACACTTTTGGAGGGAAGGGAACACTTGTTGCAGTGCAAGTAGAGCGCCTGGAAGAAAGAGGAAAAGTTGTCTATACCAAAAGTACACTAGAGGCAAAACATGTCACTGTTGTTGTCAAGATCCTGGCAGTCATCTTGGAAGAGGATGCTTTTGTTCCTATGAAGAACAATGTCCAAACAAGGGGCAATTAGAAGAAAATATGAACTCCACCAAGATCTCTCCTCCCTTTTGGTGGTTGACGAATGGCCCATATTGCAGTGACCAAAGGACAACAATAAAACTGTTCAAATTCTCATTCATGGATAAAAGAAACCAAATCTTACTGTATCCTCTTGATTTCATATGATTTTTGCATGGGATCTTTCCCAATAATCATCAAATAATATTCTGCACTGATATATGTGGTGGCCCATCTCTTCTCAGATAGACCACAATATCTTACTGGTACATCATCCATTCCTAGGTCCAATTTCTCTGCACACAGGTTGCAATTTCCAGCCTGCTGCCCCAATTCTTGAGCTACTCACAAAATTGGGTGCCTCTAAGACCCAGGGGAGCAGACCCATATAATATAATAAATATAATAAATCATTTTGTTTTGTTTTGTTTTGTTATTATATTTTTAAAAGAATAACAAAATAAAACAGCAAAGGAAAGAAAATGAAGTGTCCATCTGTAATCTGGAGAGAACAAAGAGGGGGACTGAGGAGTACATTGACCATCAAAAAGAAACGAAAAAGAAAAAGAGAGGGAGATAAAGAAAAAATTCCTGGTACAGAGATGGACTAGGGACATAAATCATGGCCTTTTTCATTGCCATAGGTGAGACTGAAACATTTGAAAATTATAATAAATAACTTAATAATAACTTTATTTTTAATGCCATATAAACCTATAAATCCATGTTTGTGTGTTTTTGCAGATAGGTTTCTCACCAGAAATCAGTACATAGTGGGACTGGGAGATTTGGAGAAGATTTCTGTTTTGCCAGATTCTCCAGGACATTTTAGGACTCCAGCCAGTACAGAATCTTGAGATTAAAAAAAACATGTTGTCAGTGCTGACAGTCTAGGAGATGGGGATTTGGATGCAGCTGTATTTCTCTGCATGGAAATACAGCCCCTGGGATCACGTTTTATGTTGTGGTTTATGAGGCAATGCTTGATTGTTCTCACTGACATGCACCATATGACTGTTCTATTATTCCACAGAGAGCTCTGTGTTCATGTATGCACATTGTATGTAAGTAAAGTTTTATCTATCTTAGAGGAATCACAGCTAAACATGAAGCATGTGAGGAGTCTGGCAAGTCAGGCAGTGTCTTGGACAGCATGATTTTATGAGACACAGTATTCTTTCCTGCCATGAAGATATTACATTGTATCTGTCCTGGCTTTTAAGCAGTTTGATAGCTAAAGAATTGGGGTGGGGGGATCTAGAAAAACACAATAACTCTCCATCATTCTCACCTCACAAAGGAACAGCCCCTTATGCATCTTTTATTTAAAAATGGATTAAATATCATCTAATTTTTAAAAAAATGCAAGTATTAGGTAAGGTAGTTGAATTGCTATCCTGGACTTCAATTATCTGTTAAACTGGAGATCAGTAACTATTACTACTTCATTGCTCTGAAAAGCTACATCTATAGTAGAAAACTTCAAGATAAATGAGCAAGAGCAAAGAGATGATCGATCGAGATTGTGAGCCTAATTTGCTATTTCCTTTTAGCCCCTTTGCAGGTGCACAGAATATATCCATCAGTTTGTTCTGCTTTAGACTGCTTTGAGATTGATATTCCAAGTGACCCCTTTCTTTTGTCTAATACCACCTGGAGGCAAAACCAGCTGTTTGGCTAAGCTTCCTTGTCCAGTGGACTTTGGGGAGAACCTTCTGTGTTGTTTCCCAGCATCACACTTTATTGGCCAGAAACCTTGCAGCACTAGTCTCTACAGCATCACCGTTTCCCATCCATGTTGGTTGGCTGTTCTTTCTATAGCATCAGACACAAAGATTTCTAAAACTATTTGGGGCTCTGTAGCAGGGAAGATTTCAATAGAACCATTGAGCAATAACGAGGATACCACAGGAAGTATCCATGAGGTCATTATGTCCTTAAAGGCTTCCAAGTTTTGTTGTTGTTGGGGTTTTTTTGGGGGGGGGTTCCCCCCTCTGGGCCAGTTTTACTCTCATCTTCTGTTGCTTATTTCAGTATGCTTGGCTGCTGTATAAACATTTGCTGAAGCTTAATAAGCAGCAAGAAATCAATATTATCCCCCCCCCCCATGGTGTCTCATGTAGTTGAACCTCGTCACAGGCAGATAACCATGATTTTTTCTGTCATGGCTCCCTTGAACTGTCCTAGTACAACAAGGCACTGCATCTTGCCTCCCTTGCTTCTTCTCTTCCTGCACAGATGGATGTCTGAGGTCAAGAGCATGGCTCACCCTATGGTCTGTGCCTGGACATGGGCAAGACATTAGGCATGATTCTGGCCATCACACTGGGAGACTAACTGGCTAAGAAGAGGGAGATGGAGGCAGAAGTAAAGGAGGAGAGGATTCTGCGGTGCTGCTGACTGGGTTTGGTGTTGTACCAGGGTGGTGGGGCACACCGTTTTGGAATCTCTGCTTTATGAAAAATAGAGGAAACAGTGCCATGAAAGATCACTGGAAGGGAATATATTAATTATTTTCCTATCAAAAATATAAGTTTGTAAGGAATTGCTAACCTGCATGCTTTGCAATTTTGAGGTTTTGACATAACCATGTATGTTATATTGTTTTGCACAATTAACTGGATGCCAGGCTGCTTTAGAGCTTGGGAAAGTCAGAGCAGAGGTGGACTAAAAGTGAACTTATTTGTAGAAATCGCCACAGAGAATCTTTGACTTGCCAATTGATTGAATGTCAAGATTGCCATAGAGTTTGTTCTTCTTGTTGGAGGGTAGCCCGGCCTTCTCTAAACAAGTGCTGTCCAGATATGTGCTCCAGATAATTAATGCTTGTAGGGCAGCGATATGGGAGTGGGAGTGGAAGTCCAATATAGCTGCAGGGCACCAGTTGAGGTGAGGTTAATATAGTGTTTACCAACACTAGATTGACTGAAAGTGCAATAATTTATATTCATACCAAGAAAGGACAATTAGTACAGTATAAGCATTTTGTTACCACCAGTACTGACTAACCAGATGATTCTGGAAGTACTCAATTGGCTTACACATAGCAACATCTCTCCCTTGCTGTTTCAGTATCTCTGTAGAGGATGCCTAGCACAACTAATAACTGTCAATCAATCTGTCTATCGGAATGGTCCCCAACTTTGGGGCCCCATAGCACCATGGTTAGTGTTATGTAAAGCTTTAGCTTTTGACTACCATTTTTCAGCCTCCCCCTTACTAGTAGTGAACTGCAGAGGTAGCTCTGGGTACTAAGCATCCCATCCACCCTGAAAGATTCTAGTATTCTTTCAATGAGCATGGCCTGGAGATAACTGCTATGATTATCTATACTGGCCCAGAACCAGCTGGTATACTCCATATAACACAGACTGATCAAACATAGGGTAATAGGAACATCTTTTGCACTCATGTGTTTGGCCTTGCTCACTCTCCAGAATGGGATGCTTTAATTGGGTGATGTGACAGCAAGTTCCTCTCTGGTTACCCTGCAATTGAGGTTGCTGTGCTTTTGCAGATGGATGTATAATATAATGTGTGCTTTTTATTAGTTTGAGTTCCTCCACTTGCAGAGCTCAGTCTGAAAGACAGAATTCTCACAGGAGCATTCGAATGGCTACAACTTGCTCTGAAGGAAAATTTATGCATTTGTACCTACATTTGTGAAATGATGCAATATATAATGTACATTTTCTGGCAGCCACCGGAATTGTTTAGCAGAACAGGACTTTGTGAAACATTTGCTTATAAGGCTGGAAATGTGTTTGTTTTCAGGCCTCTCAGAGAATGCAATGCATGTGTGCAACTGTTTTTGATAGTGGTAGGAATGTTAGAGACCAAGTTGCATGTGTAGTATATGGTATGATATATGTATAAAACATTGGGTCAATGTTCTATATTATGTGTTATTATTTTCTATATAATATTATTTTATATTCTATATAAAGATTTTTAACAATAAAGAATCAGGGAGCGTGTGCACATCAATCTGAGGGGTGTGCTTTGAGTACTATATTTGAAAGGGAAGAGCATTTTATTGACACTTTAGTGCACATCTTTGTGAGTTTATGGGGCATTTTTGTTTGTTTTGTTCTTGGTTAGAATACGGTACAGTTTGTTTTCTTGGCATCCAAAGTTCTCTTGTGTATTTTTTGTTTTTGTTCTTTCATTGATGTTGACAAGGTTGCTTGTCTGGCAGGTGTGCTGTGTACCTGTACACAGGCTAATTTTGCTGGGAGAAATAAGAGAATGAATGGCAGGTTCACTGTGGTTGACACTTATATCTGGAGAGGAAGGAGAAACTTGATGGGGACTAGTTGTCTTTTTCACTCAGCTTGGATCAACTTGAAATATTTTAAACAGCTTGAATGAAAACTCCAATGGGTGCAAGTTAAGACTGCTGGATCTTTTTTCTGAAGACTTTTTCTGGCTGTCTAAAGAATGAATGCAGTCTCTGTACTGTATTTGTCCACTGGTCCCATCTGGACTGCAGGAAGCTATTTTTCCCTCTCACAGTATGGACAGAAATGGGTGTTCAAGAGAATCAGTGGAACTGCAACAGTCCTCTCCTCTCTCCTTGGAACATGTACACATAACATAAAGATTTGTGCATTTTTCCACTGTATGGAGCATGCTCCAGGTTTTTGTATTTGAGACCTCCCTGCCAAATGTATTAAGAAGTGTGTGCTTTCCTTCCACGTTTACATGCTGGGATTGTACTAAGCAGTTCCGTGAAATGCAGTAGGACACGGTGTAATGTACAGCAATAGGAATTGCATATACACAAACATATTCTCTAATCCATGATTCAGAAAAGTGGCTTTGTAAGAAGGCTTATTCCAATGGAAACAGAAAATGTGTGTGTTGCACACATGGTATTCTGTTTCAGCACTGTGAAAAAAAGGTGGAAGTGATTTGTAGAGTCTGACCTGGGCCTACTGATTGGCTTTGACATACAAAGTTTTAGCATATCAGGAAATGCCCCACCAAAGCTTGACAAGCTTTGAGGTTCATATGGAAAATACCAGCCTAGGGACTCTGCTGGGAGCCATTCATCTCATGCAGCTCAGGACAGAGTCAGGAACTGGCCCCAACTATACACCTACGCTTTAGGCTGTGCCCCAGCTGAAAAACCCTGTCTCTAAAGAAGGAGTAAAAAACAAGGATGGAAAAGTGCTGGGTTTTAGTGTTTAAGAAAAGGTTAGCACTTTCATAAGCAGTATGGTCAGCAACCATGAAGATTTTTGACCATTTTATTTTAAAATTCTCTGTTTCTTTGGTTACTTCTTTTTCCCCCTTTTAAGTAAACAATCTGAAGGATGAGCTCAACCTTGCTGTGGTTGATTAATAGTGTACCAGTTGTGGCCTCTGTCATTTCTGTATGCAGTATGCATTTCTGACCAACATTTTGGTGTGTGGACAGCAGATGCAAGAGGACCTCAGAATCAGAGCACATGGTTGTGATTTGGTACTGATGCCATTTGTACAATTGAGTAAGAACCATTTGAAAGAACCATTATGGGGTAGCTTGTGCCTCTCCTTGCTTGCTTGGGTTTCATGCCAGGAAACTAGACACTACTATTACTAGACTCCTTAGTAAAGCAATTGAATCATTTGTGTGTGTACAGAACTTTTGCTGAGTGTCTTAGATATTGCATGTTGTGACCACAGATGAGTGCCAGCTGTTCAGCATACAAGAATGGGAATTTCAGGTCTCAAAATTCAGCAGTTTTGGTGACAGTGTAGTTTGTAAGGGGCATAGCATGACATTTCCTAGTTTGACTCCTTGACTTTCAGTACCCTGCTGAAAACTATGGAAGAACTAGTGGTACATATGCATATAGTCAGACAGACAAGTACATATGCTGTGGCCTCCAGACTGTGTTTGTTTATTTTATTTTTGAGTATTTTTACCCTACATTTCTCTTTGGAAAAGGACGCAAGGCAGCTGAAAGTAGTGAGGGACAGTATACAACCCAGTACATTTAAGATATATTCAAGTTTAAGAACAGGGAATTGAGGGGCATCTTACAGCATTAAGTGGCAACATTAAAGCTAAAATAGAATGCAAGTAGTTAAAGAATTGAATACACATTCCATTATGAGGGATGGAACTAACATTGAAACACAGATGTATTTATGAAGTCAGTCAATGTAAACATGTAAGGTAGACCATCTGAAGTTATGAGGGATGGAAACTAAATATTGAAAACATACTGTCAATGCAATTATACCAGAAGTATAAACACAAAGTTTGTGTAGTCATGTATGGTAGATTCATATCAACGTCACATATTAGGTAGTCCATCATTCAGGGAAAGCTTGCCTGAGGAGAAAGGCCTTTGTTTCTGGAAAGAAAGCAGAGATGGGACAGTCCTGGCCTTTAGTGGGAAGGAGTTCCAGAGTCTGGAAGCAGCAACAGAGAAGGCCCTTTTTCATGTGTTCAAATGAGATGTATCTGTGAGGGTGGAGGGATGGAGAGAATGGCATCTCTTGATGACCTTAGCACCCAAGCCAGTTCATACTGTGAGATTCAATCCTTGAGGTAACTTGGACCTAGGTCGTATAGTGCTTTTTAGGTTAATATCAGCACTTTGAAATGTGCCTGATAGGTGATTGGCAGTCAGTGGAGCTGTTTTAATAGGGGTATAATGTACTCTCTATAACCTACCCCAGTTAGCAATGTGGCTGCTGTATTTCAGACCAGTTGAAGTTTCCTGAGACTTTTCATCGGTGGTCTCACATAGAGTGCTTTACAGTAGTCTAGCCAGGATGTCACTAGAGCATGTGTCACTGTGGCCAGAGCAGGGTTCTCAAAAAACGGGTGCAACTAGCATGCTAGTTTTAATTGTGCAAATACGCCTCTGGCCACAGCTGTGACCTGGGCATCCAAGCTCAAGGATGTGCCCAGGTGCACCTCCCAAGCTGCACACCTCTTTTTTCAATTGGAGGGTGATCCCATCCAGTACCAGTTGCATCCCTATCCCTTGTTCTCCCTTTTGCCTGAACAGAAGCATATCTTGTCTGGGTTTAGTTCCAATTTGTTGATTCTCATTGAGTTCATTACTGTAGCTAAACAATCATGTAAAGTTGAATTAGCTGATTACTTTGCTGTTCCAATCCCGACTCATACAAATGCTGCTTTTCCTGATGGAGCAGAATAATTGTGAACCTAGGAAATGAAGATGCCATGCAGTCTATGCAACTACATAATGGGTTTTCCTTGCCAGAACAGACACACACATTTAACTTCTGTAAGTGTACGTAAACAAGAGGATTTTTGCCAAAACCATATCACTCCACCATATCTACCTGACAAAATTGTGAAATGCATTTTTTTTTAAAAAAAAGTGGCATCGTGTTTGCAGTCCTAAGTGCCTAAGGATGATAAAACTGAAAGCTATTTTCATCGAGACTAGGATAGTATGTCTAGAAGTCATCAACTAAACCTAGAAGGCTAGGGAGTCTCTACTATTCTTATCAGTTTGGCCAGAGCTGCCAGAACATGCCTATTCCATGTGGATGTAAGAAACCTCTTTCCCATCAAATGCTACATGATTGTTTAACAGGAGATGCCAGGGATAAAATCTGAGACCTTCTGCATGGGCTTGTTTCTGGTTCAGGATCAAGAACTGTGGCAATGTATGCTAGATCAGCTGTTTCAGCCAATAGGCATCTTTAATCAATCAAATGCTTACAAACCCTTAATTATTATTTTTGGCCAGGCAGAGTTCCAGTAAGAATTTGTTGGCCCCACTGGGGGAAATGAGGCTTTCCCCCAGCAGATGGGGGAAAGAAAGGGGGAATGTTGTCATTAGAGAATCTCAGAATGGCTTCTTATGGGACTCAGAGGAAATAACATGGTGATTCTGCCAAGAGAGAGTCAACATTGCCTTTCAGCTATATGGTTGCCAAGCCATTAATGCCATTCCATCCCACAAATGGAAATATTGGCTCATGGGGTTAATTAAAAAAACAATTAGGCAAAAATTAAATTATGAGGAAAGGAGCCCAGATAAATTGCAGATGCATAGAGAGAGCAACACACTGTGCTCTCCATTTTTGTTTTTATCTTTTAAAAACCATTGTGAACTTCCACTTTGTCTCCTACTTTACTACTAGGAATTTAGGAGACATAAATTGAGGACATTCAGGAGAAGTGACTGGAATCAGGGCGGTAGAAATAAGCTTGCTTGCTTGCTTGCTTGCTTGCTTGCTTGCTTGCTTACTTACTTACTTACTTACTTACTTACTTACTTACTTACTTACTTACTTACTTACTTACTTAAGCTTATATACTGCCCCATGGTGTGCCACATTCTCAGTTAGTTTGCAGCAAAGCATATAAATAAATAATAACTGCAAAGAATTATACAAATACAGTTTATCAATCAATCAATCAATTAATCATTCTAAACTATATATATAGTTTAGAATGAGAGGTAAGATGGCTAATAAAGGGCAGCTTTAAACACTTCAGATTTTACAAAGTTCTTTAAAGACTGCAGGAGAAAGCACCAGGCAAACCTCACCTGGAAGTTTGTTCCAAAAGTGTGGGGTACAACCTGGTTACTGATGTCTTATTTTTTAACCTCCCTGGCCAACTGCAGTGGTGGAAAACCCACTGTCATGGCTGGCACGGGAAAACCCTTGCCAGTTCCATAAAGTACTATAAGAATATGTTACATATAATGTTCACATATCTTCTATCAGGAATGAATTGTTTTGTTTTGGAAATAGTTTAATACTTTTATGTATTAGAGCATGCCTTTGGAAGCTAGTTTCTTAGACTATCTCCTCTCTGTTGTTTTTTTATTTTTGCTTATTAAAAGTGCATTTGTGGCCTTTTACTTCTTTTAAAGTAGTTGTACGAAATTACAATTTTGTTTTTTAAATTCAAAATCCATATCACCAATATAAAACAAGTGTATATGAACTGCAGTCTGCTTCTTTGAACCACTTTAGTATAGGTAGAAATAAAAGCAGCTCTGTTAGGATGACAGACACCATCTATTAGCTGCCTGTATCTGATACTGTCTGTTTCAACCAATGTAATTTCTCATTCTCTCTGGTTTGTCCATTCTCCTCTGCTGCTTGTTGTATATATTGCATTCAAGCCAATTTTCTTGTTTATTGAATTACAACTGTTTTATACTAGGTTAGTCACTTGGAGGTATGTGGAGCCTTTGTAGGAAAGATACAATTCTCAGTGGAAGGTTTCACAAGATAAGCGGGAATGTTCTGTTCCTAGACTGCTAAATTTTAAAGCTATGTAAACTGATCTGGCCAGATGATCAACTAAATTCATCTATTCTGTCTGAAGCAGCACAGTTGGTCTGAATTGGACCTGGATCTGATCACATTACTAGACTAGTTCTACAATATGGGCTCTGAAAGAGAAGCCAGACGAAAAGGTTGCAAGTATATATAGGAAACACCAAGTGACTGTGATGTAGACAGAAGCTGAATTTGGTTCGTTGGCAGTTCTAACTAGCAATTTTGGACAAGAATCTCACCAGTATGGTGATGTCACTGAAATTATATATTTGGGTTTTTTCAGGCACTTCTTCGTTATTTTGGTTTTAGTTAGTGGTGGCTCAGTGGGCAAAGGCTTCTGAAAACTGTCGACTGCAAAGTCGGCAGCTCGGCAGTTCGAATCCTGGATGCCACACAGCGGAGCAAGCTCCTACTGTTCACTCCAGCTCCTTCCAACCTAGCAGTTCAAAAGCATGTGAATGCAAGTAGATAAATAGATACCACCGTAAAAAGCGGGAAGGTAAAACAGTGTTTCCTTGCAGCCATGCCAGCCACGTTGTCATGGTCTTGGCACAACACTGGGTCTTCGGCTTGAATACGGAGCTTTTGGGAGCTCCAACAGGGCAATTTGCTACAACAACGTTTCAAAGGTCCTACTGTTGTTCTGTTCCCACTGTAGGTTGGAAATATTGTGGATATTTTGACCTTTATGTGGCCATTCTAAACAAAAATGTAATCCTGTACCCGAACCAGTGAAATTTTAGTTCTTCCTGCCCAATATTTCCAATTTATTGTACTTTAAAAGATCAGTTGTAACAATCTGTACTTTTCATTTTTTTTATTACATGACCAAAGTATTCTAGCTTTCTGTATTTTGCATTTCATAATTTATTTAATGTATTTCATATTCTTTACTACATACTTTTGTTAGCAAAGCCATTAAATAATCCAAGAATACATAGCATGCTACAATTAAACTACATTTCAAATGCTTCTATCTTTTAATGGCTACCAGTGCAAAAACCAGCAGTTCCATGATACACAATAAAACTGAGATCACATAATAGCATATATCATGCCAAATTTTCAAAGCTAGTTGCAAGTTTTTGTTGCCATCTTTATCTTTAGGAAATTGCTCCAGACCATCTCTGTTTTGATCATGATCCCATCAATGGCATATTCAAATTTCACAGTAATATTCACAAACATGCTCCATGCTTTGGATTTTAAAATGTGTATTTTTTACTGATTACTATAAACTTTTATTTTGTTTAACATTCACTTTTTGACCGTGTTCATTATCATTGACTCTACATTATCACTGACTCTACTGAGTAACTTTTGCAGACTTTCTGAATTGTAAGCAAGTGACACTGCACCATCTCCACATTGGATATTGATTATGTCATCTCCGTTAACAGTATTGTCAACACATAATAAAATAATTTAAAAAGTAGTTAAAATATTTTTAATATTGTCATGCTCCTTTTTACATCACAATTTTCTTTGACATGTGGTCTTCAACTTCAAATTCTACATCAACTTATTTGTTTGTTTGTTTGTTGTTTGTTTGCTAGTGTGTACCAATAATGCAACTATCTCTTTAATCAAGACATTTGTTTATCAGCAACTCCATTGGCTTTATTTGCTGGAGTCTGAATGACTTTCTCATAGTCAGTAAAGCAGGTATAGTTATTTATGCTCACATCATTACATGATGTCCCAAGTACATCTTGTACTCCTCTGGTTCTTATTGTTCTTCTAAATCCAAATTGTATGTCGTATACACCTTCTCGGTAATTAAACAAATTAAATCTGTCATTCATTATATTTAAGAAAATCTTGCATTTATACTCTGTGGTTACTACAAGTGCTGCCATTTTTCTTTTGTACTCAGATGGATTTCATGAATAATTCCTGTTCTGTAGATCTGATCCACCAGATTCATCTGTAATGTTTTGTTTCAACCCAGTTATTTTATTCCTTACATTATGCAGCAGACCTAGTCCTTAAGGATCAGAATGCCTCAAAGAGGTAAGTCCATAGCACTCCTCTCCTACCTCATCCTGTGACATGGTTCCCTCAGGCAGAATAGTGTTTCTCTAGTTGTCATAACATGATGGGCTGACATGTGGTGTGTGAAACCCCTCTTGTGAAGTGAGATGCATCCCTAGGTGGTGGAGTATACGCAGTTTCTAAATCAGAGACCCCAACTCAGGGGCTTCCAATTCATCAGGCTCAGAATAGTCATGATACTTGGGCCTGGGGCCAGTGTGTCCTTCTGATTCTTCATAGTCTGATTTTAGAGTCTGAGAACACCTTAAGGGTTGGAAGACTCCTTAAGAAAGGAGTTGTGTATGAATTGTGGAAGTTACTTGGAAAAATCTGACTCTAATGCCAATCCTACCTGACAGCAGTACAGTTCCCTACCATACCTTCCTACTTTTGAAGCACTGAGTTTGTTGGCTTCCTCTAGTTTGTTGTGCCATAACAATACAAAATGGCAAGGATGAACAATTAAGCAGTTGTCTGCACCCGAGACAGAAGAAGTTTGCTCATGGGTTTGGCAGCAGTGCTGCTGTTGGGGTTTAGGCTATCTTGTGTGGTACTAAAGGTAACTCTGGCTTACCCTAGCACAGCATAATGATCAAAACTGTATACTTAGTGACAGTCCTTGTTATGTCTTGGTTTGAGAAAATGAGAATGGGAAATGGAGGACTGTATGCCTACACTGGCTGTGAGCAATGAACCACATACTCTCATGAGCAAAAAAATAAAATAAAATAAAATAAATCACCTTGATCCCTGTGTCTCTGATTCAACTTCAGCGGTTTTGGAATTAAAGCCATGATTCATAGCCCCATCTTGTTCTGTCCTGTAAGAGGTTCAGAGTTGTCCTGTTTGTTTCAGAAAGCAGAACAAGAGGCTGATGCATTTAGAGAAAGATCTAGGAGGTTTAACGGCTTCCCCAATGTGATTCTAAGGGGCAGCTGCACCCCCCAAAATTATATAGTAGCTAGGAAATAAATAATACCAAAAGAGAAGAATTCAGTTTGGTCTACTCCAGAGGAAAAGTAATATATCTGCTTTATTTTAAATCAGACTTGCTAAATACATTTAGCCTACATGCTCCCACTGATGGCCTACATCAGCAATGTCTGGATATTTTTAAAAGATGTAACAAGCTGTTTTCTGTGCCAAATGCAAGAGAAATGGACTGTGTTGGTTCCAGCAGCATGTTCTTGTGTGTTTCCTTTTCTCCTCCCCTTATTTGCCTGACCACAGCAGACACATGCCAAGAACCTCTTTGACAAATTAGTCTCCTCTCTGCTCTTTCATTTCTCGTCCTCTCTGCTGGCCAGGATTGGGATGCTCACAATCCCTTACTGCAAGATATTTGGATAAAGAAACCTAGTTTGTGACATGGCTTTGCATGGATCTGAATAAGGGCGCTTTTACACGACCCCTAAGATCCACTGGCCACTTAAATTCAGACCTAAGATCTTGGTGGTTCGCCGCTCTTCCTGTGTTCCCACCCCCTCCACACTTCCTTGCTCCTGTCTGCGTGAGGGGAGGGAGAAAAAAAGGGGAGAAAAGAATGCAGGCTCACCTCGTCTGCTGGTGGAAGCCACCCCGAGCCCGTTCCATCATGATTCCTGTCTCTTAAAGGGGCGGCGGGGACAAAAAAACAAACACAAGGTGAGGAGAGTCTGGCACTCACTGCTTTACATCCACATCAGAAATTTTGCACCCTCAGAGACCAGGTACTTTTAAAATGTGCTGGGACACACTTAGGTGGGCGTGGTCGCACTTAATTTTCTTTAAAGTCCAGAGCTGGTGGGAAACAATTTTAAGCTCCGCATCTGGGAGCCCTTTGCGTCAGATTTTAGGAGTCGTGAAAAATCGCCCTAAGTTGCATAATGTGACAAAAGAATACTGTCTGATAACACCCTGCTTCCACAAATCTGGAGGCTTTGAAAGGGTTTTTTGGGGGGGCTAAGATTCAGAGTGTTCCCAAAATGTCTGTGAAGATTCTCAGTCATCCAGGTGAGTTTATCTGGAAGTTGAGTCATGGCTACTGGACCTCTTTTTGAGCGATAAAAAAGAAGTCCAGTAGCCATGACTCAACTTCCAGAGTGTTCCCAAAAGCATACATAAAAATATAGGAAACATCAGATGAACCCATGCCTTATTGCTCATATATCCTATATATGATCCCAGACAAGGAAGGAGACAGGAAACCAGGAAAAGTTCAAGAAGCTCTGGGATCTGGGTAGCAGAGCAAAAGATGGAAAGGAGGGAAAGATGGAAAGGAAACAAAGAGCACAGAGAGACACAAAACAGCTGTAATGTGGAAGGGGCAGATGGAAGATAAAAGATGGCAGTATTCTTCCAATTCTACTGTCCTAGAAGAATGTTTCTGCACTTTGGCAGATTCTTGGCATAAAGTGGAAGCAAGACCCCATATCTTTAAGATACTCTGTTGGCTCCTTTCTTGCTCCACCCGCTGAGCACTACAGAATGTTTTTTTCCTTCCAACATGTTCTTCAACCAGATCAAAAGGTTATGAAAGTCACAAGGGGGCTGTGCATCCACAAAGATTTATCAACTTTGATTCATTAACATGTCCTGCCCTCTTGTTTTTCTCTTCTAGTCTTTTTGATATTGGTCTGGGAGATGGAAAAAAAATATCTTTGCATCAAAGCTGCCTTCCAGACACATCAGGTTATCAAGGCTCAGATAGGAATGGTGTCTGTGTATGAACCCCCAAAGAAAACAGGTGCCTGTTCCAAGTATGCTACATTCCGCTCGCAGCTGTCGCCCTATTTGCCTGGCAGTAGCAGAGCTGTGTAAATCTGCCCTGCCTGCCTTCTGCCATATCAGCAGAAGTTAGCCTCACAACGCCAACTTTTATAGTAAAAAGGGTGGTTTCCCAAGATCCCTCCCTCCTTCTGGTTAGTTCTGTCTTGTTAGCCTTTTCTTGTAAAGTTAGTTGCAGAATTACAACTTACCAGGTCATCAGCTAGTGCACCCTAGTTGTACTGCCCACTTGTATTTTGGTGGTGCATATTGATAGCAACAATCATCTTCCCATTAATTCAATTTAACAACTATTTGTGTTCAGATAAAAATGAGTGAAAAGAAGGAGCGCCTCTCCCACCCCATATACACTTCCTTTAAAGTCTTCCTTGTACAATAAACCAGCTAAATAGAAGCAGTTTAAAAATAGTTTCTCTGGCCTAAATCCTGTTACTGGGCACAACCAGAATATACCTGCTGAGCAAACTCCTGTTGTGTAACTACTTGGCTGCAATTTTGGGTTGAGCATGCACTAATTATGATAATATTGATGTGGAAGTGCTATTAAGGAAGCACTGGCCTTTTGTGCAATTGTTTGCACTAGAGATGTGCAACAGAAGGTGCAACTGAATTAAATGGTGCAATTAATAATAACAATCATTCTTGTACTGCAGAGCCTGAAAGGGTCCTTATGGCTCATCGAGTCCAGTCACTCTCAAGAAGACACAGTGGGGAACTGAACCAAGTTCTGTCTCTGCAGCCAGATGCTTAAGCCACTGAGCTATCCAGCACTTCCTTGGTGCCGGTTGCAAGGCCTAACATATTTTCATATTTAGTTTAGTGGACTAAGGCTCCAGAAACTCTTGGCTGCAAAGTCGGCAGCTCGGAGGTTCGAATCCCGGGTGCCACGCAGCAGAGCAAGCTCCCGCTGCTAACCCCAGCTCCTGCCAACCTAGCAGTTCAAAAGCATGTAAATACAAGAAGATAAATAGGTACCGCCCTAAAAAGTGGCAAGGTAAAACAGTGTTTCCTTGCAGCCATGCCAGCCACGTGGCCATGGGCTTGCACAACACTGGCTCTTCGGCTTGAATACGGAGATGAGCACTGTCCCTAGAGTCAGACATGACTAGCATGTATGTGCAGGGAAAACCTTTAGCTTTACCTTTACCTTACATCTGCATCACATTTTCCTATTGAATCAATCGTTGAAAGATATGCCAGCCCTTATGTAATTCCCACTGATCTACTCTGGCTGGGACTACTGGAAGGATTCTGGCTGTTATGTTAAATGTGCTGCATGCGTACCACAGGGATGTGCCATATCACACAGACAGTTTCAGTAGTGGTTTGGCCATACTGTGTGGAGAGTTTCCAGGTATGGGAGATTTTATTTATCTGATGCATGGGCCTGTGCAACATGTTCTAGCCACCGCATGAGAGGTACTGTTGTCAAAATCATAAATTGTGTCTATGTTATAATTTGTTATCATTCAGTATAATAAAAGCATGTAGTTCTTATTTTATTTAACATTATGTAACATATTTGTAGACCCTGCAAATAATATTTGCTGAGTGGGCAATGTACTCCTATACTGACTTACAGAAGCTGTACTTCACAAATTTTACAGATGCAATGTCAAACTCATCAAAGTCCGCTCTCTGCTTAGATGGCTACTGGCCAGCCAACCTTACAATTAGAAAGACGTTTGTAAGGTTTGCTGTCTTAGCAAAGCTAATGGAATCTTTTATAAGCTAAGATATTGAGCAGATACCAAACTCAACTAATTTGCAAACATAGCAAAGTTAGCTGACAGTTGATGAGGACTGATAAGAAGACCTGTACATAACTAACTACCTGGGAGTGTCAGCAATAGGAGGAAGTGAATATATGTTCTTCACCAATCCAGGTGAATCTGAATTGGAGGTGTACAGTACGGAAAGAGGTCATATCCCAGAGAACCTCCATTTCCTTGAAATTTCCTCCAATGGTTAGCTAGAATTATTGGCCCTCAACTAAAAACATGTTGTTGAAATTGAAAATACACAGATGTCCTGCATGTAAAAGCAGATGACCTAGATTTTACTGTCCATACTTCTTCCACCCCTGTGCATAGTGGTTCAGAATAGACAACTGTTAAGTTGTGGCAGCCAGTACTAGAATTTGTAAATTGATAGTTTCAGAGTGTTTGATTATATTCTCCCACTACATCAGTCCTGCTGAAACCTCACCAAAGATGATACTGTAGTAGTAAGCATCAACTTATTAATGTATAGTATTCTCAGTGAATGAACTGGTATATCTCAATGTGTTGGAGCATTTGGCTGCAGAGATTATATATTTGCCCTCCCAAGTGGGAACTGTTAAACTACTTCTGAGTACCCAAAAAACATTGAGAAGGTTGTCATATGTCAGAATAGACTTGGCAGCACATAGTTATTATATTTGGAATTCATTATTCTGTACAGCAATACCCAGTTTGTGATGTAGTTCTCTCCACATAATGGATTCAATGTGAAGACACTGTGGCTTTCACGTAGATATGCATAGAACTACGCTGTTTGGTTCTTCCTGAAATCAAATGCTTTTCTGTTAGCTGGGAGATGATTGATGAAAAAAATGCTCAGAATCTTGGGACTTGTTTAACTGAAGCATTCTCTCCATCCTTGCCAAAGGACAAGGGAAAGTAAGGGATGCAAGGGCTTGGCAGATTCATGTTTGCAGAAGTCTTCCCTTATCTGATATGATTTAAGAGTCTCATTCTGTAGCTCTCCCAAATCCTGGCCAGAGAACTGAAGAAAAGCAAGAAAGCATAAGCCCCAAACTAGCTGATTTACAAGGCAAGTAGTGGTCTCAGGGAGGAAGTGGGAAAGTTGGCCTTTTTCAAGCTAGCTGTTTATAGGGAAAGAGGCAAGCTGGAGACTCAAGGGAGAAGGAGAGCAGAGGAGCGCCTAGGAAGACTAAATAATGGATGTTTTTTTTAACATCAAACCATGCATTGGGATTCCTTTGGAGTGAGCTGTTGTCTGCTTTTCTGTGGCAGATCTGTTTAGTTAGCCTTCACTTGTGTTTGCATTATCTAGTCTTTCTTCTTTGACATTAGAAGCAACACAGTGCAATTATTAGGATGCAATATAAAATTAGGAAATAGACTGTGTATAAGCACAGAGTGCACAAACTCCCATTGCTTGGTGTCATAAACCACACCAGAGTCAGCCAAATGAATCAATGGGTGTGTCAGTTCCTCCTTCAATTGAGCCAAATGGGACTGCTCTTACTGCAACTTGCTGTTTTAAAGAAAGTTGGAGTTTGAGTAGACCCATTTGAATCAGCAGAATGTACGGAGTAGACTCACCCAATCTTCATTGATACAATGGGCCTACCTTAGCTTGATTTACTATGCTAAGAAATAGGATTTTGACCATAAGATACAATCTGGTACATAAAATTATGTTTGTAAACCTGAAATAAATATACAGTATATTAAGCTGACACCAATTCTTCCACAATACATGTTGAGAGGCACAGCATATGCATGGACATAGGTATGATCTCTGTTTTTATCTGCACTCACAGAGAACAGTATTGGTGGTGGTGGGGAACCCTTTCTTAATTTTATCTTGACTCTGCCAACTTTAGTCTGTAGCCTACTGAGTGACTTACAAATACACTAGTTCTTTTCATGACCAGTGGCTAAACTTTCTTGGGGTTCCATCAGTTTTAAGGGATGTAAACTTCTTTCTTTTCACATTATAATCCTGGCACTCTCAGCTACTTCATTAAGACTCACACATGGAGTGAAAAACTTTTCCCTTGATTTCAGTCTTGAAGGAATAAGATAATGGGCAAAGTGTAGTTGCACATTTAATATAGATACTTGGAGACTTCTATTATTAGTTGGTACCTCTCTCCATGTGTCACAGGGTGCATTCCCTATTAGATAATGCTTGAGGCATCCAATAATGATTCTGCACCTTTAAATGAGTGTTACAACTACCTGCTTTGCATGGAATGAACTTCCCATGGACTGAATAAAACAGTGGCATATTCACTTGCAGAGTAGCATAGGGTGAAAACTAGTTCTTAAAATTCATGGTTGTGTGCCCCAACTATTTGCAGTAGCTTTCAAAAATTTTAGTTCATTACAGAGACCTTTTGCTTTGCATTGTGGCAGCGTTTCTCATAGGTAAGCAAAGAATCCAAAGTAACACCAAGGTATTTGCGCACAAAACAATGATCTAGTTGGATGGTCTTCTAGGTAACCTGAAGTTTGTAAGATGCTTGGCTTGTTTCTCAGTGAAAGGCACGTACAGTACTTGACTCTTTGAAGGGTTGAGTTTAAGTTGCTTTCTATCATAATACAGTATACACCAAGTAATTTCCTGGTAAATAAGGCATCTCTACTGTACTTCTTAAGGTGCGTGCATGCACACTCTCAAGAACTATGGCAGAAACAACTTGTTTACTAGGAAGAAATGGACCAAAAGTTACAAACTGGCTTATGCTAAGCAACAGGACTTTGGCTACTGTTTTATAATTTGCAGTATCTGGACAGAGTAATAAGCCAGGTATAACCCAATTACTCACTGGCAAAGAAGTAAAGGACAAGATAAAGCTTGAGGAGTAAATTATTGACAAATCCATAAAGATATGGCTTTTCAGTTTTACTAACACTGCATTTAACTCTCTACACAGTTCTCTAAATAGAGTTCATAGATAGGAGACAACTAACGACTTCCAGGTTGCAGCTGGAATCCAGCCCTTCTACTCATTTATGAAATAGCTGAGTTACAGAGCTCATTCATCTTGGTGGAGGATGCACATTTGTATTCACTGACAACTATGTCTATGTACAGTACAGGAAAGGCTAGATTGTTGAAATAGCTGCTTGTATCGATCAAGTGCTGCATATTTAAATGTGTCAGTGAATACTGTACAAGATAAATGATTTAGCTGGACTGGCTTACATGCTTATGCACATAGGTTGTGGCCTATCAGTATGGTATATACCAGTGTAAGGCTGTGCCATTTTCAGAAATGTTGCCTGTGTATGCCTGGAACAGTATGATATCCACCACTAAGATTTTTTTTTAAAGCAGTATATGTTAGACTTATGTATCAATTTATTTATTCCCTGTACATTTATTCCCTGGGTTATATACAAATAAGGTAAAGAGAGTGATACTTATGTATCAATTTATTTATTTCCTGCACTTTTATCCCATGGGTGGTATACAAATAAGGTAAAGAGAGTGATACAAAATAATAAATTAAATTGGAACTTGAAAAAAGTAGTGAGTGATAAAACGTAGTACATTATAAAATAAGTACATTATTTTATTCCCAGTATTTCAGATTTTCTGCTGTAATTCTTGAATTTAAATTTAAAATGGCAACTAAAAGCAGGGTGTTCAAAGCATTTTGTTTTGGTGTATGTATCTGAATCAAGTAATGTTGCCAAGCTGTGGTTAGTCTAATGTGTATGGTTTCAAAGATACTGTTCCCAGCCCTTAAAAGACAAACATGAATCTCTGCACTTAATTAATATCATGAGATTTGTTCCTCAGAAAATGCAGGAAAAGCCCACAGATTTCATTAGATTAAATAATCTGAAGATTTCAGCATTATAACCAAATAGGAAGGACTCTTTTAAAGGATGTTAGTTTTGTACATTTGTGTTAAATTGACCAGTTTTACCACATTTGACAGTAACCCTAATTCAGCTCATGCTAAAATTGATAGGAAGCATTTGTGTGACTGGAATAGCAATGGGGTGGCCATCAATTGCCTTCCTTGTTGTTATTATGCAGTGACTGGCAGACCTATTAGATATGTACTTAAGGAATCAACCTCATTCAGTGAAACTGCCTTTCCTTGAATTTCATTCAGCTTTTCATACCTTTTGTTTCTCGCCAGATCCAAGTGAAATATCTACCCATCTTCATCCAGGTCTGCATCCTAACCTTAAAAAAGGTGAGGTATAAAACACAACGGTAGCAGATACCATTGCCACATAGTTAAGAGCAGGACACAGGAGAGAGAGGGACGAGAACTTGCTGGAGCAGTAAGGAAAATCCTCTGACCTTAGATGTCTTTGTACCTACTGACAGCAGCAGTTTTCTGTCACCCATGATTTTCAGTCTTCTCTAAGCATGTTTCAGCCTGAAACTGCCTTCCTGTAGTCTTGTCTGTGCCTGAGTCAGAATGACCTGGTTGTGGAAGCATGCAACCTGGCATGATTAAATTTTACTATGTTTCTCTGATTCACCCGTTGAACCCTAAATGGGCCACTCGAGTGTTCACGTGACATTTGAACTTGCATTAAGTCAGCAAATCATGGTCACTGTCATGCACAAGGGCCTTTCCCTGACCTTGGGTAGCAGTGGTACATATGTCTGCTCATCAGGGGCTTTGCAGGCTTATGTCTGGAGCTGCACAGTGCCTAGTGCACAAATGACCATACAGGGGTATCAGCTGAATTAATTATTTGAGAGGTGAGTTAACCTTCTTACCTTCCTTCCTGTTCTCAGTATTTTTTTGTACAAGGCAATATGGAGGGCAGAGTGCAGCTGGGGGAAAGGTGAGTATCTTGTACACAGAGTTAACTAAATGTAAGACTAACATTATTAAAAGTAGTAAATCTTGAAGAAATTTCAAGTAATCCAGTACTGCTGAAACAAAACCATTAGTGTCAGCTTCTCAGACATTTTATACATTAGAAGCTTATTGGCACTTTTTTTTTTTACTGTCACAAATTTACTGAGGAATGGGAACTGGATTGTCTTGGAATCCAAGTCATTCAGTCCTCAATGAGGGACCTCTTCGTATTGCAGCCATCTTTTGAAGGCAAGACTGTAGAACAGTGGTGGTGAACCTTCGGCACTCCAGATGTATTGGACTACAGTTCCCAGAATTCCAAGCCTATATTGCCAATGACAAAGGACTGTGGGAGTTGTGGTCTAAAATATCTGGAGTGCTGAAGGTTAGCCATCACTGCTGTAGAACATGTGGCTGTCATGGAGGACTTCAATACTCTGATAAATGTTGGGTTTTAGCTTTCATATTAGCATAGGTTTATTACTCCTGGAGCAAATGATACATTTATAATTATGCATCTGGGAATATTTTACATGAATTGGGAATAGGAGTTAATTGGGAAAGAAGAATGGGTAAAAGGATTAGTTGAGGATCACAGATACAGGGCCTAGCAAATCAAAGTCATAATCCTATTGATATTTTACTCCAGAGTAAGTGATTGTGTCAGTTAATTGCAGCTATTGTACAAGGTGCCAAATGTGTAAGCATCAATTGACCAAGCACATGACAAGTCATGTGACTGGTACTGTACTTTATTAATTAATTGCAATTTGTTATCACATCTAATGACATTTCACCTACTCTGGAGTAAATTTCCTGTAGGACGCTGACCTATGTATGTTAAATTATAGTAGCTTAACTGGTTCTGTGGGCACTCTTATTGGACCAGAAGTAGTGAATATTGGGCAAGTGTGAATGAAATAGTGCTCAGTCCAAACAAGGTGGAAGGTGTTTTTTTCCCCCATCAGTAGATCAAGATAGAGGCTCTGTTGTTTCTTTGAACCTCGGATTGGATGTATAGCCTGTTCTAGATGGGGCAGTACTTGCAGATAAATATAGGACAAGTGTTGCTGCTGGAAAGTCAGGTGACAGCTCTGGCCATTTTTGTCTGGTGTACCAACAGTATCCTTTCTTTTGGAAAGAAGTTCTGACTCCTGTCATTAATACATTAATCATCTCTTTGGCTTTGAAAAAAAATCTGGAATGTCTGCATGTGCCAGACTGATCTGGGAACCAATTCAAAATGGTGCTTTTGACCTCCAAAACTGTTTGATCTACAGTTAATTAATTAATTAATTAATTAATTGCAACCCACAAAGAACAGAAGTATCTTGGAACCATGAGATCTGAAGAATCATCTTTTTCCTTACATACCTGCCATTACCGCAGGCCCTGCCATCTCCTACGAGGCTATGTTGGTCGGGCCCTTGTCAATAACATCATGCTGATTGTCTAGCTGGTTGTTTGAGACTCCTGAGATTGGTTCCTTCCTTGTTCTGGAAGTAAAGAGTATCTTGATCAAGCAGGCAGTTTTATGTGAGGTTGTAATGCCATTAGAATACACCATCCTGAACATTTGGCCACCACACTGAACATTTTGCTAGGCGGATGGTGTAGTTTTATAAATCCAACATAAAAATGAAATAAAAATACACCAATTATTCTGGTAAATCACATGTTATGTAATGAGAACTGAGAATTGTGGCTGCAGTTGTAACATCTTGCAATAACTGTTTAGCGCTGGACCATTCAAACATGTCTCTTAGGGCTTCACACTAATGTACAGAGAGCAGTAAGGAATTATCAGCAATGGTTGCTTGCAGGAGTCTCTTTCACTGCATGAATTAAGGATTTATCCCATCAAGCTTCAAAAAGGTGTTGAAGATGCCAAGGGTGACTAGGTGGTGGGTATGGAATAGGCAACAACAACACCAGAAAGAAGCACCAGCAGTTGCAAAGGTAAAGGTAGGTGGCAGGGTGGGGGGGAGGGTGAGACTACAGTATTTGGGAGCAGGAAGCCTTACTGAATGCCCTTGCTAGCATTCTCTCCTCCAAAGCCCATTCCGATAGAGAGCAGGCGGCATGATTGATGACACGATTGCAATTAACTGTACAAGCACACAGATACACTAGCAGGCAGCCGGGGGATTAAAGCTGCTGCCGAAGAACAAAGACATTTTGCTTGCCTGTTGCCAGGATGCTGAAGACGGTGCCGGGAGCTTGGGTCGTGCAAAGGGAGTGGTACGTAGCCGGGTGCGGAGGAGAAAAACGGTCAGTGCCGTTGGCGGTACCGCAGCGGCGCCCCCCTCCCCCCTCCCTCCCCAGCCCCGGCTCGTATAGGGTGCCCTCTCCTTCTCTCTTGGATAACCCCAGGGCAGGACACGCATCTTGCGGTACAGCCCGAAGGTTTCAAGGAGGGAACCAGCTGGGCAAACGAGAGCAGCCCTTTGTCTGCCGTACCTGCAGTGGGCGTTAAAGAGACCGCTTCGCCAAGCCGAGAGGACGAGAGCCGGGGCTGGGGTGGAGGGAGGGGGAGGAAGGAAGGGAAGGGGCGCTGCAGCTTTAAGCGTAGCTGACAGGAGCCGTCAGAGGGAAAGAGCCCGCGTGAGGGGGGCGGCGGCGAAGGAGAGACCGAGGGAAGGGTCTAATTTCTTCCCCTCCCTCCGAGCTTCATGTGGCCACTTTCTGGGAGGCTGTGCGACTAAGCGGGGAGCTCGCGCTGCGAGGCAGGCTCGTTCGGAGGGGGTTGCGGACGGCCACTCGGAAAAATGCTCCATGCGCCGCTGCCAAGGTCGGGGAGGGCCCTCCGGACGGTCCATTTTGCCCGGCCCAGCAGGTGAGGAGGGGGCGCGAGGATGGGGCGCCGGACCCGAGCTGTCTTGCCTCGGGTGGATCGAAGCAGAAAGGCGATGCGCGGCTTAGCCAGAAAGGACGGCGAGGGGTGTGTGTGTGTGTGCGCGCGCGCGCCAACACGCCGCGAGCTTTCCTGGCAATTTCCTGCAGCAAGGAAAGCCTGAGCGGGTGTGATAACGGCAGGATCGGGGTGCGCGGTGGCCTTCGTGTGTTGGGGGGGGGGGGGCTAAGCCGAAACAATGACGAGGGGCGCGCGGTGCGGGAAGGAGCAGCGTTTGAACCGAATCGTTTAAGCTCAAAGGAGTTCCACGCAAGCCCCGCTGTGAAACCTCCGTGAAATGGGCGTGTGCGTGGGTAATTAAATTCCCTCACCCCATCCGTCGCACACGCTCTCATCTGTGCCAGTCCAGCGTAAGCTACAAAAGGCAGTGGGTCTTTCTGTATTTTTTTCTCTTAATCACAAATAGAAATACGCTTCTCGTCTACTCTGAATTTTTCGGTCATAGGAGCAGAGAAAGCAGCGACCTGGCATTGTTTGGAACGAGCGTGACTTTAAAATGGCATGAATCGGAACAGACCGTGAATGCGGCGGTACTGATCTGGGGAAAACGATACCGACAGGCGTGGGTTGGAGGGAAATGGGGTCTAAATTGGCGCGTGGGATTCTCCTGGCCCCCTCCAGGTCAGAAACCCCAGCTCCCCTCCCCTCACCGTGGCCCGCAGCCTTCCCCTTCTTGGATGCCCTGCGGGGTGCGCGAACGGACCGTTGGGAAGCCGGCGCCCCCCCCCCCCCCTTGCTCCTTTGGAGGCACCTGGCTTCCCTTCCTCCTGACTGTCTTCTTCTTCCTGTTCGTGTTTCGATTTGAATTGTGCCCGGCGTTAGCGGCGGAGCTTCTCTTTTTCCCCGTCCCATCCCCTGCAAAATGCGAGCTTTCGGGAAGGGGCGGAGGCCACGAGGGAAAGAATAGGTGGGACTTGGACGATTTGAATTGGTCCGGTGCAGCCTTTGCCCAGAGAGGAGGAAGCACATGGTCGCGGCCCATACCGGCTTGCGAGCACCCAATGCTTCGACTCCAGGGCCCAGGGAGCGCGGCCAGGATGGCAAGCTGCAGACACCAAGGGCCAGGATAGATAGACGCGAGCCTCCATTGTGGGAAGAAGGAGAAGCAATCTGCACAGGGAAATCAGAGAGCGAGATGCCGCTAGGATAGAAGAAGGCTATAATAAGCACCTCCTCCTTAAGGGCCACACCGGTTGCCTCCTTCCAGCGAAGTCACATTTCTTTCCATGGGCAAGAGGTGGCAAGGGATGCTGGGAAAGGCATCTCTTCTGGTTTGGCTTCATGGAAAGGGTATGGAGCCTTCTGATCTTCTGAACCAAGTACTGATCAGTTGGAAACAGAAGGACTTTTTCTGTCCAACAAAATCTTGAATGCCTCATTTCCTCCTGTCTCCACCAGGTTTCCAAAGATGCATTGTATGCACCCGGTTCACAAATGAAAGAGCTCTATAACAGAAAAGGTGTTCCATTTGTCTCTGCTTTAGAACATGTTTTCTATCGTTAGAACCGCAGAGCTGGAGGGGACCCCGTGGGTTAATGAGCCCAGCCCCCTGTCAAGGAGACACAGGGGGAAGAAAACTCCCAGTGTGACAGATACTTGAACCACTGAGCTCTCCACCAGTTTTGCCATTCCTCCTTGACTTTGCAAAGTACTGTTTTTTTCACCAAGAAGACTAGCCCTCACAGGAGGGAGCAGAGGGTGCCTGTGCCTGTGTGTATGAATATGAGTATATGTGTGTGGCTTCTGAACCTCTTACCTTTGAATTAGAAGAGATACTGCACCCAAAGAGAACAGCTATATTAATAATATGACTTGCATTTGGACAAAGATTATGCGGCTTGTAAATTTCTGCCTTGCAATAGTCAGCTGTTCTCCATGAAAACCTTACCACCAGATGTCCCTGGTTTTTCCAGCTGAATGTGTAGCTGCATTCCATTGAGAGAGGCAGTGATTGTATCCATGCTCTGTCTGCTAAATAGCAACAATCCTGCTCTTTCTGTAAGGAAATGGGAATCTGTGGGAGGAAACGGACACTGGATATAGAGGGGAAAGCTCTGACCTAAGTTTTCTCTATGAAAGAGGGCTGATGCTCCCAGGTGGGAGGATTTCTGAATGAGACCTCATGCACTTTTGACCCAGTGTGTTTTAGTAACCTGTTCAGCCTTCTTTATGCATTTAGAAGTGGCTCATACTGGGTGTTTGAAGAGCAACACTGTTTCTAATATTTTTTTTAAGTTACATTTTTGTTCCGGGCAGAAATCTCAGGGTGCCTGCTCTGCTCCAAACATGGAATTTTTGGAGAGTCCTGTTTTCTGTTTGTGATATCCATATGTTTTGATTACTTCTTGTGTCTTTTTTCTTTTAACCACAAAATTTTGTTAAAAATAGAAGGATTGAATAGCTGCATGATGCCTTTTGTTGGGTAGTGCTAGTTGATGTTTGTGCAAAAGCATTTTTTTTAAACTCCACATGCAGTCTTTGTGATTAGGCTGACAAATACAGTGATTTGTCTATTCAGGCTATTGTTCATCTTATGAGCCTCTTTCAGACCAGGGTGACAAGAGGCAACTAGCAGTATTCACACTGATGAAGCTGTTTGGATGAGCAGCTAAACATTTCTATCTACCAAGAAAAAGAAGTCCAGTTGCCATGACTCAACTTCCAGATGAACTTACCTGGATGACTGAGAATCTTCACAGACATTTGTCTATGGTTAGAGTTTTCTATAGGTAAACAACCAGCCCAGCATCCTGACCTTGTACTATATTCTGCATAGTCCAATTAGGACTGGGATGCATTGGAAACCTCCCTTCTCCCCTAGTTAAGTAATGAGGACTGATGGGAACCATGGTTCAACAATGTTTAATGGGCCATGTGTTTCTCCATCTGTGATGTTAAATAGCAAGGGAAGCAACATGGAATTATGAGGGGTAGCATTGAACAACAGTCCACCAATACCAGTTTCTGGAACTTCTTCAAAGTCAGGAACCATGCTATAATAATGTCTCCAAGTCCCAGCCTACCTGTGTTTTTCTGAAGACTATCACAGTCTCATAGAAGTCCAGAAGAAGTGACCATGGAAAAAGAAAAGATATGAACTCAGCTTAAGGAAAGAGCTGGAGTTGAAGAAGAAAAGAATGTAGTTGGAGAAAGTGGATTAGAGGAAGCGGTGGCATCTAGCACTGAAAAAGGTGCCAGCTGACAGGGATTCCACAGGCATTTATTTCTGTCACTGCAGTGCCAAGCTTATGAAAACCAATTACCATAGATACCTATAGATCTAGAACTATCAAGCAAGTGATCCCAATAAGATGCCCTCCCACACATTAGTAAGCCAACAAAGAAGGTATTTTGGCTGGGTGGAGAGATTATTTTTCTTTATGACACGTCAAAATGCAGGCAAAGTGGACTCGGTATCCTCAGAAATGCTGTTGAAGTGAATTTCCCAAATGCGTGTGGCTGGGACAATGCACGTAGCTGTTTAAAGCATCCACCTCAAGCCAAGAAGGGAAGAATGCTATGAACACATGAATCACCCACCCTGGTTCCATCCATCTTTCCTAGACCTGTCTAGTCTGATTGACAACCACTGTCTAGGATCTCAGAGGCAGATTTTTTTTCTCAGCCTCATTGCCTAACCTTGCATTCATTTGTCACTGTTAGTGTCTAGGATTAAGCACCAGGCTTCCTGAATGCAAGCATCTGATATAACCCTACTGAGTGATGGTTTCATCATATGAGGACAGCAACTAACTATCCTCATGATAATGGTGACCCTCTTTTGGTGATGATTGTTACTGGATTCATTGCAAACAGAATTTGCAATGTTACAGTTTGCTCAAAAGGTTGCTTTATTTATTTTTAATAAAATTTTATTTTACTTTCATTGCCAGCCAGAACATAATTAGGTGGAGAGGAGAGGCCTACATTTAAATAATATGTTAAAAACATTATGCATAGTACAAGTGCTTTTCCTTAACAGTTTGTTGAACAGTACAAGTCAGTCAAATTATGTTTGTTGAAGATTCACCTTCTGTCATGTTATGTTCTGTCTTTCTTAGTAATGGGTCTAAGCACATGAGAGCAAACTGGATCAGAAACCAGATTCTTCTTGGTTTACATTGGCCCATTTAATGCATTTGGCAAATGGGAAGATAGCAAAGGGGAGACAGGGAAGCTTGCTGGGAAAGTTAGGCCCATTTAAAGGCAAAACCAAACCAAAGATAGTTGATGAGAATCTGACTTGTAGAATGGTTCCTAGGAGTGGCACTTAGAAAGGAAGGCTGAGCTCCATAGCTCAGCACTGTCCTGTGATAGCAGTACCCAACTATTAGAGATCATTTGCAAAATGCCAGGAGATGTGTTGTGAAAGCCAACACAAGGAGTGCCCTCAGTAATATGGGATTTTATTAAAGGCCCTTCACCTTTAGCTGTGATTAACCTGATATTCCAAGAAGCCCACAATGATGATGGGAGAATGGGAAAAGCCATTGCCTCCTCTTGTTTGACACCTGTGTATGGCAATCACAGATAGGCAAGTTATGTTTTCTGATCTATACAAAGTGTCTATTGAGGGATCTGTATTTTTGTGATTAACCATTGGTGCATGGTGTTCTATTTTTGTAGGAATCAGAGATGCATCTTGCCCTCTGGGTAAAATAACTGAACTTTCTCTCCACACCCAGAAAAGTTTTTGGCTATATTAAATCACTCCAGCATGGAATTACAATAATATGGAAGGAGGAGGAATCCTGGTTTTTTTGTTTATTAGGGGAAGAGTAATAAAGAAGTTAGGCTAGTTGGAAAGTTCAGTGCTTTATTCAGAGGTTAAGAGTTTTATTCCCCCGGTGCCTTCTGTAAATAGAGCAAGCCTGTGTGGAATTAAACAAGCTTCACAGTCCCAAAGTGACCCCCAAATAAGAGATGGGTTACCCATTTCTGTTCTTTTCTTATACAACTCTGAAAGGTTCAGCATAAGACAGAATAGACTTGATGGCACATGATTATTCATTTTAATAAACAAATTGGAAGTCCTAGCTGTTCACCTACCTGCAAGATCAGCAAGTTATATTTGTCAACATAGTCTTGGTTATATCTCCTTCAGTATCTGATTCCAAGCATTTAAAATGTCCACAAACTGTCTCAGATAAATTAGTTGACTGATGCAGTTGCTATGTATTTTATGTTAAAGTTGATAATCTACTTTTTTCACAGTGCTAAATAATTATGCTCTGTCAGAGACTCTTGGCTGTTTCAAACATCTTGAGAAGGAGTCTGCCCCAAGTTGCTAAATGAAACCTGTATAGTAACTCTTCTTTTTGATTGCTTCAAATCAGCCCACACCCTGTGCTTCCCAATTTCTAAAGGCTATTCTGAGTCTGCCTGACCTCCTCATTAGTGTCATTGCTCATTCCCCACCCAGTGTGTTTCCTGTGGGGAGTTGAAGAGGGAAAGATGAAGGGAAAGAGTCAAGCAATTTCCTCTCCAGTGTGATAGGGAATTGCAACAATAATGCATATTGCCTGCCTGAACTCCACCTGCACTTGCTCCTGTGCCCCAAGTGAATTGCCTTGAATAGACTCTTTTTTTTTTTGATACTATGGATTGGTTCCCAGACCTTTAAACTGCTAATTTATTTGTTTGATCCACAGTGCTCACAGAAAACTTTTTTTGTTTGTTTGTAATACATGACTGATGCAGGGGAACGTGACACTTTGAAATAGCTTAAGCATATGTAGTTGAAGGTTAGACAGTTACTTCACGTCCTTCCTTGTTCCGCGACTAGTTTTGTACCGTGACAGCGTTGGTCACGATCACGTGGTTTTGTCCCTGTTTAGTCCCTGTTTCCGTTTTCTCACAGTCATGATGACTTGTCTTGTGACAACTGTTACTTCATGGTCTTGTTCTGTGACAAATTCTGAATTTGTATTCCTTAATGCTTTTTTAATATCATAAATAAAACTTTTTTGATATTTCAATTTACTGGTCTTCTGGGAGTACATGTCAATGATACAGGATTTTCAGTACTTTCTTTAATAAACATTTGCGCTGCATGGTGTTTCCCATAGGGAAACTAATGTTGAATGACGCTTCAGTCGCTTACCACTAGGTGGACACTGGTTGTTGCACAACAGTTATTATCACATGGTCCTTTGTCTTGGAACAGGAACCGGGAGCAAACTGTGATAAGAGAATACCCCAACCCAGCACCAGGTACTATATTGTCACGCTCTGATCCCACTCCAGGGGCATGGTCGAGTCAGATTTCAGCTGTTGCACAATGGATGTGAAGTAAGATTTTTTTGTACCGGTCCAAAGCGCAACACTTAACAAAATGGATGTGAAGTAACTGCCTTTGTTGCACTGAAATTAGAAAAGATTTCATGTATTTTGAGCAGAAAGATAAGATAGAAAGAATGGATGGAGTATTGAAAGACTTTGGAAGTATTAAGCAGAGAAAAACAGGAGAGTGCAAATAATAGTTGATGGACCTCAGAAGTAGCATGTGGAGTTGGAATGAAGGAAGGACTACTGTGTTGCACAGAAATCCTAGAAATATACTCGCTTTCCTTAAGTCTTGCATTCTGTTTGTCTTGGCTGTTCA
This sequence comes from Phrynocephalus versicolor, assembly GCA_023846285.1. NCBI lineage: Eukaryota > Metazoa > Chordata > Lepidosauria > Squamata > Agamidae > Phrynocephalus > Phrynocephalus versicolor. Next base: position 72,649,287 of record JAHTLZ010000129.1, on the reverse strand, counting down.
GCCTTCCTGCTTGAATCACTTGTGGTCTTTCCCACTCAGATATTGAAGCCTGAAGTGGATCTAAGTGCCTTGTAAGACTGGCATGCCCACTGATTAGCAGGAGTGACTATTATTGTATTATTAAAGGCCTCTTGTCCTCCACAAAGCCTTCAGCAGGCCTATTCCAGCCACTTGAGTTAATAGCCCTTCTAGCCATAAACTCCATATCCTCCCTCTTCTGCTGCTTTTCAGGAAAGGTTGGTTTCCTGGGAAGAGGACAATAGCACACATCTCTGTCAGCCTTGCTGGGTCCCTCAGTCTTGCTCCCCTAAGAGCAAGCTGGATATGGGAAGCAAGTCACTGTAGGGAAGGAATCTGGGGGAAGGAGCAGATGGAGGCAGTGGAAGTCCTTATGTCATGGCTTAATATTTTGACTGGAAACTCTGTTGTGCTGTTTATCATATACATGGCAGAGATCATCAACTGTATCTGGCATAAGTTATGGCAACAAGATTTTACCCATTCTAATTGAAATGGGCATCTTTCCAAAGCAGACTAGAATAGGAAACGTTTGGTGTCTAGGTTATTTATGGATTCCTCTATATTGTCATATTCCAGGCACAGAGAGTGTGTGGCCATTCAGTCCAGCTACATGTACAGGGCCACATAATTCTTCAACCCTGTCCAAATTAAAAGTTAAGTATTTGTATGTGTTTATGATGTTTACAGATAAAGCAAATGTTAGACTCGTTTTATAGGTACCTCAGACTTCTCTTTAACATTCATTGTTGTACCCATGCCTACTCAACCATGTGTTTTTGCTTATGTTTTAATACAAATTTCCTGCCAGGTGTTTTCAGTGAGGTGACCCATTTTTTAAAAAACTAATGTGCTTGTGGTCTTAGTCTTCAGGCTGTGGTCCTGTTATTGTTCCTTAGATAAATAAAATATTTAGTTATCCTTACAGTAAAGTGTCATCTACGTGGATGAAGCAATGAATATGAATTCAGATATGAATTGTCTTAGCAATTTGAAGGACTTCATTTAGAAATCATTTCTTTACTGAACTGATCAGGGCTGGATGTTTTTCCTCAGGATTAATTAGCTTGTACTTAATCTGCACTAAGCCCCTGGTTAGACGCTTTTAGTAAGCATTAGAATTGTCTCAGTCTTTTTCAACCAGAGTGAAGTTAAACTGCAAAATAAGTGTTTGGAATGTAAAAGTTAATTTCCACAAACCTAGGTCAAGGTTAGAAAGCAAGAAAGGTTCAGAGAATCCATGCCCACTTTGTAACTTGTAGCCTTCTACAACTGCAATATCAGTGTTTTATGGGTGGGTGGGTGTGTTAGTGATTACTTGCAGTGATGATGCCCTGAGGACTGTGAGATGGTTTAGAAGTTACCTCACATGATTCTTGAACCCAAACCCTCTCTGAAGTTTGCTTCCAGTTCAGATTGAGTCTTAGCATCTCTCCCCATTGTTGTTCCTCTTCACACAGTTTATTCCTCAGAAACTTTCATTGGAGACTTTGTCTTTAAAGTCCAGAGCATGCATTATAATCAGAAAGCTTGCAGCCATAGGTTTCACTGGCAACAAGTGTAACCAGGAGATGATAGAAACTGTATTTTGGATTGTATAAAATTTATTTAAAATTATGTTTTGCTTTTAAGAATGGGCATGGTCCCTTTCAAGGATTCATTCTCATTAGTGTTAAGTATGTTGTATCAGGCAAAAAGGTGAATGACTACAATGTCTGCTGTGTCTAGTGCTTCCAGTTTTGTGGAAAGGTGGTTCTTCCATTTGAAGTGATTCTTGAAACCTTAGCCTTGGTTAACTTTAATCCGCTCTTTCACCTTGAATGAGGACCCTGATAGTTAAGGGCTCTTGGTCTTCCCAATCCCAACCTTGGACAGTGGAACAAAATCTTGTGCAGTAACTGACTCTGCTCCCAGTGCACGAAACAAGAATGAGAGCCCTGTTAATCACTGGGATTTGAAATGGAGACATATTGGCCCTCGGTGTTGTTAGTTCATAAATGAAAGGTCAACATGTTTACCATTGAAATGATCCTGTCTGCGTGCAGCCAGAGTTGGAATATTTTTCCTACCCATAGGTTTTGTTTTCAAGGGTATTTGCTACTCTTAGCTAGGGATTGGCACACTCTGGCAAAAAGATGAATTGGGGTGGTTCATGGCTACCCACAAACCACCCCTGAAACCTAGAAAAATTAATTGGTTCATGGTTCATTCTTTCAGGTTTTATGGTTTCATGAGTGGGGGAGGAGGACCGATTGCCTCCATCCCCTCTGCTGGCCACCTTCCAACTGACCCTATAGTTTTCCCTACTTGTTTTTTTGCCACCACCTCTGCTGTCTTTAGAGACAGAGGCCTAGACCCTGGAGGAATGTATGGGAAGGCAGCATTTTGTCTCTAAATATGCCTGCAATGGAGGGTAAAGAGGAGGACGCAGCAGGACCAGATAGGGAGCTGATGGGACAGATGGAAGGGAAATATCTTTTGAGATATTTGAGCCCCATAGCACAGTGGTTAAATGTCTGTACTGTAGGTAAAACTGCTCACGACCTGGGGTTCAATCCCCGGTAGCAGGCTTCCATCCTTCCTAGGTTGGTAAATTGAGTACCCAGCTTGCTGGGGGGCTGGCTGCATGCTGTAATTAAACTTTAAACCGCCCAGAGACTACTTGAAGTGGTATGGGGTAGTATATAAGCAGAACACTTTTTGCTTTGCTTTTTTGCCAAATCAGAAAAAAAGTGCCAAGCTGAAAAAGGTTTGGCCCTTTGTTTCGTTTTGGCAAAATGGGCATGGTTCGCGAACTGAACCATAAACTAGCCAAGTTCATGTGGTGTGTTTTTTCCCCAGTTGGTGGATTTTTTTTTTGTTCATAGTTCAATTTGTGTCCATCTTAACTGTCCCCCCCCCACAACCTTTGCTTTCTGTTGCTAATGGATGACAGAAGGCAAGAAGAATCATAGCTCAGTAATAAAACATACTTTGAAAACAGGAAGTCCCAGAAGCAATCACATTTATTTCCAGTTTATAGGATTAGGTAGGACAGGGGTGTCCAAACCTTGGTGTTTTGGACCACAACTCCCAGAATTCCAAGCCTGTAATGTCAATGACAAAGGACTGTGGGATTTGTGGCCCAAAACATCTGGAGGGCAAAAGTTTAAACATCACTGAGGTAGGACAAGATGGGAAATAGGAAGACCTATGTGTAGAAATACTCTGATATAATGGTATAATGCAGTTTCATGTGCAATAATAATATAGAAGAATGTTCCTCTTACTCTTTACCAAAGTTGCCAGAACCCTTCCTGCTACTGCTCTTGGTTCCAGCAATGACAAACTGTTGCAGAGTGCTTGCAAGAGCAGAGGATAAGCATTTTGGAAAAGAGGATTGTTGATACTGAAGCAGACATTCCTAGAAAGAAATGCACTGCCCACGTTTGCTTTCCTATATAAAAAAAGAATGTTCCAAATACAGGATTTTATTCACACTCTCTTATGAGGAATAGGGGATGGGCAGGCTACATGAAAGCTTGGGAAGACATATGTTTCCATTTACTTTGGACAGAGTGAAAGGTAAACCTCCTCTGGATGTGGATGGTTGGTTTGTTTCTCGTGTTGGTGACAGTGGTTTAAACTCAGTCCCATTTGTCTCCCGAGATAGGGCAGAAAAAAGCAGAGGTGGCCAGTCCAAGGTCCTCTGTCTCCTTTTCTTAGCCCCAACCCAGGTTCTGTTACACTGCATAGTCTACCTGGGTGGGGACTGTGAGTGGGCGGCTGTAACATTAGCAAATGTGGCTGGGCAACAAAAGGCTGAGTCAACAGTTCCCTCACAGTTGGTCTTCATTAAAGAGCAGCCTGTTAAGCCAAGCAGTGCTGTGGGTTCTGCCCTTTGTTTTGAAAGGAAAGGAGCAACTATACAGAGGAGGAAAATCAGACTCAAGGAACAAGAACTTGTAAACGAGTCTTTTTGTCCCTGTCCCTTGAAATGCTCAGCAGCCAGAATTTGTTCTCTTGAATAAAATATTAAATCTGTCCCCTTCCTTGTGTGCAAGCTGCCTGTGAGGCTTTCCCATACCTCTGTGCCAGAGAGCAACAGGGTTTGATCTGTGAATGAAGTCTCCCTGTTGCTCAGGGCCGTACATGTCACACGAGCCCATGATGGTGGTTCTAACGCGTAGTGTGCAGGAGCTGGTTTAATGCTGTTGGGAGGTCCCTAAGGTGTTAAAGAACTTCTGACCTCTACAAAAGCAGAGGTGACCCTTGGAAAACCTGTCCTAGAAAACTGAAGGGCCAATAACAAAGTTAGGGAATTGGAGAATGTGGTTCAGCACCAGGTCTGTTCACATTTACATGAATATTAGCATCTTTGGCAGTGGCAGGGTACACATAAAAAACCTGCATATATAACTTTAACGAACTGGAGAAATTACTTCAAATATACTAGCCAAACTTTATTAGATAGGTTAGTGTACCAGCCTTCATATTGAGTCAGCTGTGTATGCTTCTGTGTTTGTAACAGCTGCAGTATAGCAAGAAAAAGCATGTGAGAAGGTGTTAGGGCAGTGTTGGCGAACCTATGGCAAGGGTGCCAAAGGTGGCACTCGGAGCCCTTTCTGTGGGCAGCTGACATCGCCCCTTCACAGCCACCTGTATTCATGTTAAATTGCAGTATTGGCACTTTGCAAAACATTAGTGGGTTTTTGAACTGCAGTTTGGGCACTCGGTCTCTAAAAGGTTCGCCATCACTGTGTTAGGGTAATGGCAAGGCTACTGTTGCAAAAGGCATAATAGGGGAAAACTTGGATTTTAGTGCCACAGAGTTGGCCATGGAATGGGTAAAGCAAGACACACTGAGAGTAAGGAGAGAGGGAAACATGGGGGTGAATTTCTGTTTAAGAGAAAGTAAAAGGCAGAAGGCTTCCATTGGCAGACTGCAGGTCTGTGTGACCCTGTTTTCTGAAGGGCCCCATTCTTCCCATCTTTAGGCTTCTATCTCCAGCAGAAAGTTCTTCTCTTCAACTGATGCTGATATTCTCAGGGCTTTACATTTTCTTGGGGGGTTTGTTGTGTTTGTGTGTTTCCTATGAACTTAGTCTTTTCACTCTTAAAAGTATTTTTGTTTATTGCTTTGATACATTCTTGTTTGTTCTTTAGCTATTTATGAATTGTACATAGAGTAGATTGTTGAACTTTGGAGGTGACTTTTAAGCTGTACAAAATACAAACTTATTTTCAGCCTGTAGACTGATTTTATGTCTGTATGACAATGCTCTGTTTGTGGTACTGTATTGTAGTTGTTTTGACTTATATACTGTCTTGTAGTGCTAATGCACTCTCTGGTGAATGGTTTGCCCTTGGAATCATACTTAGGATCAGCACAGGGAGAGATCCACAGCCACATATAAGATCCTGGTTCTACTAATTTCTGAGACATATGTATTTACTCAACGCTGTGGAAAATATCTTTCTAGTCATGTTTAACAAAATGTGATGCCCCACAGTCCTGTTTTCTCACCCACATTCCATTACAGCTAAGAAGATGGAGAGCTATCAAAACTCCCATAGATGGTCTTATAGATAACATTTCTTCATCTATTCAGAGGTCTATTTGTGTGGGTATTGCAGCCACAGGAATTCCCAATTAATTGTGACAGTTTTGACTCCTTCTATTAAATAAATCAGTGCCTTTAAAATGTATTATTTTAAAATGGAAACACTATAATCTTATGTGTTTATGTTATTTATTGAAAGTCTTGTGCACTTGGGAAAACTTTGGAAAGGACCCCTAAGAGAGCTATCTCTCTGGACATTTACCTCCCAAGGAATGAGTTCTTTTTAAAAGAAAAAATGCAGTCTCCTTTTGGTTGCTCTCACCCACAAATTCTTCTTTTGGTGGTATTCCTTATCCCTTGCCATCATGGGATTTGCTGACGAGTTTAGTTTGGCTTATTCAGAACTACTTGAAACCACAGACATGTAATGAGGCAGACAACTGACTCCCACCCATTGGCGTGATCATGAGGTCAAAAGAAGGATGAAAACTGGAAGGTGGAGAGATAATGGGGAGATGGGGTGGAGTGTGTGTTTCACACACAGCTGCCACAATAACGTTGCTACGCCACGTGGCTCTCTCTGTCTCTGGGATCCTCTTTGGTACTTCCATCTCATCATGCCACACCAAACTGTCTTGATGCTTTTCACTTCAATGCCTTGTAAACAGCCTTCCACAATTCGATGTGGTGCTTAAAAGACAATTCCCTCAATGTTATTTCATTTAGCGGCATCAAATAAGTTACCGGCATTTAATGCAAACCACAAGTATTTATGGCCTAAAGCAAGCCATCACTACTGGAAGCTGTATAATGGATTTCAGCCCCTTAAAGAGATGAGATGCCATCCTACTCTGGAATGTTTTCAGGTTTTGGAAATAGTATCGATTTTTTCGTTAGCAAGTGCCAAGTGCAGGCATGGAGTTGAACTGATTGTTTATGCAACGACAGGGATGCGAAACCTGTGGCTCCTCAAATGTCATTGATCTACAGCCTGCATCATACATCTCTCTTGGCTGTGTTTAGGGCTAATGGGACTCACTGCTTGCATATTTGACTTCCCAGTGATAGGCAAAGTGAAAAGGAGGAGCTCTTGAACCTTGGTCTCTAAAGCCTTCTGTAGAAGGCAAGAGTTGTTGTAAACTAGTCAGGGTGACCTTAGCTTTTCCTCACCCAAGATACTGCTCCTGCTTCTTAGTCTCCTTCTTTCTCTGCAGTTGGTGACTCTCTCTGATTCCCCACTGACCATCCCTCTCCCAACCTTTTTATAGGCCCTTGGCAGGGGGAAAAAGTTCCAAGATACCACCAGGAATAACAGGCATGCCACGTTCTTTAGAACACATTTAAGACTGAAGGCTGTCTAGTGGCTCCAGCAGGTGTCAGATCAGTAAGAGATCCTATTGTAACCTGCATTCTGTTCCTGAACACAACCACCCTTTGCAAATGTGTGAGTGCTTTTAGTAGGCTTCTAGTTTTCTGAGCTTGCTTAAGCTATTTGCCAAAAAACCTGGGAATGATATTCCACTTCCCAAGGGAGTGCCCACAAGACAGCCTTAATCAGGGAGTCACATTAAATCTACATCTATTCTTTCCTAATTCTCTCATCAGTAATAGTTACACATCTATTTTCCCATCACAAACTGCCTGCTCCTTCCCTTCTCATTAACTGCCTATACTTGTCTATTTTGGCATTCCTTCCTCTCATTTTAACTCTTGGATACTAATTAGATCATCCTTTCCAATCATTTTACCCCTTCTCAAACATCCTCTAGGGCTAGGCAGCTCCCTGTTGTTATAAAGGTGATCAGCAGAGTGAGCGATGTTCCAGATGTGATTTTCTTATGGTGGCAGAGAAAATGATTGTAATGTTTACAGACTGATAGTTTTATTGTGAAACTATGCCTAATATGCTTCCTAGCAAGAGGAAACACTGCACAAGTGGTTGACCACACAAAGAGGTCCAATTGTTCCTTTACAGTGAGCACTGTAGCCTTTTAGAAGATTCTCTTGATGGTAGCAGTTCTGCTCCATTTAATCAGGTAACAATTACAGCCTTCCAAATGGTTTTGGACTCTGAGACTTACCAATAGCCGATACCGCCAGTGGTGGGGGCTATGTGAACTGAGATCCAAAGACATCTGGATGGTTGTAAACACACACACACACACACACACACACACACACACACAACCCTATTCAATAGTAGAAGTCTCTCAGCTGGCAAGATGAAGTGTCTCTTGGTGGCAGTGTTTAGCTTTTGTGAGAAAACTACAGAAGGCTCCCATTGTAGACTGTTCCCTGTCAGTCAGTATTTGTGCGTGTGTATGTGCACATTTTGTCATTTTATACTAGTTTATATCACCAGAGATCAGTATTTTCTGTGTGTATTATTAAAAGTAAGGGAAAGGAATAGTAGATGGGTGGTGGGACGTGGTGATTGCATGTGAACTCATCTGAGTTATGAATCATTAAGTCTTTTTCAAAAATTATTCTTCAGATTTTTGATCTGTATCCTGAGACGGTGAAGTACCTTTTCATCTTATTTTTCTATGGAAAGCTTTTTTCAGAAATGTAATAGTCTGAGAAGCTTTAAATGAGAAAGCAGCTTCCCAACAAGCATAAAAGGATCCTCAGAGGTGGCATCAGAGGAAGGAAACATAAAAATGGGGGCTGTGGACAGGGATGTGATTCATGCAGCACCCAATATGAAGGCTGAGATTTGAATCAATCTCTAACCCCTGTACAGGCACTGATTGCAGTTTGTAGCATAACACAGTCTGTGAATCAAATCACAAGCAGTGCAATCGTATCCTTCCGCTGTTATCTTTTGTTCTGCCCTTACAATTGTGTTCAGCCAGAAAAAAACAGTTCGGAAGAAGCTCAGCCTTAGCAAGGGAGGAGTTAGGACTAGTTTCCAGAGTCTCTAGGGTGGGGATGGGGAACATCTGGAGGGCTGAAGGTTCCTCACCCCTGCTCTAGAGGAAGAGAATAAAACACAAAAGGAGTTAGAAACTATATTCTTTTTCTCATCTCAGTTGAGCGAGTTAGGTACCTACAACACAGAGAAGTGTTACTTTCTAGCTACCATTATAAGTCTCAGAGTTTCCAAATTGTATCTTGATAGGACAGACTGAGACAATTAGTGGAATATAGTATTACTGTGGTCCAGACCCAAACATGCTATAAAACATTTCTCTGTGAAGTGGGCAGCTGTGGCCCTCCAAACCTTTTTTGGCCTACAAATATAACCTTCACTTAGCTTAGTGCAGTGAAAGGAGGAGGCCTGTGGGAGTTACAGGCTGAAAGCATTTGGAAGGCCAATGTGCCAACTTTGCTGTAAAGGCTTGGCGTACGTAGAGCACAGGATAATCTTATGGGCAGTGATAGCTCTTACCATTTCAGAATTAGGTGTAGCAGATTACTAAAACAGCATGTTCTCATGTTACATGTAGTGTACAAATAGGTTCCACTAGTGCAAGCATGATATAAAGTTATACGTGACATTGCAGAGATCTAATTTATTCTCTACTTTTCTGAAGTGCAGTGGAACCCTAACACCTGGCAGATTTGGACCAGAATTTGTTAAGTTTCTTCCTGTTTCAAGTGGTTGCTAGCTGGGCTATTGAAGAAGACACTACACTCCTTGTTCTTTCATTTAATCCCTACTACTTTTTCTGTCTCACCCTCCTCCCATCCCTCATCTTGTCTTCCTTTGCTCCAAATGAACTGAGTTTGCAAACAAGGATCCTCGTAAGCCGGAAGACATTTTATTATTGGTGCTTCTCCCAGTGGGAAGGATGCCACCCCCTCCATATGTTCTTGCAGTTGTTGGTGCCGATACAAACGGCACAGTGTTCAACTATCTGTCCATGCTGGCTGCCTGACAGTCCTGCTTTTCATCTGGCCACTGGGAACTGGGGTGTGTATGCATTAGACAGATCATCAAAGAAAATGACTTCTCTCCCGCCAGGAACAAATCCATGCTGTCTCAACATCCAGAGAGTGAGAGAGAGAGAGAGGAATAACCTTAGTGTATACTTCTCCACTTAATCTGGCCCTTTGAGGAGGTGGATTTTAATTAATGACACTTCCCTTAGTTTAAGCATGAACAATTGATTTCTAACTCAGCTGTTTTAGAATATAATAGCAATAGGTAACACTCATTGGTCACCAGGAAACAAAACTGAGGAGACTGAAGAAGACTGTTGGCTGTAACCAATAACTAAACATCGAAGGCTGTCTGCGTCCAAGATGCTGGGTTGTATCTTGGGAAAAAATACCCCATTCAAGTAACGCAGATGTTTGATTTGTTTTCTGAAACCACCAGAATTTTTCATTCACTAGCAGCAATTTTAAAAGGCTGTCCTTCAGGAAAGTGAGTTAAAGCATCCAGTTTATGTTGGACAAGATACTTAGCTATTTGTTATCTCGTAGTTGCAACTTTTAAAGGCCAGAATAGATTCTGTAGTTATAAGTGTATGATATTTCCACATAAATTGTTGGGGTAAGTTACATATATAGAATGTGTTAGTATGAAAATTTGGAGTGACATATACTCTGATCTATCATAATATTTAAGAAGGGATATAATTATAAACCTGCTGACCAGGGCTAAATAGATCTCCTGACAATTTGAAGAAAATCCTTGGAACCTATGCAATGTTATGATAATTTTATACAGTAGGGTTCCTTCATTTTGCTGAAATAAGTAGTAGTACTTTGTATGTGAAAACCTGCAGTTTGACCATGGATCTGATTTTGGGGGGGGGGGGTATTTTTTCCCCATGAGTATTTATGCTACTTGAGTTTTAAGACTCTCTGTTCCAGATGCTTCCTAGAAATTCTTAGATGCCGATGCTGCAACTCTGACAGGTATTTGGGATGAGCAGTTGCTATGATTCGGCTACTCCAGTGCTTTCTTTCCTGGTGCCATGTAGCCATGCTGTGTGCAAACCACCTGGGAGTTACTTTGCCATGTGGATGCTTGATTTTCCTCCCTCCAGTGCTGGTGGTTTTGTTGTGCTCTTTCTTTGTTGGGACTTAAGTATATCATTAAGACACTGGCTTTTTAAGAAAGTTTGAAAGCTTTAATTTGAAGCAGTTAGTGGCTTGATTTCAGCAATGTTAATGTTTTTTTAAAAGATCTAACTACTTGTAATAGCATGGATATCAGAGACAGACATAGAGTTTGGATAGAGCATTAGGGAACATTTAGCATGGAAATTTGTCAGTGCAAGAGACAAGCGTTTCTATTCATGTAGTTCAACGAATGGTCACCGAATGGTCACCGTCATCACCATCATTGTTATCTTCCTCACTGTCATCACTGTTATCTTCATTATCATCATCTCAGTAAAGAATCATAGAAGGAGAATGGTGGGAAAGAAAAGACATCAGCTTTCACTGCTTTCTCATGCAGGTTCCTGCTCTGAGAACTACAGGTGGAAGAGTGGGTGCTTGACTCCATCTGGTTGTCCTCCTCAACGTACATGTTTGGCTTCTGAATTCTATTTCCTAGATATTCTGAATGTCTATTCCACATCTTCAAGCCTTCTTCAGCTTGAACTGTGCACAGTATTCCCAAGGTATAGACTTCTAATAGGCACCTAGTGGGGAATTTTGACTTTCATATCTGCGGGCACCTGACATTGCCCCTTCACAGCCACCTGTATTCAGGTTTAATTGCTGTATTGGCACTTTGCAAAAAAATGATGGATTTCGGATTGCAGTTTGGGCACTCAATCTGTACAAGGTTCACCATCACTGATCTAGTGAATTGATGCTGTCAATTACATGTCATTTCCATCTCAGCTTTCACATTTGGATGCAAAATTCAGAGGGTGTTGAATGTGTTACATTTTACGGCCTTCCCTTTGCTACACTGGCATTTGGTAAACAGTTACGACTCCTCTGTGCAGTATAACCCAACACAGACATAGTTATTGCAATAGGACTGCCTTCTACTTTTTTTTTTTTTTTTGGCTTGGAGCATACAAACCGCTACTGCCTCCTTATCATATGATTGTCCTTACTTGCACATGTTGCTTGAATAAAGCATCTCACATGTTTTAATGCTTCCTTTATCTTTTGTTTCAAATACTCTTTTGGTTATGTGATGGACTTAGATATGAATGAGGGCATAGAAATTCCTTCATCCCATTGGACTGCCAGCCATCTCTGGAGATGAGCAGCTGATCCATTGTTCTCTTGACCTGGGGAAGTGCATAAATCATGGTCTGTGAGAGTGAGTGTCTTACCACTACCACCACTTTCCTTTTCCATTCAGAAAGCTAGCATTTGTCGTGTTCATCATTCTTCTGTCCCTGGCCTTGTCTAGACTTGCTAAAATGGCCTGAGGGGCTACTACTGACCTACTCAAGCAGTGACCTGAAAAAAGGGGGGTGTCTGGCTGTGCTTATCCTGATGGAAGAAATTCCATTCCAGCTTGTGCTGGGATGCCCCTCAGGCCCCTCAATTCTAGGGAAGCTGGACCTTAGGGGAAAGTGGCAGCTGCCAATGTGTTCTGGAGTTTCAGAGCACTGCATTGACTGAGCAGCATCCTTCACTTGAGATGGCTTGAATGACAACTGAAATGATGGTTTTTTTTTTCCACATGGCCTGCTAGGGCACAGTCAGCAAGATTCTCTTCCTTTGTACAGGCTGGAAGAGGTCATTAGCTACCACTGGCCCCTCCCAGTAATCCCAAAAGAAAGCCACTAGAACAATTGCAGAGGGGTGCAGTTAAGACTTTGCTGAAAGGTGTTCTCTCTGTTCTGGAGCTTTCATGCTATCATTTCCTATCATGTGTGTATTGGATAAGAGATATTTGCCTCTCGTTATTTGCACTTTCTTTATTAATCATTATTTTCCTCATTTTAAGAGCAATCATACTGTTTGGGGGGAAATGCTGTTTGGATTACAACTCCTGTGATTGGTATTTCAACTCCCAATTGGTATATCAACCAGGGGATTGTGGAAATCCAATTTATGAGCGAACTGTAAAGAAGGATATACCTTAGGAAGCAAGATTTGAGTTGGTTTTTAAATCTCTCAGAGAAAACATTGTAAATGATATGGATCATTGGGCTGGAATACCTGGCTGTAAAACTGGGGACTATAAAATCTACTAAGCATCCTTGCAAGTCCATGTAAGTTATGAGGATGTAATGTTTAGGAATAGGAATAAGAATATTTGGATAAACACAGCATATTATAGGACTTATGTGTTGAGGTCATGGTGGTGATTGGAAGACTGGGTGAGATAATTGTTTTGGTGGTGAAGAAAATTAAGCCTTGTTTTCTCTAAACAGCAGAAATTTGGCAAAGCTTCAGAGAGTCAGAATGTGCCCATATACTTATTTAGTTTCTCATTATCTTGTCCTGAGGCTTCATGTTTTCACTGACCTCATTTGGCAGAAGCCTCCTGGATCAAGTAATTCTGTTATTCCAAATCTTCAGTTCTGCTTACACTTTCCATTGCTTAGGTTGCTGCAGTTTCCAATAAGGCTTATGTGTTTGGGGTGAGGGAAAGCAGTGCATGAGGATGAGTACAGTAGTTAGAAAGCTTAGAGGAGAATGAGGCTTTCTCTTAGGAAAGATCACATGTTGAGACAAAAGCACATGTCCTCTTCTTACATCATTGTCCCTGCAGGCAATGCAGATCCTTCAGTGCTAGCTGTCTGAGACATCAGACATGCAAATAAAGCTTGCTATCTCCAAATAAGCCAGCTAATAAAAGCAAGCTAATTTGCCAAATCAGGTGAAGTCAGTTTTGGATAAACAGTCCTTTTCATGGTGCATTGCTGCTAGTTACAGAACTACTTCTCTGAGGGCTTAGATACTAGATCTCTCTTCTCCTTTGGTGTGAATAATGAATTAGATTGGAGAGGAGATGCCTTATTTTCCATCTTTCTTTTTGCTCTTATAATTATCTGTTCTAGTCAGCCAGGGAATAACGTCATTAAGACATTGGATCTTAACAGAGATAAGCCGTTGAAAAGAGGGAGAGACATATCTCATATGTTCATTTGTAACTTAATATTCTTCAGTTGCATGAATTTGGCAAAATATATCACCAAGCAAATGTGCCTTTCAACAGTATTGAAAAACTGTTTTAAATGTAATTTGCACCAAATATGTTTTATAAGTGTGATTTGCCTCAAAAGTATGCATTTATCCTAAAAGGCACATTTTAAATCACTCTTCCTCTGCCTACTGGAAGTCTTAAGAAATGAATAACTCAAAAGATAATTATCTTCCAATCTGCACACTGGTCCAAGAGGTATGGATCTCCTGAGACTAAGTCAAGTTGCCAGTGTGACTTAAGTCGGACTTGCCAGCATGTTGCGTGATTCAACTTCCCATCCCTGGCCCTTACTGTTAAAATACTTTGCTTTTGGGTACAGGCCAAAAGTGTCAGCTTAAATAACTGGGTGGGATTTAGAACTTTCTCTTAGCCAAAATGAAAGGATTGTTCTGGTGTTGCCAAATTTCTGTGGGCAGTTTCCCAGTCTCCTCCCTCCCCCCCATGGTAGTTCTCTTTTCAACCTTGAAATCAAGTGAGAGTGAATGTGATCTAGCAGCTGTAAGTGAAAGAGGGCCTGCTTTCATAGACTCATAGAATCATAGAGTTGGAAGAGACCTCAAGGGCCATCTAGTCCAACCCCCTGCCATGCAGGAACCCCCATCACAGTGCTGCTGACATATGGCCACCCAGCCTCTGCTTAAAAACCTCCAAAGAAGGAGGCTTTCATTCAGACAGATATGAGGAATTTGTCTGGGACTTGGCTGTGAAACTTACATGAGCAGTACAGGTGAAAAGAGGAGCCAAAGAAACTCCCCACAAACACCACAGTTTATGCACTTTTCTCTCTCTCTCTCCAAATGGAGGACTCCAGGCTTTCATGATCTATTCATTTTTTTTTGTTATAACCCCAGAAGTTCCACCTGAAAGCCTGGAGCAAATGTTATACATTTAGAACACAAGCATTCTGAGATTAGAAATTTGTTCTGACACCTAGAATTCTATTAACAGTGTTTTCATTTAGAAAAACCATTCCTAGATGGTCCTTTCCTCAGTAACCTTCTTTTATTTACCCTGAGTAGGTAACATTTTGTGGCTGTTAGTAAAACAAGAGGGAATCAAATGTTTTTGCTGATCAGTGGAAAGCCATTTAAAGAGCTACCAGTAGATTCTACTCTTATGTACCTGTGACTTGTCAGTCCTCCAAGAACAGGGATGGCTAGTCTTTGACTTTCCACGTGATGTTCGATTGTAGTTCCTATCAGCCTCAGCTATCATAGCTAAGGGTGATGGATGCTGGGAGTTGCAGCTCAGTATCTGGAGGTAAATATACTTTTCACCCCTATTCAAGTGAGACTCAGAGTACAAATGTACAACATTTTTTACTTCTTGCAATCCTCAAGGACAAGGATCTTAATGCCAGTATTATTTGTTCCAACAAAGTGACCCTCAAGAAGCATGGAACAAAAATTCCTGTAATCCAGCTCAACATTTTATGTACAGTACATTACATGTATGTCTGTAAAGATTCTCAGTCATCCAGGTCAGTTTATCTGGAAGTTGAGTCATGGCAACTGGACTTCTTTTCTTGAGAGATTGAAACGTTTTGCTGCTCATCCAAACAGCCTTCTCATTCTGAGGAAATCTAGTTCGGAGTCCTCCATTTTATAGTTCACTTTGATCTCATGTCACCTTGGTCGGAAATAGGCTTATAAGATGAACAATGGCCTGAATAGGCTCCTTAGGTGGGCAATAGTCTCAATAGGCCTTTAGGTGAACAATGACCTAAGGTGCTTTGACCTCATGTCACCTTGGTCGGAAATAGGCTTATAAAATGAACAATGGCCTGAATAGGCTCCTTAGGTGGGCAATAGTCTCAATAGGCCTTTAGATGAACAATGACCTAAGGTGCTGAAACCCATAAATTATGCGTCGTTAGCTATGGCCTTGGTGGTGGAGGCCTGAAGTATTTTTTATTTGTCTGGGCATTATTGAAATCATTGCCTGATAAGTAGTAGATAGACTGTGTCTGAGGCCCCCACCTCTGTTGAGAGAGGGGTTTTCAATACTCACATGAATGACTTCACTGACTCCAATCTCAAACCACCTATCTTCTTTGTCTAATATGCGGACATCCTGATCTTTGAAAGAGTGCCCTTTGTCCTTCACTTGGAAGTGTACTGCTGATTCTGGTCCTGACCTGTTTCCCCTCCTATGTTGGGCCGTCCCCCTGCTTAATGGCTGTTTAGTTTCTCCAATGTAGAGGTCTGCACACTCCTCACTGCATTGGACCATGTATACTATATTGCTCCTTTTGTATTTTGGTGTCGGGTCCTTTGGGTGGATGAATCTCTGCCTTAATGTGTTTGTGGGTTTGACGTAAGCAGGGATGTGGTGTTTGCCAAAAATCCTTTTAAGCATTTCTGACACTCCAGCCATGTAGGGAATGACCTGGTTCTTATGTCAGCTCTGGGTCTCAGGCTGATCGATTGTTCTTCTGGGTTGAGACTCTGTTTTGTTGAAGGCCCACTTTGGATAGCCACAGGCCTTAAGTGCTGTCTTCAGGTGCCTGTTTTCCTTCTTGGATTCTGTGGAGGTGGGGATGCTCTCTTCTCTGTGGTTTAGGGGCCTGATTATTCCTAATTTGTGTTGTAATGGATGGTGAGATTCAAACAGCAAGTACTGATCTGTGTGGGTGGGTTTCCTGTAAACTTCTACTCCCAGGCCACGTGGTGCCTTAGGCCACCTAATGGCCTATTGAGACTATTGTCCACCTAACAAGCCTATTCAGACCATTGTCCATGGTATGAGCCTGTTTCAGACCAGGGTGACAGGAGATCAAAATGAACTATAAAATGGAAGCCTCGCAACCAGCTTTCCTGAGACTGACAAAGCTGCTTGGATGAGTAGTGAAACATTTCAGTCTCTCAAGAAAAGAAGTCCCGTTGCCATGACTCAACTTCCAGATACATTACATGTGGTGCTTTAAAAAATACTTCTGGAGCATCATTTTGTGGTTTTCCCTGTGATGGATGGACAGTCAGCCAGAGTTGTTATGCCACTCCTATCCATCCATCCATCCATCTGTGACAGGCCAGTTTTTGCAAACATTTTGAAATCTTTTATCTTTTTCCTCCTGCCTCTTAGCTCTAAAAATAAACACACAGCCTCCCAGAACAAACCATCTGTTTCATGGTTGAACACTTGGAGGTTCTGGTATGTAGTGGGGTGAGGGCATTCTGCAGTTGCTGGCAGTTATCTCAGGGTGGGATAGGATGGGGGGAGACAATCAGGGGAACTCTCTCCAGAGCTGTTGAGAACCTTTTCTTGCTTGGCTCCAGTAATACCTGCTTGCCCAAGGAGCCTCAATATTCAGTAGCCTTTCCTTTCAGTCTGATCCTTAGAATCCACCTTAGACAGGATACATGAAAGATGCCTCTTAAGCAAGTCTTTCTGTGGGCAAAATAAAGTATCCTTCAGCTCCCCCTCTTTTTAGCATTCCTTACTGGTATTGTCTGGGGGCAATGGGTCATAAAATGAGAGGCGAACATGGAATCATAGAATTGGAAGGGGCCTATGCCACCTGCCCTGTGCAGGAATCCAAACCAAAGATCTGACAGATGGTTGCCCAGTTTTCTCTTGAAACAAGAGCACTCACTACCTCTCAGTGTAATTGGTTCCATTGTTGTACTGATCTACCAGTTAAGAGATTTTTTTCTCATCTGGATTTCTGTAGCTTGAACCTATGATTACATCTTCAGCACTCTAGTTGAGGCCTAACCAGTGCTGAATGGAGGGGAAATAGTACCTCAGGGGATTTGGAGACTGCTTCTGTTAATGAATCATAAAATCATACTTGCATTTTTTTTTCATGCATATTGCACTGTTGGCTCATATTCAGCTTTTGGTCTACCACAATTCCATGATCTTCTCATTTGTGTTACTGAACTTGGTACACCTTATCTTGTAACTGGACATTTGGGGTTTTCCACTGAGATTTAGATATGGCTGGGGACTAGAAAGTAAATGATGCTGGGCTATAGCTGAAAAGTGAAAGCCTTTCCCACCTGACTAAAGGATGAAGGTTATACTATGATACAGTATATGGGAACATGCTCTGCAGGTACTGGAGAGGGAACTCACACAGGTGGAGTTGCAATATCCCAGTTCATTTATCCTGCCCTAAGGTCCTCACCGCCCAGAGTGGCCTTGTTGCTAGTTGGTGCGGTATACAAGTCCAATAAATAAATAAATAAATAAATAAATAAATAAATAAATAAATAAATAAATAAATAAAAATAACATTTTACAAATAAAGATAAAGGAAATAAACACGAATTCTCATACATTTCCTAGTAAGCAAACAAGGGATAATTCCTCCTTGCTTTCCAGAATGATTCCCCTGTCCTAGTCTCACACAGGCAGTGACACACAATAAATGCCACAATATACACATTCAGTACTGTATGTCTCCTGCTTCAGCACCTTCCTGGAAAAACACCCCCTTCTCTCCCCTTGGCTGGTGCTGGAAGTATAAACCAATAGGGGTAGTAGATCAAAGGCTTCTACCTTGTTCTCAGGTGCTCCCATTAATATTCTCTCGGATACAAAGAGAAGAATTATACATATTTTAAGTGTATAATTTTATCCTGTAACTGATTGCAGTTACCTTAGGTAAGGGCAAATCATGTGCTAATGAGAAATGGTTTATGTTTTTATATGTACTGGCACCAGACTATGGAGCAGGATATCAGAGTATTTATTCTATCTATGTTACGAATGCTATGCCTGATGAAAAATAATAATGCATGGCTTCCTGTTTTTGTTAAACACTAATTTGTAGCCCTCATGATTAGAGATGGTAAATTTCTGGTACTATGGCACTATGGAAAAAAACTTTGGGGGAAGAAAATGGAAAAATTGGGGGGAAAGACAGGGTGGGTTTATTTCATTTTTTCCTCAGAGTTTCCAAAACATTAACATCTCTACCTGATTCAAATGACATGTTTGGAAGTGTCCTCGGCAGAACCCACAACTGGCTCCAATTACTGTATCACAGGAACAAAGACATTAATTCCTCCTATTGCATGTTACATTTTCCATACTACCCATCCTTAGCTGAAACAGACTTTTACTAGCCTCCTCACATGAGCATATAGGGTGGCTTGGATACTGTTATTTGTTGACCTGATTGCCCAGTGTTTGCATGCTTAGCCAACCAAATAGCTGTATGTAGACTGGAGAAAATGATAGGAGTTTGCGGGGGGGGGGGGTTATGTATTTGTAATAAATACCCCATAGCATCTGTCACCTGGTATATAGTACAAGAGGAGTGGGTGTGAGGAATCCTGCGCAGTGCTACAATGCTTTCCACAGTCATAGTACTTAATGAGTTCTAATGTATTGATCAGATGGTGTGACTTGGTGTTGGTTTGCTAAATGGGATCCTTTGTGTGGCCAACATTGTGTATATAGCCCCCTTCTTATTCAGGACCAAGAAAGTGTTCAGATATATCTAGGGCTTTTATAAAAAAGCTCTTATCAAACATGGACCTCTTGTCTCTTTAACAAAAAACTGCATTTTTTTATTTCTAATAAGAAGTCTGCACTTGTTTTGGCGTCTCATGTGCAACGTGTCAGAAGAAATTAATGAATCATTTCTTTTTATTTATTCATGTTAAACAAGTGTTTCCTCTTCCTACTCCAGACAGCAGCTCCTCTCAAATTCTCCATGCTGCAAAGAAACTTCTTTCTGACCATGGTGTTCCTGAATTCTTGTCCCATGTGGGAGAATTGGCAAAGAGTTCCTTGTGCATATCCTGTCCTTGATTCTCTCTCTGGGTTGTTCCAGGTTCTGGCCGTTTACAGCTTTGGCTGTCATGCTTGCTTCCTGCTCTGTGTTTTCAGAGATGTGGCTAAGATTTAACCCCACTCAGCTTCTATGTTCTTAATGCTTAGAAAAAACATACACTGGGTGATAATGGTACCATTTTCTGCATCCTTTCAATCTGTTCTAGTATCTATGAAGATAGAAGTGGCAGTTGCTCTGTTCATTTAATCTAGTGGAAAATAGCCTGATCATGAGCTTTTATCTCATGACCAACCAAGCCCAGCAGCTAGAACTAAGTATTATGTAGGTGGTGCACTACATTAATGTATTCCTAGCTGCCTAGATACCCTAAGCCAGGCATGTCCAAACTTTGACTCTCCTGATGTTTTGAACCACAACTCCCAGAATTCCCAAGCCTGTATTTCCACTGGCAAAGGACTGTGGGAGTTGTGGTCCAAAACATCTGGAGGGCCAAAGTTTGGACATTCCTGCCCTACGCATATCCGATTTCGCCTGATTTCGGAAACTAAGGAGGGTCGGGCCTGGTTAGTACTTGGATGGGTGACCACCAGGGAGTAGCAGGTGCTGTAGGTGCCTGGAATGGGAACTGGCAAACCACTTCAGTATTCCCGCCAAGAAAACTCCGTGGACATGGAGTCACGAAGAGTCGGTCACGACTGTAATGACACAACATACACGTACCCCATTTAGAAGCATGTTCTGAAAGTAATGAAAAAAATGATGGGCCGTTTTGGGCCAGTCTGGCTGTAGAATAATGATAAAGCGCACAGAAAAGTGACTGTATGTTAAAATAATATGGATTGTGCACACTCAGTTGTCATTAAAGGGTGTTTTTGGACAATTGATGCTCAAGCTTTGGCTGGCACTGACTGGATTTTTGTTGCATTTGAATCTTGCAGTGGTTTTAATTTTACTACTCATTTTGTTTTATATTTGGGGGGGGGGGATAAAGAGAAACACCAATTGCCTCCATCAAATAAATTTTCCAGCTGCTAACACTTGGCTTCACTTAACTTAATGGATTGTTTGGACAGGAATATTGGAGTCTGTTTTGCACAGTAGTGTCTGCATGCCAGTTTTTGCCAACTATCCCTGTCTCTTCTGTGTTTCAGCTGGGATGAAAGTAGTTCCATCAGTAGTGGCCTCAGCGATGCCTCGGATAATCTCAGCTCAGAAGAATTCAATGCCAGCTCGTCCCTCAATTCACTACCTTCTACGCCTACAGCTTCCCGCAGAAATTCTGCCATAGCAGTAAGTAGGCCAAAAAATTACAGTGTCCACCAAAGGCACTAGCTTTGTGTGTATTCCTGTCTGTGTGTTTGGGTCTGGGTCTCAAAGGATTTGAAACCAGAAGAACAAACTGCATGAAATCCGATGCTGCCTCTTTACTGGATGTAAGCTTGTGGGGGTTTTATTCTCAATTCAACACATTTCTGTGCTTCGTCAATTTTTATGTTGCAGATGTGCACGAAATGTCAGAGACATGTAAAGTGCTATGTTGATCACTGTGGAGCAAGAAAGGGGTCAAATGCTGTTTTTACTGCTGCTGTCAGTTATAAATTCTTTATCATCATCGTCGTCTTAGAGCTACAGAGCTGGAAGGGACCCTATGGATCACTAAGTCCAGCTTCAGTCAGGAAGGCAAAGTGGGCAGGGGTGGGGGATCCTTAAACCACTGAGCCATCCAGCAGTTCACAATTCTGATTATAACACAAGAAGCCATAACCTAAGTGGTACACTGAATGCAGCTGTGTTTGTTGCACAATACACCTTTCCCTTTGAAAATGATGGACAGATTTTTCTTTCATCTTTGCAAAAAACAGTGTAGACTGTTGCTGCAGTGTTGACATCTATGATGAGGTAAAGACTGTGTCTCCATGATAGAGTACGTTCTTTGGTTAGAGCACTGGACTGTTACTTTGGGGACTCAAAGTCTGCTTTTATTCCTCATTGAATGTCAGTTGCATGACTTGATGTGAGATGATGGGTGCAAGTGGCCACTCATTAACTACCCACAAGTTGCTGCTGTGATTTGAATCATTGCACTTAATACCAGTGTGCATAACCAACTGGCTAGTAAAGCATTTCCTTGTAGGTGCAATCCATGATATCCCTACTTTTAAAAGGTTTAGGGAGCAAAGAATGGGGAAAGGCTCTTGAGTTGCTGAAGAGTTGTGGTCAGTCAGGACCAAAAGCTCGGAGCCAGATGAACAAGTCATCTTTTCTTGCCTGAGGCAGCTTTCTGAATACCTGTTACTTGGGGGGAGGTTGAGAAGTGTGTGTGAGGAGCAGTCTCAGGTGCCAAACTAATAGCATCATCTTTGCTCCCTGCCCCACAGTTGCGCACAGACTCTGAGAAGCGCTCACTGGCAGAAAGTGGGCTAAACTGGTACAGCGAACCTGAAGAGAAAGTTCAGAAGAAGATGGACTATGATAGTGGGAGTCTGAAAATGGACCACAGTTCCTCCAAATGGCGCCGGGAGCGCTCTGAAAACTGTGAGGAGGCTCCTGCCAAAGGCGGGGAGCTGAAAAAGCCTGTCAGTCTGGGCCCCCCAGGTTCCCTGAAAAAGGGCAAGACGCCTCCTGTGGCTGTGACCTCCCCCATTACTCACACTGCCCAGACTCTCAAAGTGGCAGGTAAGTTTGGGATGGGTAGTGGAGTCACACTATTAGTGAGGCTGTTTAGATAAATAAATGGGAATCAAGGTACATGAGTAACTCTACATACTGGGAGAGCCATAAATGGGTTCACTGCCTCCTAGGGCTGCACCTCAGTAAAATATTTGGCCCTATTTAGAGTTGGGCACAAAATGAAAATATAGTGTTTCATTTCATTTCGCCTTTCATTTTGTTTTGTTAGTAATGGATTTTTAAAGTAGTTTCATAACAAAATGAAACACTATGCTCCCCTGGGTCCTAGAGGCACCAAAATTGCAGGGTAGCTTCTTTGGGCTCTTCCCTGTAAGCATCCAAAATTTGGAGAGGTTTGGATTTCAGGAGGCTGAGATATTAAACCTCAAAAGGGGTGCCTCTAGGGGGAAAAACATTCTAATTGAATCCGGAAGCCATAATAGCCCCACCCTCACCCTGTGGGCAAGCAATTAGCGCCTTCCTGATTCAATTAGAAATATTTTTCCTAGGGCACCCCTTTTGAGGTTAATAACTTTGCCCCATGACCCCCATACTTCTCTAAATTTCAGGGATTTACAGGGAAGGGTCCAAAGAAGCTATGCTGTGATTTCCATGCTGATACATGGCTGTGAACCCTATTTTCAAGTATATTAAAAACATTATGTAAGCATTCGCAGCCATGTATCAGCATGGAAAACACAACATAGTTTCATTGGACTCTTCCCTGTAAACCCCCAATTTTGGAGATATTTGGGAGTTATGGGGCCAGGTTATTAACCTCCAAAAGGGGTATATGGCGCACACCAGCAATATAGGGGTTAATAGTTGCATTAGTTTCATTTCCTATAATTCATCTCATTGATCATGCTGGTAGAAGCTGATGAAATCCAGCAACATCTGGAGGACCAAACCTTCTCCAGCCACCATGTTGGAGCTCATTAATTAATTTAAAATTAAAGACGATAATACAGCTGCTCCATCAAATCAAAGATGCAAATGATATATGAGACTGCTACTGCTGCCTATGGGGAGATTATATTTTGTGCTGAGTCAATGGAACTCATTAAGAGCAGTTGCACTATTTTGGTCCTGTAGACACATCCCCTGAGATTTTTTTACGCTTACTACCATTCATAACCCCAGAACTGGAAGGGACTCAATGGATCACTGAGTCCAGCCCCTGTCAAGGAGGTACAGTTTGAGAATTGAACTCCCGACCTCTTGCTCTACAGCCAGAAGCCTGAGCCACTAAGCTATCCAGTCAAGGGGGTGGGGGAAGGAGTCACAGAATGAAAGAATAATGCAGTTGGACAAGACCTACAAAACCGTTGAGTCCACCCCCGTGTTAAATGCAGGAATCCAAGTTTGCATATAGAGAACAGAAAAATCTTAACACTTATCTTCCTTTGTTACCACTGTGTGTCTTTCTAGCATGTATAGCATAGATGGAAGGTGGGATTTTGAGTCAAATCTGTGTTTCCTGCAAAGAAGAAAGGGGCCTGGTGGTTACTATACTGTGGCAAAGGGGCAGTGATGTAGTATGGTGGGTGCCATGGACGAGACTTGCCTTGGGCACAATATTTTAGGGGACACAGTTCACACCCCTTTCCCGCCTTCTGCCCTCCTGGACATGTCCTGCCTACCTCCTTCCTCCCATCCCTTCCTCACTTGTTTAGTCCTGGCTCAGGAGCCTATTGCTGAGGGGTACCGTCTGGGAGCAGCAAGGGCAGCAGAAGCCCTGGGCCCTCAGCCCTGGTGCCTGGCCAGAGCACCGCCTGCCCTGGGACTGGCTCTGCACCAGCAAGTGGTGCCCAGGCAGCTTCCACTTCCACTGAGAGTGCTGCTGCTGGCTCAGGAAGCAGCCACCCATTTTGTGAGGTGGGGAGTAGTCCAGAGGTCCTAACCCCAGAGGTAGGCCTGCAGAGTTGCCCCTGTTTGCCAGGTTTGTGGGAGAGGAGTGGGCAGAAGGAATGAGAATTTGCCTCTGTTTTATACTTATCCACTCCACCCCTCACACTGCTCCTCACCCACCCACCCACAGATCCTCCAGCATGGGAGCCGGTATGTTGCTGGTGAGAAGCCAACCCCTCTCTGGTTTATGCCCCACTGCTTGTGTGCCTTGCCTTGGGTGCTGGCAACCCAAGCTACACCACTGCAAAGGGGAAGCCTCTTTCGGCCCGTCTTTGGGGAAAAATACGTTTCAGAAACATGCACTGCTTTCTTGTTGCATGCTGGAGGGAAGCTGTGTTACTTCTGGGTTCGTATACTGTTAATCAGTTAGATGTTTTGGGATAAGTTCTCTGCAATATAGTCTAGCCTGGGAAACCCCTTGCATCTCACTTCTCTGACTCCCATGAATGTGAATACCCATAGCCCACCTAGAAAAATTCATTGCCTAAATATCCTTTCCTTGTACTGGTTTCAAACTGTGTTTTTCCCCTGACTGGATCCTTTTAAATGTGTCCTTTAGGAAAGCCTGAAGCAAAAGCAACAGACAAGAACAAGCTGTCTGTGAAGAATGCAGGCCTACAGCGTTCTTCTTCTGATGCTGGCCGGGACCGGATTTCAGATGCTAAGAAACCTCCTTCTGGGCTCACACGAACCACCACATCTGGTTCCTTTGGCTACAACAAGAAGCCACCTCCTGCAACTGGCACTGCTACAGTCATGCAAGCTGGTGGTTCAGCCACACTTGGCAAGATCCAGAAGAACTCCAGTATCCCTGTCAAGCCCGTCAATGGCAGGAAAACCAGCCTGGATGTTTCTAATGCCGGAGAGCCTGGTTTCATGGCACCAGGAGCCCGTACTAACATCCAGTACCGGAGCCTGCCACGACCAGCCAAATCCAGCTCCATGAGTGTGACAGGCGGGCGCAGTGGGCCACGGCCTGTTAGTAGCAGCATTGACCCCAGTCTCCTGAGCACAAAAGGCAGCATCTCTGTCTCGCGGCTCAAGGAACCTTCTAAAATTGGGACAGGCCGGAGCACACCAGTACCAGTGAATCAAACAGACAGGGAGAAAGAGAAGGCCAAAGCCAAAGCTGTGGCCCTGGACTCCGACTGTATTTCGGTCAAGAGCATTGGCTCCCCTGAAAGTACCCCAAAGGCTCAAGGCACCCACCAAACGCCTGCCAAAGTGACTGAGCTGCCACCAACACCACTCAGGTAGGAACTGGAGGGGCCTCCATCAGGTTGACAGTCTGGCGTGTCTGCTTAGTGGATGTATAATTCTCACCCTGCATATCAGAAGAGCTCTTTTTGTCTCCTGTGGGGAATGACTACTTGTTACCTAGATACTGAAAGAGTATAATGTTAGTGAAAAGCTTTTTTTTTTAATGTAAAAGTATATTAAGTGTTCCCTGAGTGCTTTGACATGCCTTATTTTGAGTTACAGTGGCATACCTAAATCCCTCTTTTCCCAGAGCCTAGAGTGCTTGGCTATATATAGTTTCTGTACACATATTGTCATAAGTAAGTATCATTCCAGACCCAAGGCTTTAATTGTTCAAACTCATCAATGTAAGAAAACAAATGACAGGAAAGTTGATAGCAGATCTTGATTGTTTTGGAATAAATTGGAATGATGAAAGGATCTCAAGATAAGAAAATGTTAGAGCTGTTGTCCAAAAGTATCTTTTCAAATAGAAAACACGCAAAGCCTCTGAATCAAATTCTGATTATAAATGGGTCTACATAAAGCTCTCTTGAGTGTGGACACCTAGTCCACCAGTGCAGTGCACTCCAGAAAAATAAGGAGGAGTTTTGTGAGCATGAATGTCTATTGAGATGCCAGCATCCTGTCAGTTTATTAGGAAAACCATCTCCATAAATACAGAATTAACATACAATTGCATTCCTCTGGATCAATAGATCCACTAATAGTGTGTGAGTGGATGCTTCATCACTAGAATTCTGAGCAATGATCCTCCTATTTGTTATTAGAATTACTGGAAATATGCCATTTTATAAATTGAAAGTTCCTAAGAAAATTGTACTACTTTTCAATTATTTTTTTTTGCCAGATGTTATATGCATGATGTAGTCTTCTCTAGGCAGAACTCTCAGCCTATGCTTATAGAAGTACCCTAATTCTGCGTTGCTCCATTTCAGGTCAGCAGCCAAAAGCTACGTGAAAGCCCCTTCTCTGGCTAACCTAGACAAGGTGAACTCCAACAGCCTGGACCTTCCTTCCGCAAGTGAGCTTCACCAGATGCCGGGTGGCAAGCTGCCAGAGTCCCACACCTCTACAGTGAATGTCGGTAGCCACCTCACATCATGCTTCACGCCAAGCCCGGCTCCAGTCCTGAACATTAACTCGGCTAGCTTCTCCCAGGGCCTGGAGCTCATGGGTGGCTTCAGCATCCCCAAGGAAACCCGCATGTACCCCAAGCTTTCCGGTTTGCACAGGAGCATGGAATCCTTACAGATGCCTATGAGCCTGCATAGTGCCTTTTCATCAGGCAGTACAACAGCGCCCACTTCTAACCCTACCCCTTCTGTTGCTACTGAAGAGGAACCTAGTGAGATGGCATGGACTGGAAGTCCCAGAATCACACATCTGGAGAGGTAGGGAAAATCTTTTGGTGTAGCTTTCGAATAGTAGAATCTTTCATAAGGTATAGGAGATGGGAGCTGTTAGTAGGTGGCTTCTTCAGAAAACAGGGCTGGGGAATCTTTTGGTATCTGGATACCTTTCCCAGGTGCTATCTTGAACAGCTAAAAGTGAATACCTACCATATCTGGGTGACAGAACAAGCTTGGCACCTGTCATAAATTGCTTAATCAATTCTTGCA
Source organism: Phrynocephalus versicolor (assembly GCA_023846285.1). Classification (NCBI taxonomy): domain Eukaryota; kingdom Metazoa; phylum Chordata; class Lepidosauria; order Squamata; family Agamidae; genus Phrynocephalus; species Phrynocephalus versicolor. The sequence continues at coordinate 72,622,431 of JAHTLZ010000129.1, read as the reverse complement.
ATTAATTATTCAGTACTACCAAGGAAATAGTGGAAAAGATGAAAGTCGGCTGCTAAAATAACAATGGGGAATCTTTAACCAGGTCTCCAGACATCACAAGGCTGCAGCTTCTAGTGTTTGTCACCATTGCTTATGTTAACTAGGCCTCATAGGACTTGGAAACTATCAAAATTTGATGGGCCTTATTTTGCTTGCCCCTGCTTTATACAAATTCCAACATAGTCTTTCACTTCCTCCTCCTTGTTGCTTGGCAAAGTCTAGTGCCACTAGTTGTGCAAACACAAAACTGTAGGCTTTTCATGTTATGTTTTTGTATTCTCAAACTTCACAACCACATCCACCTTCAGTCGTGGGATGGAGACAGTTTTGGTCACCTGGGTGGATGACCTAAAAAGGAACTGGATAGGAGAATATGTCCCTGTTGATTCTGGCGGATCTCTCAGTGCCTTTTGGTACCATTTGATACAATTGCTTGTGGCATCTTTCTGAAATGGAATCACTGTCTACAATGGCTTTGGTCCTTCCAGGAGAAGAGAACTTAGAAGGTGGTCCTGGGATACTAATGTTCAACACGTTGGTCGTTAGCCCATGGTGTTCTTCAGGATTCTTCTGTGTCCCCCTTGCTGTTTAACATATACATAAAATCACAGGGATAGATTATCCAATATTTTGGAACTTGGTGTCACAAGTACTTGGATGACATTCAGCCTTATCTTTTCTTTGTACCTTGCTCCAAGGAAGTTGTTTCTGTCTAAGCCACTGTCTGCCATCAATAATGGAATGGGTGAGGCCAAAGAAATTGGGGGGAAATCCAACAGGATCCAGGTGCTTCTGGTCAATGAAAAGGCAGATCTGGGAAGAGGGGTTCAACCTTTGCTAGAGGGGATTATGCTTCCCCTGACAGGCGTGCATTTGCACAGTTAAAGCTGGTGCACCACCTGTTCCTAGGGTTGCCTGATTTGGCTATGATGGCACATGCCATAGTTACTTTCTGCTGGTATTATTCTGAGGGCCTCTATCTGAGGCTGTCATTGAAAACAATTTGGAAACTTTAGTTGGCTTAAAATACTTCAGCCAGGATGATCACCAGGACCAATTGCATGGATCTTATAGCTCCCCTGTTAAGGGCAGCTCCATATCCAGGCCCAGTTCAAAGTACTGATTATTACTTATAATCCTTGATCTAACTTTGGTCCAGGCTATCTGAAGGAACGTATAGTTTCATGAGAACCTACCTTAGTTCTTCAAGTAGGGCTGAGTTTCTTGCTATCATACTGTATTCAGAAGTTGGTTGGGAACATGAGAGAGAGATTTCCCAGGTTGTGGAATGTAGTCTCTTGGGAAGTGAGTCTCTCCCACCCCCCACCCCTGCGCAACTTGTCCTTCCTACAACATGTGAAGACTGTCCCGTTTAGATAGTTCTGGTTTGGGTGCTCATTTTTATTATTATTTTATGTTTTTTAAGATGTTTTAAGAATTCTTTACAGTTTTAGCTAATTGTTTTCATTATATATATCCATACTATCTATATACAGTATTTCTATCTAGCTATCTAGATATCTAGATATGTAGCTAAATATCTATCTAGATATATATACAGTTTCATAATCAATTTTCATTTTATATTATTTATGCTTAATTGTTTTGATGCAATAATTAATCATGCTTTTAGTTGGTTTGTTTTTTAATAATTTGTGATACCTTGGGTCCCTTCTCAGGGAGAAAGGCAGCATAAAATTGCAAAAAACAAACACACACACACACAAGCAAACAAACAACTTAATGTCCTGTTAGGAACCAGAGCTGCTCAGGCAAATAATTAACAAATACTGCTGTTCATTTCCTCTCCTACAGCTCTAACCGTGACCGGAATACACTGCCCAAGAAGGGACTAAGGTAATCCTGCTCCCTGCTCCCCCTGTTTTGACTGTGGTCATGATAATACAGGATGACTAGCCAAAGAAATCTCTTTCCCACAAACCAGCCTTGTCTACGCTTCTGATCATCCTGTTTATCATCTCCTTAAGCAGGAAACCTGAGACTCTGCAGCACTACAAAAATAGGATTCTATAGAAAATCAATTAGTCATGGTGGTTTATAACAGTGGCCCACCCTGTTCGTTCACATCAAGCCAAGCTAGGGATCCGATTACCTCTGGAGCTTCATGATTTTGTTGTTTTGATATTTAGCAAAAGCAGGCATAGTTTTCCTGTTTCTGTAGAGCCTTAGCATGAGAATGACATTGCAAGATCCACTTCACTCATTTATTTCGAATTGCTGGTTTTTTTATTTTTCTGTGAACTGCTCAGAGTAGCCTTGTAGTCAGGTGGGAGGTATAAAAATCAAAGTAATAGATAAATAAATATGACTAACACTTTTATTATTTTTGTTATCTAAAGGCTGTGATTGCTTATCACACATACAGCACAAAGCCCACAATTAACAAATAATGTGCACCAGTGAAAAAAGTACTGCAACCTTTACTATTAACTGAAAGCAATGATGACCTCCACTGATTTTTGTAATTACATTCAGACAGTTACAGGGGTGAGTGCATATACTGCAGCCCAACACTATATAGATTTATTCCAAAAGAAGTCTCATGGATTTCAGTTGGTGCTATTCCCAGTTAAATGCTCCTTTGTTTATCTATTTTATTTAATTTATTTGGGAAGAATGCCACAATAGCATCTTATTATTCATTTAGAAAACTCCTATTTGCTTATTTACTCTCAGCAATGTACATCTTCTTAGCACCATCTTGCCTGCTGAACAAAGTTTTCCCAGACCCATGGTAACTAGTGAAATTTGAATTTTCACATTATCTTTTCAGATGCAGGTTTCAGGCTGCAGTGTGTCCTTTGAATGAAAAGGGTATACTTTTAATGAAAAGATATATCTGCATTGTAATCTTTTGCTTGCAAAGTATGGGTTCAGGGGTGATCCCAGTAATTTTGGGGCAGGGAGTTAATCAGTTTTGTTTTCAACAATCTTTCTTGGATTGCAGGAGTGACTACGGTTCTGATTGCAACTTGGACCTTGTTTCACTGATCTTTGTGAGAACTGCATCATAATTATTTCTCTGGTTCCAACACCCACAAAGTGCCTCAGTGTGAACTGTCTAAATCCATGCTCAGCACGGCTCTTTTTAAATTTTCTCCATACAGTACTAATTTTCTTAGCCTTGTTCTGTTCCCTTCTGCTTTTGGTTTTGGCAGGTATCAAATCCAGTCCCAGGAGGATGCGAAGGAGAGACGACACTCCCACACAATTGGGGGACAGCGGGACTCAGATGACCAGTCGGAGCTACCCTCTCCTCCTGCTCTCTCCATGCCATTGGTTGGAAAGGCTCCACTCACTAATATTGGTTAGTTCCCCTTCCTTGGGTTTCTGTAAGCAGTCATTTTGAATCAGTGTAGTACAGCTACAGTAGGAGGTGTCCACTTCCCATTTCTGAAGTTTTTTCCTTATGAAGTAGCATTCATGGATGAACCAGATTTTCAGTTATTTAGTTTTGTGAATTCCTTGGTATTTCCTGTACAGATAGGCACATAGAACATCCTGGGAGAGTATTCATGACTATATTCCTGATGCAATGGAAGTTCCATATTTCTGCAACAGCCCAAATCCTGATTATTCTGTAGGATTATGCAACAAGTATGGGTGTAGTTTTTAATGTCCAAGCAAAATCGGCTGTAAATGTGTGGAAGAAAAGATCTGTCCAGATCTTTTACCAACCCAGCGGACCTGTTTTCCTGTGATAAATATACAGATCCAGGAAACAGAAGCACAGATACACAGAAGTTGCATCGGTATCTTAATATCAACCAGAGCATAAGTTTTTTTAAAAAGAGGAATGAAAGCATCTTTTTCAAGTTATTATTCTGGAGTTCCTCTGTACAACTCAACATAATTATTGGTGCATAATTAAAAGAATGCAGATTATTTTTCTACACTTCATGTGTTTCTGTCTTTACTATTTAATACTGCAAAGCTGCTCCAGATAGTACTTTTATTTTTTTAAAGCAGGGGCGGGATTAAATTATTCTGAGAATAATAGGAGACTATGTGAGGCTGACATAATGTTGATTTTCCCCCTGTCTGCCCTGGAACAAGAGAGGCCAGATGCTCCTTCTAGCCACTTCAGTCACAAACTGGTGCTAGTGATACTGTTTTGCAGGTGCTGACTGAAGACCTCAACGCCAGGCATGGTGTGTGTATTCACTAGTTTTGCCCTTCCCTGCCTCCATCCTGGATGCCATATCCTCACCTTCAAATCCCCACGCGGCACCTCTGGTTCCCTAAGCCCCATTCCTTGCTTTGAGCTGTGCTGATGAGCCTCTCCTTCCCCTGACCCCTTCTCCTGCAGTGAGTCCCACGGCAACCAACACCCCAAGGATCACCCGCTCTAACAGCATCCCTACTCATGACTCTACCTTCGAGCTGTACAACGCCTCCCCCATGGGCAGCACTCTTTCCCTGGCAGACCGGCCCAAGGGCATGATCCGCTCAGGCTCTTTCCGCGACCCTGTGGATGATGGTGAGAGTCCTGCACCCGGCCAGGAGGACAAGAGTCTCCTCCTCAGTAACAATGGTGAGAGGGATACAGTCACAACACATTCTGTCCATCGGGTCTTCTCAAGAGCACTGGATGGCCCTGGCAGGTGGTTGGTGCATCTGTGGGAGGTGCTTCTTGGCCTCCAGGGAATCCCAGTGTTGCAGAACTATTAGGGATGAAATGGTTGCAGCTAGCACTTCATCTTCTACCTCTTGCACAGCTGGTAGCTCCATTCCTGGGATCAGGCTGGCAAAATATTTATTCCAAAATATTGTCTACTCTCTTAACTGGATGGATAGCTGAGACAATCAGGTTTCTGAGCCAGGTGTTGAGAGCTTGATTCCTCTCTACGTGTCCTAGGAAAAGAGCTGGCCTATGTAGCCTTGTGCAAGTTGCATAGTCCCAAGATGTCCCTAGAAAGGAAAAACTACCCTATTCTTTACATCGAAAACCCTGGCAATCCAAGAAACACTATTGCCAGCTCCTCATGGGGCAAAGTTAGCTTCCAGCTTTGCTACCCTCCCCCCTTTTTTTAATTCGTTAGGGTGTGTTGGATTGAAACTAGATTAAGGAAGCATGATGCTGCACATGGTAGTGCAGTTCTGACAACTCATGGGGTACTGGAGCTGAGTAGTATTACTTCTGGTTAGGTGTTTCTTCTAAATATTTTGTATTAACCCGATGGTCTTGTGTTTATTTAAACAAAAGCAGCAAACTATTGGGTGGCTATACTACCAAGATTTCCCCCTTTGCTCCAGGGAAATGTTTATTAGGCATGTTAGGATGTATGATCTTCCCTAGGGTCTCCATTGTACTCCTCCCCTCCCCCAGGTACAGACTGGTAAATATTTGTTCCAGAGCATAATGGTCTTCTAAACTGACTTCTTGCAGTCACCGTCATGGGAGCCCTTTATTAACTCAGGATGCTCTTGGTGTTGGTCCTGCTCCTATGCACACACCCAACCCTTAGGCCCTTTCCCAGTGCCCTCCCTCCTATGTACGCTAATGCTCCCTAGGTCTTTTTGTGACCAGCTAGCTTCCCCTTCCTTTGCCATAAGCAGTCCCCAACATGTATCTCTTTCTCTGTCTTTTCTGTTGCAGTTCATGGATCCGTGCTGTCCCTGGCATCCAGTGCTTCCTCCACTTATTCCTCAGTAAGCTGTATTCCCTTCACCGACCAGCCTTCACTTTATTCTGTGTTCCGTTCTAGCAGGATATGCACCCCCATCCTACTTCTGCTGTGGGTGATCTGTTGCGCCAGTCTTTCCAAGTGGGATCGAGTGCAGCTGGTACAGGGCTTGGCATGTTGTAACTGTGGGGTGTATTGCCATTACCTGGGTGGTACAGTGTTGTCATGAGGAGGATAGGGGGGATGGGGCTGGAATGATGGATTCTATGCATGGCTGCTCACCAGTGGCTGCGAATGCTTCTTCCACCCTAACCGCCTGCCTCTCTGTCTCTCCTCTGCCCCATCATCTGCTGCCAGGCTGAGGAGAGGATGCAGTCTGAGGTACAGTAAGATCCTCTCTCTTTCCTCCTCACTGCCATGTTGCTCTTGACCACTGGTGGAGAGCAAAGGGCTTTTCTTCTCCCTTGACTCACTCCCCGTCTCTCTCTCTCTCTCTCTCTCTTTCTCCCTCCTGCAGCAAATCCGCAAATTACGCCGTGAGTTGGAGTCATCTCAAGAGAAGGTGGCCACTCTGACGTCCCAGCTCTCAGCCAATGTAAGCTGCTGTGTCTTGTCTCTACTGGCAGAGGTGCCTCCTGGCTGGGAATACCATGCATGTGGAAAGGCTGCTGGTGGTGGGGGCAAAGGCACCCCAACCCTGCAGTCTTGGGGAGACCCACCCAGATAAGGAGGCTTTCTCAGCTGGCAGTTTGCTCTCACTGATTGCCCAGTGTAGATCCCCAGAAATGCAGTTCTCTTAGAGATTTAGCTTCTGTCCAAGTCATGGAATTTAGGCAGATGCTGTGAAGTTCTAAACATCCAGGGTAGCCAGGGAGCCAAGCATGCTATCTGTCCTTGACTGTCTTGCTGCAAGGGTCATAGAAAATAAAGAGGTGGGTCTACATACAGTATGGAACAGGAGCACCCCCTCGTGGGTGTTCACCATTTAGCTTTGCAGCATTTCTCATTTGTTCATTTAAGGATCCCAGGCTAGGAGGTGACTTCCCCATCACATGTGCCCTAAACCTTTCTTTAGAGTGAAGATACCAGGAATTCAACTTGGAACTTTCTGAAGGCAATTAATTCATGTGCCGTTTTACTAGGAGTCAACATATTTTGACCACTCTTACTGGCCAGCTGCAAAGTTTCTGTCATCAGGACTTCTCCTTGTCCCCCTGCCCGCCCGCCCCTAGAGTGGGACTTCTATCCTTGACCTTGCCTGTGCCAATGAAGTAGAACAGGATATGGGGGCTAAATCTCATTTTCTTCTGTCTAGCTCCAGATTTCTCTGATGGGGGCTGGAAGAGAAGCTCCTGCCCCCTATTCAGCCACTCAGAGATGGAGAGAAACAGAGACCTGTTCTTTCTTGCAACACAGGAGCCCTGTCACGTAGTGCAAGTGCCATGTTCCCCATGCTCCAACTTTCAAAGCTCAAAAGAGGAATCAGAGGAAGACACATGGACTTGCCATACCTTTGTATCCATTGGAGGTGCCAGAGCCTGTCCAATGGAGAACCCGATCACATCTCTCCCCCATTCCAGTTACAAGTGATGTCCATTTCTTATACATCAGTGCACATTGGGCAGTTGGAGCATCTGTTGGGCAAAAGGGCAAACCTATGTGTCTCCCATTTCCTGCTCGGACCTAGGAGCAGTAGGAAGGATTTGGTAATGGTTCTGTACTTGTTCCCAGCAAGCACAGTCCATACCAGAGTCTTACCTTTAGATGAACTTTGGGACTTTAAATGAACTTTGGGACATTTTCTTATCGCTCCAGATGTGGAAGAATCCTGGGGTTCCTCTTGCATACAAAGGCCCAGCTCCCCTCTTACCACACTAGAGGTGTCAATGTTTCTTTTTGTGACTCTGCTTCTTGTGCTGTTGCACAAGCCTTGTATTTGCATCTTTTTTTTTCTTTCCAGGCCAACTTAGTAGCAGCCTTTGAACAGAGCTTGGTGAACATGACATCTCGCCTCCGACAGCTTGCTGAGACGGCAGAAGAGAAGGTTAGTCCTGTGAGAAGACAAGCAGCAGCTGGACATTTACAGATTCCTATACTCGTGGGGGAATCTCTTTTTTCCTTCACCCTCCTCCCCTGCAAGTTCACATTGCACAGGGAGGCATGAAGCACGTGCAGCCTTAATGACCCCTTTTCTGGGGCTGTAGACATGGAGAGAACAAGGAGCTATAGCGATAGTGATTTGTTATACTTCAGTGAGTATTTGGCAGCAGTATTCAAAAAAAGCCCTATTGAGAGCAAGATCACCACCACCACCACCACCGCAGCTTGGAAAAGAAAACCTGCACCAAACTCTCTGCTCTCTACAGGCTGGCCCAAACTGGTCCACTGCTTAAAATAGACATAGATGGAAACATAGCATCTCATTCATTGCATGGTAGTTGCATCCCCACTTCTAGCTGCCATTCTTTCTCCTTCCATCTCCATTTCCACCTGTACTGCTTTTCCTGTGCATGGCCTCCAGCTCTGCTAATGCTGTTTTCACAACCCCGTAGAAAGGAGCCTGCTCTCTCTTTATCACTCTCTACAGAGACAGTCAATTCTTTACTGCTGGCCTACAAGGACCTCTGAGAGTTAGATAATGTTTTGGGGGTATCATGCCTAGGAGATTTCCCTGCACCTGGTACAGGACATTTTACTCGATACTGCATTAATTATTTTCTATCTATGTGAGATCATCAGAGTTTGATAATTACAAAGCAGTTAGCACTAGAGACTTTGCTATTAGTGGCTTGCAAGTACTGTAGAAGATTTACAGAGAGGGGAGGTGGTAAATTCAACACTCCCCATGGTTTTCCACCTGACACAGCCATTTTACCCATGTCTTTTCATTTGGATATCCATAGGTTTGGTACATTTCTATGGATAAATTACAAGATGGTAAATGTGAAAAACTGAACCAATGTGCAAGGGATTTAAGGGCACCCATTGATGGGCCCACCACTAGGTAGGTCCTGGGCTGAAACAGCTATGAAGAATGCCAGATGCTGGCAGAAGCTCTCCAACTCTTTTATCTTATTTCCCACACTCATCACCACCTTTTTAAACTATTATTTTCCAGGAAATCAGACTATAAAAACAAAACTGAAAGTATTCATTAGCCATGCATCTTTTTCAGGACAGTGAGCTGCTGGACTTGCGAGAAACTATTGATTTCTTGAAGAAAAAGAACTCGGAAGCCCATGCTGTTATCCAAGGGGCCCTGAATGGCACTGAAGTTACACCTAAAGGTAAGCATGATCTTCTGAACACACACTGCCTTTCTGGATCATTTGAATGGTTACGTTCATGGGCAGTAAATGATTTGAGTGATAGGAAAGCAAGGCTCAGAACTGTCACTTTTTTGGGGATGAGGGGCTATAGTTCCCAGAGAGTTGAAGTCCAAAATGTCACTCTTTCAACCAATGCTGAATAGTGCCAGGGTGGAAAAGGATACTGGCTGAAATGCTGGTGCACAGTGAATGCAAATGGAATAACTTTATTTGGGTGTGGAGCCTCTCAGGGTTTTCTTCAGTATCGACATAAAACTGCTGGGAGAGCTTTCCGTGTACCAGCATTACCCAACTCTCTTTGTTCGTTCCATCTGAGCTTGAGGAAGCTATAACAGTTCTAAGTCTGGCTTCAGTAACGGACTGGATGACAATAGATAAACTGAATCTAGACAAGACAGGGGTGCTTCTAGTCAGATAAAGGGATGTGGGTTCAGACTGTACTGCAGGCGTGTCCAAACTTCAGCCCTCCTGATGTTTTGGACCACAACTCCCAGAATTCTAAGCTTAGATTGCCAATGGCAAAGAACTGTGGGAGTTGTGGTCCAAAACACCTGGAGGGCCGAAGTTTGGACATGCCTGCTGTACTGGATGAGATTACTCTTCCTCTGAAAACACAGGTGCACACCTTGGGGGCTCATGGATTCATTGTTGAGCCTGGAGGCCCAGGTTTCAGCAATGGCCAGGAGTGCCTTTATACACAAGTAAAACCCGCCTATCGCAGAGGTTAGGGACCCACCCGACCCGCGATGCCTGAAAATCCATGATATGCGGAAGCAGGTCGGGTGGGGCCTGGGGGGCAGGGGGGGATCTGACCTCCCGCCGTCCGGGGCATTTCCCTTGAAATGCATTGGCTCAATGCATTTCAACGGAGATTGCAGGGCGGCACCCAATGCTGCCTGCCCTCCTCCGAGAAGCCTCGGGGCCGTACGGGGGGCCGTGCGGGGCGATCACATCACTCCCCCCCCGCAGCCCTGAGGCTTCTTGGAGGAGCCCAGGGGCAGCGTGGGGCGATGCAATCACTCCCCCCCCGCGCGGCCCCGAGCCGCAGGTACTGCGTTCCCACGATATAATGGGACTGCAGTACCTGAACCGCGAAATGGTGGGGGAGTGTGACTGTACCTGCTGTTCCCATTTCTGGAGAGGTCAGACATGGCATAGTGACACATGCCTCGGTTACATCCCTGCTAGATGAGCACAAGGTGCTCTGTGTGGGTCTGACTTTGGAAAGTGATTGGGAGTTTCAGCAGGTCAAGAATGCTGAAGCTAGATTGTTAAGTGGGACTAATTACTGGCTGCTGACTAATTTCTGGGAACAATTCCGAGTCCTGGATTTAATCTATAGAGCCCTAAATGTCTTGGAGCTATCCCAAAATATCGCATCTCCCTTTATGAGTTTGTCTAGTTGTTAAGATGATCTGTGGTTTGGTGGGGAGAGAGAGAGAGTGAGAGACCTTTCTCTTAATTCCACCACCCTCACATGTTGCTTTTTGAAGACATTGGGAGAGAGATTCCCAGATTCTGGAACTCCTTCCCACAAGAGGCCAGGCTGGCCCCATCCTTGCTTTCCTTTCACAAGCAGGCTTTTCTTTCTCTTCAGGCAGGCTTTTCCACAGTGACTAACTGTCTAGGAGTCAATAAACTGGTTTTATATTTTGCTGCTTCTAATTCTTTCATAATGCTTTTACCTAACATTTAAAAAAGCTAATATTATGAATTCTGCTTTAAATTTGAATAACTTGTTGGCATTATCTTTTATTGTTGTGTTTAAAATGTTGTAAAATTCTTTACTTGGCCCCTTTCTTAGGACAAAGAGAGGGTGAAATATTTTAAACAGAAAAAAGTAATAACGTTCAGTACACCCAGCTCCATTTGATTTTGCACCTTTTAAGAGTTTTTCCATGCAAAAATTCAGGTTTTCCTGTGTGATACTAAGTGAACGTAATAGAAGTGGGTCTTTCATGGTAGTTTGGTCAACATTGTAGCAAGAAAAGAGCATTAGTACAGTGGTCCCCTGCCTATTGCGGGGGTTAGGGACCCGACCTGACCCTAAATAATTGAAAACCCACGATATGTGGATGCAGGTTGATTCAGGCCTGGGGGGGTCTAACTGGGGGCTCTTGTACTTACCCCCAGCCTGGCGCTGCCCTAAGTGGGCCTGCAAGGCTCTTCCCGGGCCTTCTGGAGACTGAAAGTGACTTCTGGATCGCTGAAAATCATTTCTGAGGCCTCTGACAGGCCTAGAAAGGCCCTTGGAGGTCTCAGAAATGATTTTTGACAATCCAGAAGTCACTTACGGATTGCACGACGGGCCTTTTGAGGCCTCCATAAGGCCCAGGAAGGCCCTCACAGGCCCCCTCGGGGCAGCGCCAGACCTGAGGTAAGTATGGGAGGCCTGAAACAGGCCTTTCCCCCCTTACCCCAGGGGGCTTTTTTTCATATACGGATTAGTACGGATTAGTCCCGCAATATAGAGGGACCGCAGTATATGAACCGTGAAAGGGCGAGGGAACCACTGTATCTGATCAGCTGGGTAGCTGCAGGAGCTGCTGAGCAACTGGCTGCCTGATGCCTACAAGATTCTCTCTGTCCTTCCAGAGCTGCGGATCAAGAGGCAAAACTCATCGGACAGTATATCTAGCCTGAACAGCATCACCAGCCATTCCAGCATTGGCAGTGGCAAGGATGCAGATGCCAAGAAGAAGAAGAAGAAAAGCTGGGTAGGTTATGGACAAGGGAAAACAGATGTAAGCATGGGCTGTATATGGGGATGAAATCCTGTTAGGTGTTTTTTCACTACAGCTAGCATGATGGCCAGGGAGATGTCAGGATTACGGGCTAGTAGTGGAAACAGAGTAGTTTTGTCTGCTAAGAAATTACTCTGCATCTATGGGGCTTTGAAATGAGAATCTGCCCTTACTTACAGGTGGGATTTGCTTGTAAGTGATGCCTAACACCTATCAGGCATGCTAGTTTCAGTCATGGTATGGATGCGGTGGCCCAACAGGCAGACAGGGATGCTAACTTAGTGATGCTATTACTAGTTTTAAAATAATAAAAAGTAAAGTTTATTGTATAGTTCCACATACACTTCTAGTATTCTTAGCATACTTGAAATTAAATTACTGTACCTCTCATTCTCAGCACCCCTTCCCTCCAGGTGTCCCTTAGACACTGAATGCATTTATTTTCTCATGCAATTCAGAAATGGGAGTGGCAAATATTTCAGATTTTTAAGCTTCTTTCTTTCTTTCTTTCTTTCTTTCTTTCTTTCTTTCTTTCTTTCTTTCTTTCTTTCTTTCTTTCTTTCTTTCTTTCTTTC
>JAHTLZ010000129.1:72528656-72594258 GCA_023846285.1 Phrynocephalus versicolor | reverse complement strand
TTTTTTTTTTTCCTAATCTCCTGGCCCTGGTTCTAGGAACTACTTGGTTTCATTATAGATTATTTTATTTCATTTTTTTCTGTTCAATGCAGCCTTTTATTATTATGGTCTCTACTTTAAAAAGTCCATCACTGTGGTCCCTCCAACCTAAAATTGGTGCTGACAAGATGACCTCCCGTAATCACACCCTGTCTTGTGGGTCCTTTCAGCCGCCGGCATCAGATGCACACAGGGTTGAAGCAGCAGCACAACCTTCTCAAAGATGCACAGTTTGCTGATAGGCTCCCCTTCTTATCATTCCATTTGTAAAAGCACAAGAGGACTGCAGGCTGGAACCAAAGGGAGGAGAGAAAATACTTCATCCATGGTGTTCCAATTTTGGACAGAAAATTTATCAAATGCCTCCTTGGCTGAAGCTGTCTCACAGCTCCGTTCTGTTTGCTGAAATAATTGTGACTCCTCTTTGCTGAGTTCTCTTCTGCTGACTTCAGGGAGAAGGCCTGGTACAGACTTATTCTGAACAACCCTGTATTTTGCCATTCTCCGCATCCTGTGTTGGGACATGAATGATTGCTTGATTTGTACCCATCTGAGTAAGTCTGTGTTCTCCAGTTGCTTCTTTCCAAATGTTCTAGGCCGCAGTTTCCCTAATCTCTGACCATTAGCCATTTTTGGTAGAGGCTAGCAGGGGCTGTAGTCCAAAACATCTGGAGGGTACCAGCTTGAAAGCATATACAGCAGGCCTTCCAAATAAACCAACTCTGTGTAGTTGCTATACTGTATATGTGCTACCTTTATTTTTTCCCTCCTGGCCCCGGTGCTGTCAGCTATTTTGAGAGGTACAGTCAGTGTTATGCCCTTTTCTTTAGGCCATATCTGTGAAAGAACTGAATGGATTAGATATAGAAAGTTGGAATGACTGTCTGTATTCTACAGTTTATCTTGAAGGCGTTTCACTTTTTAAACATGTGTAGGAAGCCCTTTCTAACTATGGATTAATTTTCTCTGCTAATTACAAGGAACGCTCCCTGATAATGAGAGGTTGGGTTCACAAAAACTTTCATAACCCTTCTGTCTGTGCAGTTTTATTCAGCAACTAGTTTATTTATAATGGAAGTTATAGATGAATTATGAGCTCCTCTCTGTTGCAGGTCCCAATCTCCTCAGTTTAAGTATCACAGGGCATCATTTCAAATTCCAGCAGAGAGGCAGAGTGCATATTTGTACATATATACATACAAAGGAAAGGAGGGAAAGAGAAAGAGGGGACAATACAGAGGACAGAGTTTCAGCTATCTTCAAGGTTGGAGAATAATCACTAGATTACTCTGTGGTATAATCCACCCAAGCAGCTTTTATTCTCTGTAATAGGGTTATTTCCAAGGCAAAGTGTTTGATATAGTTTTGCTAATAGAGAAATGTTGCCAATAGGGCAATTTAATCTAGCTGTTTTCCCCAACCCCACATTGTTCACATGATATAGAAGCCATTGGGGTTTCTTTTACCCTAAATGATTATGAACTAAGTCTATATATAGATATACTGTGCCAAATATTTCAAGGATATCACTCTGATTCACTAGAGGGCCCTACATGGTATCAAACATTTAGGTAAGACTGCTCACATTTTCAGTATTCTTATTTATTTATTATTATTACTATTATTATTTTGGCAGTCACAAGGTCTAGAAATTGTACTTTTAGAAAATCAGAGTGAAGATTCTCAGGACTCCAGATTATGTGCCAAGTTCTGCTGTTGCCCTATAAACATTTAGAATACATACCATATATATAGTTTAGTTCTCTTCCTCCCACAATTTTCCATAATGAGGGCTCTGAAATTAAAAAGAAAAACTGTTCTCTCTTAGTCTTAATATAACTATAACGTGTTATTAAGAAGTGGAATCAGCAAGAAAATATTGTAGGATGGAACTTTCCTAATTTGTGAGCTAGTTAGTCAACCATATGCTTTTGCAGGGTACTTCATTCTAAATTCTTCATCAGTTCTCCACCCCTACCCAGCCCCCACAATAGATAGCATTCTATGACCAATGAGCATGTTTAGTTCCCACTGTGTTGTGTCAAGTGGTTTTTCTCCCTTAGCGTTTCTTTGGTAGGCAGGGAGGTGGTTTTGCTAAATAGTTTTTTTGTTTTGTTTTGTTTTTACTACTACAGACATCTGGGTTTTTCTGAAGCTGCTGTTTCCTCTTGCACATGAGTGGTGAATCCACAGTTAGAAAAACAGGCTGATATTTAGGATGTATGAAATGAGCAATTAACCTGCAGTACGGATGCCATGGGTAGCACAAGCTGCAACTATGGCACCCCTGATCCAAGACTTCAGAAATTCAATTTTTATTTTATTTCTGTTTTTTTGACATCAGGTGGTAATGGGGACTGTGGTTCTATTAAAAATGTTTTCTATCTCTTTCTGTTGAAGAGGAGTAAAAGAGCCCATCAGAGGCTGGCTGTTGCTGAGTCATGCCTACAGGCTGTCCTAACTACTGACACACTGCTCACTGAACCTTGGCTGAGAAGCTATATGGAAAAAAAAAACCTACTGCAATTCTGCAGGAATTAGCCTGTGTTCTGTAGGGTTCACTTGGATTGCATGATCATATACCTTGGATGCAAGTTGCTCGGCATCTGCCAGATAAACCAGACAGCATTATGGTGATTAATTGCTGCAATAATAAAAAAAAATTAAAAGGCAAGATTCATGGGGCATTTTGCAATGCTTTTGCTGGGCTAAAGAACTGCAAGACAAATCAGCCCGTCAGAACATAGACCAATATAAGATGGAAAAATGATCTTTTTGGCTGTCTCTTATGTACTGCCTCTACTCTCCCCATCACTACACCCAAGAAGAACATTCCTCATGCTTACAACTGTTTGGGCCTCTTTTATAGGTTTGGTCCATATTTTGAAAAATGGCATTTAGATTTCAACTATGACCAAACAGTGATTAGCTCAAATACCACATGGATATGCTATACCAGCGTCCTTCATGCTGGTACTTTCCATATATGTCGAACTACAACACCTATTATCTCTAATTAGCAGCTCTGTTGCATTGTAATCCACTGTATCTGAGAGGCGCCAGTACGAGGAAGGCTTTATTTCAGAAACTCATACGGACTTTTTGGAATAGTGTTGATTTGAACAATTGTGCCAGACTTCAATATCCTTTCCAAATCTTTTGATGAACTCTCAGCGCCCTTCATATAGAATGTGTTCAATTGGCAACCAGCCTTCACTTTGTCCATTTGAATGAACAAGGACAACTTTGGTCATGGTGATGATTATGCTTAAGGCTGTCTTTTAGCAAGGTAGCTGATTAGCTACAAAAATCCCATCCTCTGCTCTCTCATCAGGAGGGGTGGTGAAGTGGTGCAGGCTAGACAATATTTTATTATTTCTCACTGACCTCACGCACAACTAGGGAAAAGTAGATGGGAGGACTAAATTAGCAGTACAGAACATTGTACTGCCTTGCTGCATAGATTCAGGGTAAATTGGGCATCATTTGGGGGAGAGAGCCTTGTGCATTAAACTGAAAGTGTGCTGCTGTCAAACTGTGGTCATCTGAGCAAAAACACAGTTTAAATGACTGGGCTATGGAATTGCCCATGGTCTGGCAACTCTGCCTTAAATGTCACCATTTGAAGAAGGGGGGAGATAAGCCCCTAGCCATGAACTGGCATCTCTTGCTCTTTTCTAGATGAAGGAAGAAGTGGTGGTCCTTATAAACCCAAGCCAGGCCCAAACATTGGGATATGCCAATGTCAGTGCAAGGATCCAAGTAAGAGATGGCAGGGTAACAATTAATGCCTTATCTGCTGGTCTTGTTTCTACTCCCATTATTGGCAGTGCTGCTAAGAACATTTAGATGGTGAATTTCAGGAGAGAAGCAAGCAGCTGCAGTGTAAGGCATCAAAAGTGAACAAAGCCAGTTTGCTTACCTTGCATGCCATACAAGTGCTGCTGGGTCTGTTGTTCCCTCATGCCTATTCTGGAGTAATAACTTGCTTGTTGAGTGTCTAACCTCTGAGTGAAGTAAATCCATTAGGAAATGTGACTGCCGTCCCCCTTTGAAAGCATCTGCCCATTGGCTGGAGTAAAGTAATGCCACCCAGACAGACAATCTCACGGCCCACTTTTCTATACCCACTTCCCCTCATTTTCATCAGATCATTCTGTTGCTGATCAGACTGGTCTTGCCCTCTCACAAGACCAGAGCCATGTTTACACATTAGGAAACTGCAAGCTGAGCATGGTGCCCTGTGGAAATACAAATTTGTTTTTAATAGTAGAAAAAATGGGGGTAAAGGAAGCATCTGCTCTCAGTCCAA
The DNA here is from genome assembly GCA_023846285.1 of Phrynocephalus versicolor. Taxonomy (NCBI): domain Eukaryota; kingdom Metazoa; phylum Chordata; class Lepidosauria; order Squamata; family Agamidae; genus Phrynocephalus; species Phrynocephalus versicolor. Next base: position 72,589,907 of record JAHTLZ010000129.1, on the reverse strand, counting down.
GTTCATTACTGACCAGATATGACCTTGACATTGTCTTCTAAGGACAAGGAGCCATTTGTTTAAGTTCTGTGTTAGACCCTCCTGGGCCCTCCTCTGTGATTCCTTCCTTGTGGTGAAGGGGATTAGAAGAAATGAGAAGATGTAAAAGCTTTAGCCTTTAGTCCTCTGGGCCCAGCAGATTCAGCCGGGCAGACTTTTAATCCTCCCACTTGCCCAGTGATGGTGAACATTTTAGAGACTGAGTGCCCAAACTGCGATTCATAACCCACTGATTTTTCACAAAGTGCCAATACAGCAATTTAAGCTGAATACAGGTGGCTGTGAAGGGGCGATGTCGGGTGCCCACAGAAAGGGCTCCGAGTGCCACCATTGGCACCCGTGCCATAGGTTCGCCAACACTGCACTAGCCTCTTATGCTCCCAGTCCTCCTCTAAGAATGCAAGATAACCTATCCCCACTTGCCACCATCCTGGTGAGTAGACCACCACCACCCCCAGCTTCCTATATCTATGGAGCTGCCCTTTAGTAATAGGAACCGTCCAGCTTTGTTTCTTTCCTGCTATGTTTTTCCAGGGAGAAAACAGATGTGCTGTGCCCTGCCTTGTACCTTTTTCACAACATTAACCACTTATTCACTCCAACTCATCCTGGTGGGGATCAAACCTGACTGTTTCTCCCAATTTTGGCAGGGCTTCCAAGTCAACTGTGAAATTAATGACAGAGGGCATCACGGTTTAGGCAAGCAAAAAGCTACAGCTCCAACACTTTACCTCAATGGGTTTTTTTTTTTACCCTTATATGCTCTCTACATGGGCAGAGCTTGTCAGCTGCCGAATAATAAAACTCTTGGATTTTCTGTGAGCTTAGAAGAACTTGTAAGATGTTTTCTAAAGTATGTCTTCTTCGGCTTGAGTCATCCTTGCTCTTAATACCTTATGAGCTCTTTCTCATGTGCCCCTTTTCTCACATTTCCTAACAAGTTTGTTTTTTATTTTTGTTCAAGCAATTTCCTGTCATGCAGGACTCATTTATGAATATACAGTCCAGCTATGAATTTCCCGCCAGAACATCAAGCATACAGTAAAAATGGAAGAGCATGTATAAGAGTTACCTTGAATCCTTTATGGCACATAATCCAAGGGAAAGTCCTTTAGGAACTTGAGGTATTCTTTCAGACCAATGACTTCTCATCCACAGATTTTGGGAACATCCATATCTAATTAATTTCACGATGTTTGCTGGGATCAACTGGAAATACCTAATGTGTACACGAGGCTCTGGCTCTAGTTATAGACTCTGATAACACATTCCAAAAAGATCTCTTTCCCCATTTGAAAGTGCTACTGACCTTCTGAATGACTTTTGTTTATAGATGGCATCAAACATCCATAACTTAAATCAAGGCTTTTGTCTGCCAAATGGCAACTGCCAACCACAAGAGACCTAGGCACGGAGCATCCCCTCTCTGAACTGTATCTTTCATAACATCAGTGAATCATATTGTCACAAGAAAAGCTTGGCTTAGTGTACACCTCCCCCCCCAGCCCCCCCCCCCAAAAAAAACCTTATCCTTGGTGGTCAGCCACAGGGTAGCTATGCTGTTCAATTCTAGCAAGTCTATCAAGGATGTATCCATGCAACAGCACTGCAAGAGATTCCAGCTAATTGGTCTGAGCAGATCTAAGGTGCTTATTTCTCTTTGTATATCTCTACATATGTATATATGTATCATGTTATGTATTGGAAAAAAACTTGAGTCTGTTAATATATGCTGGAACCCAGCAGGTAGTATAACAGGCTTGGACTGTAGAAGATCCCCGTTGACTACTTTAAGGCAAGCAGTTCTGCTGAAATTTTTAATTTTATAAGGACAGACTATTGAATAGTATTAAATAAGGACTCTGCCATGGTCAGCTGGCTCTAGGGCTCTAACACCACCCTTCAAATGCAAAAAAATAAAATAAAATAAATCCCCTGTTTGGACTCCTAGCATCGTGCCAGTCTGGCCAGCTCTGCATAAAGAAGATGCTGGCAGCAAGTCTCCTGTGGGGAAAGATTTATTTGTCCCTAGCAGCCAACTAGAGGATGTTAACTATGCCAAATTCTCTCCTCTCTGGTGCTAGTTTTTAGAACCCTTCAGCTTGCCTTTTGCCTACTGTAGGACTGCATCATAATTCACATTTAAATCACACCCTGCAGTGTTTGGAAACCCAAAGGTTATTTGTAGCCTCCTCAGCTGATGTGTGTGAGCTTAATGTGACCATTCATTTCAGCAGCCAGCATAAGATTCTGCAATCTCTTCTCAAATTTGGTTCACTAAGCCACATTTTTTAAATAAAAAAAGTTGTAATTGCTGCCACTCAGGACTAGCACTGGTCCTGGTGGAGAGAGGTGAAGGAGATTGTAGTTCCCTACAGGTGAGGACACTGGGATAGGGACAGCTGGTCTAGTAAGTCTTTGGAAACTTCTGCTTGCCTGTCCTCCTGTCTTGAAGTTGGTGTTAACTTCACATCTCAATTTTTATAAAAATGTATAGCCCTTTTAGCAGATTGATAATATCCTGCATAACTTAGAATCCTGGGAGTACTGGAGGGAGTGAGCCTTCCCTACCTCCACCCCAGTTGATGTTTTTCAGTTACTAGGTTATGTACCCCTCCGTCTCCCAAGTTTTCTGGATTTTTATTTCTGACAAACGGCACCAATGACCAGGGCTCTGCTCTGTAGGCTGGTTGCACAGAGAATGCCCCTTTTCCTGAAACATGCAAACATGAAAGAGAATTCTTGGTACTTTCCCCTGGTAATAAATGACCCCAAGCAGAACAAGTAGCACTTCTCAAAAGAGGAGGCCTGGTAAACAGCAAGAGTGTTTCTTCCCATGTTTCCCGTCCTACACTTCCATTTCCCACAGTCATACTATCTTTTTCATTTACATGTCACTCTGCCAAACCATTTAAAATCTGTAGACAGCGTGGGAGTGAACACAGACTCTCAAATCATGAATGCTGAAGCATTAACAATTTGGGTCTTGAATTGCTCATTTAGGGCCCTCTTACAGCCTGATCTAATGCTTATTTAACTCAGAGGTAGGCCCACTGTGTTCAGTTGGGCTTAGACACCATAATAAGTGTGCCTAGAATTGCAGCCTTAAGAGGATCACAGACATTCCCTTAAACCAGCCAGAGTTGGGCTGTTTGCTTTTCACACCGCCTGGTAGGTTTCTCTGCCATCTGCCGAATTTGTACTAACCCTGTCTTCACTTTTGGTGCTTTCTCTATCTCCCTTCTCCTCCCCAGGTTGTTTGTCCATTTTCCTTCTTGCTGGCTCCCCCCTTCCACTCCAAATTGCAATGTTGTCGATGAGCACCCCATCTGAATCCTAAACACCCTGTTGTATTGGGGCTATTTTGCACAGTGATGTACGAAATGTCAAACCTTGTGCAGGGTTTGACCTAAAGGTCCCTCATTTGCCTTTTTTTCGGTTTTGCTTTTATAGAATAAGAATATGCTGTAAATAACCTGTAACTGAATGGCCTGAATGAGTCTGGGGGACCAGTCATGGGGGCTGGGCCCTGTGTCTGTGATGCATCATGCCGGGTTTGTTTTGAGAATTTTTTTTTGTACTATGTGTGAGTAACTGTGCTGTGTTGACTCATTTCTGATTGTATGATAATGTACACCTCCCAGCAGTTGCTATGGGCCAACGGGAGAAGGTTGGAGCAGAACACCTTCTTCCCGTGGGTCTTGGTCTACTCCGTTTCTCATGCTGCTTCTGCTGCATTTTGTCCACAGTTTTCACTAAGCTTGCAATGATGGGGCTGACAGTGATGTTCAAGGAAGGCTGGTGCAATAAGGTTTAAAAAAAATTAGTAAAGTCTTCCAAACCTTTTTCTCTGGCCAAGTGTTGGGAATGGGGATTTATAAGACAGGGAAAAAAAAGATTTCTGGTAATGATAGGTCCCAGTTAAGTGGACACAGGTGGAATAGATCCAGTCTCTGGTAGGTTAGAATTTTGAGAGACAGGCAGGGAGGTATCTTACTGTAATCAGCATGGTTCCCATATCACATTGATAGAGAGGTAGGCAAAAACAGTACAGTATGTTGTTACAAGGAGGTTATCCTCTTCACTCCATTTTTGCTTCCTGCATTTGATCCAGTTAAGACCCAACTGAAGGGAAAATGATATCTCTAATGACACATTTTTTAAATTCTCCCCCTAAAAACTTTCTTCCCCACCCCCTAGTAGAGAGCATGTGTTTTTGCATTAACCTCCTACTTCTAACCCATTTCTGGCCCACCAGGAGCTCTATGCTTTGAAGATCCAATAGAGAGATGATGGTTGTAAGCAAGAGGGAGGGGCCCATACCAGCTCTTTGCTTGAACTGGCCTGTAAAGTCCATAGGCTTTATGTATCCATATCCATTTTCATGCTCCTACAAGAGTGCCTGTTGCTACTGAATTTGCCACTGTAGCAGTGCTGATATAAAGCATGTCAAGACAAGTTGAATATGCATGCCTTATAAACAGCAGCATTACTGTTCTGGAATTTAACTAGTGAGTGAAGTGCATGGAAGCTGCCCTTTCTCTTTTCCAAGGGGAAGCACCACTATTTTGCCTCTGCTGCAATGAAGTCAGTGGCAGGAGGAAATGCCATTCCCTGTAGCTGAAGGGAAAGGGGCAATGCACACATACACCAGCTCCTGGCAGTAGATCAACCTGTTGTAAGACAAAGATGAAAGAAGCCTCGCTTCCGCTGTGTCCTGTGATCTTTTTTTTGGTCTTCTGCACCTCGTTGCACGCTGGACATGCCAATCACTGGCCCTGGTATCTTCTAAAAGCAAACCAGTTTCTCTCCCTGAGTTGGAGCACCTATGCTGAACTATGGGCCCTTCCAGGTGAGGATACAAAGTCACCCTACTTGATTCTCCCTTAATACAAATTGGCAACCAGCTAGGAGCATGTTGTGTCACTGGCCAAGAGGGTTTATTCACTCTGACCTGAGAAGCTCAGCACCGGACTTAGAAAGCTAGTTGGATTGGAAGCATTGGGAGTTGAATAGCAAAAGCCTAGCATGGAACTAAATATCCAGCTTGCTACTGTGCAGCAGATGCAGTGTTAGAAGAGGGTGAGGAAGAGACACCAGACTGGAATGCTATCCCAACTTCAACCCTATGTTGCAAACAAATATATTTAAGTAATGGGAAATTGGGGAATGTCACCCATCTGATCACAAAACTCCAAAGGGCAAAGCTGGATGGTCCCTAGTGGCTCCTCCCCAGGAGCACTGTTGTTAAGTAGCTGGGGGGTTTCAGTCCCGTGGAAAGCTAGAAGGAGGCTGCTGGAACACTGATAATTGCACTAATTCATCAATCCATCAGCAAACGTAGCATCTGTTTCCCACTGTCCCTGCCAAAGACATGTCACCTTTCCACTCTTGCCAAGATGTGAAGGTCTTGGTTTGGGATGAAGCTGGAATAGTACCAAAGTCCAGGGTCTCTTTGGCTCAATAGCTTCTGCTGGTTGGTAGCCCAAACCTTACAATTTTAGCTTTTTTCTAATTAAAATGCATTTTTAAAAAATTAAAAAGAAGTGGAAAAAATCCTGTTTTAGAAGAGCTGTGTACTTGACAGATTCTGTGTTTCTTAACTGCATGGTGTTCCTTTCAAGGGGGTTTTTTATAGCACTTTTTAAATTCCTGAGAGATTTTTTTTTTTGGTCCCGATTTCTATGCTACCTTCTCACTTGGTTCTTTGTGTCTGTGTCTCTCTCTCTCTCCCCCCTCCCCCTCCCCCTTGCCTTTTTGTTTTGTTTTTTGTTTTCTCTTTCTTTTCCAGAAACAGTTCTTTGTAAACTTGCAATCTGTTTTATACCTGATGTAGACAAAATGAAATAAGAAATTCCAGATGTTGTACATAGCTGCGGAAACAATCACAGGGAACAACTGCCATCTGGACTGTTTCCAACATGGACCATTTGTACTTGTGGTAAAAGAAAATGAAGCCAGAAAAAAAAGGCTTTTACAGGAAATAATAATAATAATAATAATAAATTTGAAAATGAAAAGTAGAGCACCCTTCACCACCTCATCTGTCTCTACCAAGCTGCTCCTCCCATGCAGCATGATTCTTCTGGGTGTGTCTGTCTTAACACCATTTAAAGTTTAAATAAAGTTATCTCCTATCTTGCCTGCATGTTGATCCTCTCTGTTTGAACGAATCCTCCTAAGAACCAGATATCTGTTCTTTCAGTGAACAAGATTGCCTTCCAAGGTATCTCTGCGAATCTATAAAGTGGACTATGGCACAAGGGATAACAAGAACACCTCTCTCTTGGAGGTGTTCCACTTCACAATCTAGCAGTGGCAGAGGGGGAATGTGTGGTTTCCTGCCATCAAAAGCTAAGGCTACATCAGAAAAAAAGCTAGCTTTCTCTTAGGGACAGAGAGAATTATTGGGAATGGGAGACTGTTTTGCAATGCAAACTGCCCCCACCATTTAAAAATGGCATCCTGGTTCTTCTGCACCTTGTTTCTGGTTTCTTTGCTAGTCTCTGCATCTAGAGGCATATTGTTTGTGACCTCGTGTCTGTCTTCATCTCATTACCACCTTCTGTCAAGTGAAATCCCAGCTGTTTACCTATGAAACCTAGCTTTATAGTATTTGTATTGAATAGTTCCTTCCCTTTCCCTAGGACTGCCATCCCCAAGTCAGCTTGTTCCAGATGTGGGAACTGTAGTTGCTATTACCCAAGCCAGCATTGCCAGTGAGCTTACTGGCTGGCAATTATTGGATCCTTAGTCCAACACAACATGGAGGGCTCCAGGTTGAGAAAGGCTACACTAGGGTGAGGTCTTTAGACTCTTTGAACATCCCGTGCAGAGGTAGGAAAAGTACGGCCTTCCAGATGTCACTGCACAAGGACTTCCAACTTTGCTCACCATTAGCTATGCTGCTTGGGGAGTTGTATTCTTAACATCTGGAGAGCCATACTTGGACCACCTTTGATCTAAATTGTCAAGACATAGGACAATTTTTGGAAGTCTCTTTATAAACAGCTTTTCCTCAGTATTGTTATGAAGACTGTGCTGAACTCAAGGGTAGCTTGTGGATCAAGTAGGGAGGTGCCTTATCTCCATATTTTATGCCATCTGCTTAAGAATAAAAGTGCTGGAAAGCTCCAATATAGTTTAGACTGCTTGAATAGAATCAGTTGCAAGAGTTACCTGCTTCAGTATTGCAGGGTCTCACATGTTCTTTTACCTCTGTTTGCCACCATGGGTTAGAATTTCCCTCTGAATTTTTGAACTTGATAGACTTCCAAAATTTACTCAGCACTACATTCATACCACTTGAGAGGTTGTTTTTAAAGCCATGAATGTAGTGATGTGCTAAAAAGCCTTTCATTTGTGTTCAATTGCGAAATGTGAAATGTGTTAGCATGTCATTATATTCCTTATACTGTATAACTAACTTCAGTTTAGCACTAAACCATTTAATTGGTGCACATTAGGCCTTCTCACCTCAGCAGCAGTGGCTAATGTCAGCTGTGCTCTTCACAATGACAAGGCAATGGGTGATTGATTGCAGTCCATTGTCTGATCATTTAGCATCCTTTTAGAAAGGCTCTCCTGAGTGAATGGGTCTATTCACTAGGAAAAGTGAAGTACCTTTTCATTCTGCATGGCTTTTTTGTCTCCTTCTCCTTGGTCATCTTGCTTTGTTTGCAGAGCCTCATGATATCTGACCCAGGCTCTGCCTGCATTTTTAAAAGAACAATGATGTGCATTGATCATCTCTCATTGCCCATGCTGAGCACGTGAGGTGGAGACTGGCAGAGCTCTGTTGAGCCAAGACTCTTCATTGAAAAGGGAAGTATCCAATATCAGCACTGAGCTAGGGCTCGAGAGGTCAAGTGGACCCGTTAGTGAATCTATCAAGGATGGCTGATGATCTCAAAAAATAAAAACAAAAACATCATTCAGTGGGAACTTTTTGGAACAGTAACTTGCCAATAACAATAGTTTATATTTCAGAGAGCCATACTCACATACCGTAGTTGTAGTTGTCATTTAAGTACAAAGCATGGACTAAGTGCAAATTCCCTTCATTTACATATTCAGTTTATTCCTAATTATCTAACAGTCATTTTTGGGTGACATTGACTTGTTGCAATTATATCCAAACTTTGCAATTAAAGTATCATAATGATGATAGAGCTACAAATAAAACAAAATGCAAAATTAAAGTATTAAAAAGCATAAATTAGAACACTTTAATTAGAAATAAATACGAAACAGCAAAGGAGAGCCCAGCAAATAAATCATCTGTGCCTGCTGGAGAAGGACTTAGTTCCATCCCAGTCTCTGTTTGTTTGTGTGTTGTATTTGTAACCCATCAAACTGACCAAATGACCACTCTGGCCTGCTGGCAGGGAATTCCCTCCATTGGCAGGAGATTCTAGATTATGGGAACATTCACTGAGAATCCCCCCTTATATTTGGTGCAATACATTGTCCAAAGGCAGTGACACAGAAGGAGTGTGTCTGGACAATTTTAATACTACAAAAGGAAAAGTTGTTATGCCATCAAGCCACTTCCAATTTGTGAAGACCCTAGGAATGAAAAACTTTTAGAGGTCCTAGCATTGTTGGTTTTTTTTTTTTTTTTTTGATAAAACTTCTCTTCCTCGGATATGCCCAAAGTACAGCTATTCATTTTTGCTTCTAGTGAGATTTCAGACTTGATCTGATTAAGAAACTGTATATTTGTTTTTCACATGGTCTGTAAGGCGGTCCTCCAACATCACATATTCAAATGAACTGATTTTTTTTCTTTTCCTGCCCAGTTTTTTTTTCATTGTTCAACTTTCATATCTCTACGGAGTAATTGGGAGTGCCATAGTATGGATGTTTTTGGTCTTAAGATCCTTGCACTTGAGGATCTTTTCTAGCCCCTTCCCATTGTTCTTCCAAGTCTTCTTTGCATTTCCAAGTTTAAATTTTTTAGATTAATGATTGAGCTAAGAAACAGAAAGGTTTTGGATAGCTCAGTGGCGTAGGTGTCTGATCTGACTATAGAGCTAAAGCCTGGGAATTAGATTCCCCACTGGGACATGGACTGGACTCAATCTGCAAGGCCCCTTCTAGCTCTAGAGTACTAAGATGATGATTATTTTCACCTCCATTGTCAGTGGAATTATCAATTCTTTCTTTTCTTTTCTTTTGCCAATATGACTTTGTTACCCATTCCTGAAATGATGAATGATCTTAGTCTGGTGTCTCAGCTCTGACCATTCTGCTTTCGAAGGCTCTACTATCTCTACTATGGTGAGGAGGAAGGTCATATATCCTTCATTTGCAGAAAAGCAATGTACATTAAAACATGAGTGAAAGCAGGTAATTAAAACAAAGCAGGGGTATGACAGCATGGGAAAAAATCATGGCAGCCCCCCAAATGACAAAACACATAGAAAATCCTATCACTTTTCAAAGAGGTAGCCATGTTAGTTTGTTTCAACATGGAAAACAAATATAAAAACAAAGGAGTTGTGGCACCTATAAAATTAACGAACTTATTTCAGCTTGAGATTTCATGGATTACAATTATTTCCTCAAACACATGGGACATGCTTGAAAAGTCTGCAGAATTGAAAACGTGTTGCCAATTCCCAAGGCAGGAAAAATGTACAGTATGAAGGGCTTGTGAGAATCTTTGTCTGATGGAAGAAATACAATAAAGGAAGCCTCAGGTGGAATAGCTTCTCTTTGTGAAGCTATTCCAGCGAAAGTACTTTCTACTATAGCAGTCTGCTGTTTCCCTCAGTGTGTTAGCTCTCTAAGCACAGATGTGGCATTTCCCAGCAAATGAAAAATTGAACTGAAAAGGCCCTGTTTCATTCTATTTCCATAGATATGAAACAACCTACAGATACAAAAGGGGCTTGGTTTTGTTGTCCTAGCAGTGGCAGTTCATAACTTATAAAGGGACCAGGTGGCTTTTTTTGTCCAGTCACGTGACAACATGAATGCAGCGGCTGCAGCAAATACTGCAACAATGGAAAGAAGAGAAGAGAATGACAACATGGACTGAGAAGGGCAATGAGTACAATTACCCAAAGCAAACAGGGTCCTATGTGTTCTTTTCTAAAACACCTCTGTTCTACAGCACAATCTTGTGCATTTTTATCTGGACAGAAATCAGTGGCGCTTCCCCGCTGATAAATGCAAATACCCATCCTAGAGAAGTAGTCATTCAATTTTTATGCCAAGAATCTAGCTACTGCTCTTTAAGAGAGTCAAAAGAAGACTGCGCTTCCTGCTCAGTAGAATGGATTTGCCAACATTTCAGCAATATTTTTAATGCCACATCATCTACTAAGAAGAGTGAATATTTTGAGAATCAGCAAAGATCTTCATGCTTCAGAGAACTCCCCTGACCTCCTTGCCCTCTGAAGATGCCAGCCACAGAGACTGGCAGAACCTCAGGAAGAAAAACTTCCAGGACACGTCCAGACAGCTCCCCAAAAACTGCAACAGCCATTTTCATGCTTGTCTTTCTGTTCCCTTACCACTGAAACCACTGTCTTCAGAAAAGCATGTTATGAATGGGGATGAACTATGCAAAGCAAAACAGAAAGAAGGGGATTGCAGAAAAGTGGCAGCTCTGAATGCCTCTCAGGCAAAACCCCAAGAAAAATAAAAATTAAAGATGACAAAAATGTAGTGGCACCTTAAAGACTGCTATATTTTGATGTGACCTTTTGTGGGCAAGTCCTTGGAACTGATCTGAATGCTTCCACTTTTGAGGAGCAGAAAATCCTAACGGATCAGGAAAATTGCCCCCACCTCCCACATTGACACACCTTTGCTTTTTCCCCACTTTAAAACACATTTTTTCACTGGGGCTGCCTTTCTTTACCCTTGGTCTTAAGCAGGTGATGACCATGCAGACTTGCTCAGCCACAGAGGACTCACTTGATGAAGATCCAATGCTTTCAGAGAATGAGCCAGGAATCTGGAATCTGAGCATGACAGACTTGGAGTGCACTAAAACCAACCAGAAGTGGTGAGGTGAGCCATTTGGTAAACCAGTCAAAGGACTACCTTGACTCAGGAGTGGCCTTCCTCATTGGTCCACTTCATTTGCTGCAGAAGGCCATGTTCTCTGTTAGGTCATGGAAGTGATAGACATCCAAGGTGATGAGTAGGGCCAAAGCCAGCAATGCGCCTGAACCAAAAGTGCTTATGGCACATTTTTTATTTTTACTTCACCCACATGTATTCTCTTTCCCTCCTAGTCACTGATCCATCCTGGTCGACTGGGATGTCATAGGTCTGGAGATGAATCCCTTGCAAAAAAAATTATGAAATGGTCTGAGGATCATGGGAAATTATGTTGAAAGCATCATTTGGCCCAATAAACAAATGATGCCTACCCTTGCTATGGAGAGGTAGACGGAGCACCTAGAGCAGTGGAGGCGAACCTTTGGCACTCCAGATGTTTTAAACCACAGCTCCCACAGTCCTTTGTCATTGGCAATCTAGGCTCAGAATTCTGGGAGTTGTGGTCCAAAACATCTGGAGTGCCAAAGATTTGCCACCACTGACCTAGAGCACCCCTTTGTTCCATTGCTCCATTACACAATGCCCTCAAGGAAATTGAGGATGGTTGTCCCCTATACTCTGTGGAAGGAGGGCTGGACAACTGGTCTTTAGCTTGTCTGAGTGGCAGGAATTGTTTTCCAGTTTTTTGGGGGAGGGGGGACGTGCTCACCCGGTCCACCTTAAATAACAGAAGAGTGAACACTTGTGATAGCTAGTGTGGTATAGTAGACGACAGAATGTTGAACTAGTACTCCAAAAAACTGTGCTTGGTCATGGAAATGAACCAGTGGTGGTACCAGTGGAGCCTCATGGTGCAGTTGGTTAAACTGCTGTACTGCAGCTAACACTGTGCTCACTATCTGAGGTTCAGTCCCAGGTAGCCAGCTCATGGTTGACTCAGCCTTCTGTCCTTCCGAGGTTGGTAAAATGAGTACCTAGCTTGCTGGGCTTTGGGGGTGGATATGTGTAGCCTGCATAATTAAATTGTAAAGTGACTAGGGAGTGATTTAAGCACTATGGGGTGGTATAGAAGTGAAACACCTAAGCAGTGGCAAACTACTATTTGAACATCTCACATATATTGAAGGTCAGTATATGCAAGAGGCAACTTGATGGCATGTAAGAGCGAGCAGTGTTAACTGTGCAATGAGTGCCATCACAAAAATAACTTGTATTTATTTACTTTATTTAAAATATGTTTAGTGCTGCCTGTAGGTCCTAAGCACATCTGATCTCGCCTGATTTCGGAAGCTAAGCAGGGTCGGCCCTGGTTAGTACTTGGATGGGAGACCACCAGGGAAGACCAGGTGCTGTAGGTGCCTGGAGTAGGAACTGGCAAGCCACTCCAGTATTCCTGCCAAGAAAACTCCATGGACATGGAGTCACAAAGAGTTGGTCACGACTGTAACAACACAACACACACACATCTTTCACCTTTAAAGAACCCAAGGCAGCTTCTGAATACAGTAAATTGCTTTTGAATCCTTGGTAACAAGATTCCTGTTGAGGCAGATAAAAAATAATGTGAAGGACAGGATTCCCATGTCTCATGGCATTGGCCATGCTTCTTTGAGAATTCAGGCATGAAAATAAATCTGAGGATTAACACGCTGGAGGACAAAAGTTGAATTTTTCACATTTGAAGTATCCTCAGTCCTGGGCTGCCTAACCTCGAATGCACATTCACTTTTCAGCTACCTCCCAGCCCCAGAATAAAATCAAAGGATGTGGGACAAATAGCAGGGAATTCCAGGGTTCTTCTTTTCCAAGGACAAAGGTGGGGTAAAAATACTCAAAACTAACTAACTAAATAAATTATAACTACCTCTTAAGATCAACGGACTCCCAGGAAACTTGAGCCCCTGGTTACATACAGAACTGAGTTGCTTGGCAATCAGTTAATAGCCTATGGATTGGAATTAGCTAAACCAAAGGGAATTTAAGAAAATGGTGCTTTCGTTCTCTATGAATATTGATAAGAACAAGCAACATCACACTCATGTCAGCATACTTTACTCCATTCAACACGTACTAGGGAAGACTTCCTGCTAGCTGCACTAAGCTCTGTTCATGTTGTCCCATTATTGGGCAAAGAATATCTGGGGTACTTTATAGTTATCTGATATACTTTATTATTAAATTATCTGATAAGTTTTATTATCTGTTAAGCTTTGTAATTTTATTTTTATCACATTTTTAACACATGCAAGCTATTGCTTAAGTCCAGATTGCATTCTGTTAATTTTATTGTGTCACTTTTCACATGAAGAAAGAAAGAAAGAAAGAAAGAAAGAAAGAAAGAAAGAAAGAAAGAAAGAAAGAAAGAAAGAAAGAAAGAAAGAAAGTGCCAGAATTTGGGGTGGGGGGTGGCAGAGATCTCTTCTGCCCTGGTCTTGAGCTGTCCCTGCTTGGGAGTGGATTTCTGTGCTGATTCATATCTATGGAATTTCTGCTATTGATAGTACATACCTTCCTTATTCAATGTGAACAGGCTTTGTGATGCAATGGCAAGAGCTGTGCTGCCCCCTTTGCCCCCCCACGGCGAAAGACCACGCGAGACAAAATTTATGGGTGAACTAGGGCCACACTTTATTCAACATGTTAACCAGACATCAAAACAACATCACAAACCTTTGAGGGGCCTGCAGAAGCGCAGGTTAGAGTCGGCGCCAGAGGGTCTCCCCGGACCCTTCCGACTCACGAGCATTGGGCGAGTCACACCCCCTGTAGATCTGCTACCTCAGCAGATCTGCAGGGCCGGCAAATTCCCACCCCCTGCCTGGGGCCCCAGGGAGCTTTACCTGCTCCCCACGGCCCAAGCAAGGCCTGTTAGAAGGATCCATGCCCCACGCTGTGACCTCACAATCGGCAGCAATTAGAGCAGGATGCCCCACAGGGGATCTTAGAATTTGACTCGCCGGCTCTAACCCCCCAGCGCTACCGCCACAGTCAGGGGCCTAGCTTGCTATGACCCCTGACTCCCCCCACACCCTCAAGCTATAAGTGGCTGCAGGCCCCTCATGATGTCATCCAAGAACAGCTCCATGCCAAGCTCCGAGAGGTGGACCCCATCAGCTCGATACAGCTCCGGTCTTGCCAACGAAATCCTGGAGTGCCCAATAACCACACCCCCAGCTGCAACCACGGCCCTGCACACTTCCCGATTCACCTTCCGCCTTGACGTGTTAATACTCTGAGGAGGACAATCGGCTCTCCACCGAAATCTGGGTATAATCGTTGACCACACAACCCGGGATCCGGGAAAACTAGCCCTCCACTAAGTCCGCCAAAATATCGGCAATTAAGGACTTGCCGGACTGGTTGGTCAAATCGTTCCCTCCCAGGTGAATCAACAAAATGTCAGGAGGTCCACCAGCTGCAGCGGACGAGGCGACCTGCAGAAACTGACGCCACTGCATGCCCCTCGCCCCCCTCCATTCAATCGTGGCCCTAGCCCCCAAGCCCAGGTTGAGCCCCCAAGCTGTGCGGCTGACATGCTTCCTTGCCCAGAACACATAACTATGCCCAACGAACAGGATCCTACACCTGGAAACCTCAGGCTTAGGCCCTGCAAAGAAACAAAAAACATGTTAATCGGTGCTTAGCGTTCGAACATACCCAGCATACCTTCTAGAGGACCATCTTCCAATAGCCTTAATAGCCCTTGGGCCATAACCCAATGCCGCAGCTGTTGATGCCGCCCCAATCCGAAAAGAATGTGTTCCAAATCTCATATGAGCAAGACCCACCCCTTCCAAGGCCAGGCTAGTAAGCCTCCAAAACTGATATTTGGTGAGAGGACTACCATCCCTATGACGGAGCAAGGAACCCTCTCCCGCCCCCCTAAGAACCAAATATGCATCCAAAGCTTGAACTGGGCAAATTACAGGATCCAAACAAGGCCCAAAGGTGACCCCCTGACCCAAGCCCCACTGATCCGTTTTAGACCTTCTCACCCGCACATAGACCTCATCCCCTCGCCTGGTTACGTCACTCAGCTGCAGCTCACCTTGGGAGCAATCAGTCTTAGAAGCTGCCACAAGCTCACTGACCCTGAAGGCCCCAAAAAAAGCCAACAGGGACGCTGCGTGAAACAGCGCAGCCTCATACTCATCCGCACACAATATCGGCCACTGGGCCGCCATCTTAACAAGCATGGCCGGTGTTATAGGTGCACGATTATCCGGTGCACGCCTAGCTTCCTTCGCCCAACCTTCCAACATTTTACGCAATCTAAAATCGGTCGTCACATCCTGGAAGCCGCCCGCCTTAGCTTGAAATGCAAGCGCCGCTAACTTGCCTTGCATGGACCCTGGGGCCAAGCCCTTTCTATGCAAATACACCAAAAATTGCCTCAGATGATCGAGGGGAATCGGCCATGCAAGATGGAGGCCGAACTCTGACCTAAAACTCTCAAACTCTCTAACAGCCGCCTCATAACCCCTCCTAGTCCTAGGCGCCAGAGCCAGGCCTAATGCCCGGTCTGCCTCTTCCCGCCAATCATCCATACCTCCTCGGGCAGGGTCTCCGGCAGGTCGCACGCTCCCGGGGCCAAGGCCCTGAAACGGTCGACCTGTTGGCGCGAAAGAGCATCGGCCAAAGTGTTAGAAAGACCAGGAACATGACGAGCATGCAATACGATATTATACTGAAGGGCACGCAAAGTTAAGGCCCGAACCAGCCCCATAACCCTTTCCGACCTGGAAGATTGGTTATTAATGGTGTGGACCACAGCCATGTTGTCGCACCAAAAACGCACGACTGAA
The DNA here is from genome assembly GCA_023846285.1 of Phrynocephalus versicolor. NCBI lineage: Eukaryota > Metazoa > Chordata > Lepidosauria > Squamata > Agamidae > Phrynocephalus > Phrynocephalus versicolor. Next base: position 72,574,044 of record JAHTLZ010000129.1, on the reverse strand, counting down.
TTAGACCAGGCTTCAGCCCACAACCAAAGAGCCCCCACAATCGGAAAAAGTTCTAAAAAGGTCAAGTCCCTCGTAATACCACTCTCCACCCACTCTGACGGCCACGTGCCATAACACCATCTACCCCTCCAGTAAATCCCGAAACCCAAGGATCCAGCCGCATCTGTCTGAACCTGAAAATCGGGGCCCATGCGCATCTCAGTCCGCCAAAACGAAACACCATTAAATTCTTGCAAAAACTGCATCCAAATCCTCAAATCTGCGCGCATGCCCTCCGAAATCCTGACCCTATGATGCGGCTTCCTCAAGCCCTGCATAGCTGTACAAAAGCGGCGTAAAAAAGGTCTGCCAGGAGCAACCACCCTACATGCAAAATTCAGATGTCCCACCAGCTCCTGCAACTCCTTCAATGTAACCTTGTGACGCCCCATAAGATTGGCCAATCGCTCTCTCAATACTTCCAGCTTCTCCCTAGGCAATCTACATGCCTGCTCCCAAGTGTCTATGTCGATACCCAAGAAGGTCAAAACGTGTGATGGTCCCTCCGTCTTGTCCTCTGCCAAGGGCAGGCCGAGCTCGTCCGCCAGCCCTTGAAACGTACGGAGAAGAAAAAGGCAGTTACCAGTCCCCCTTTGCCCACAAAAAAGAAAATCATCCAAGTAATGAGCCACCCCAGGCAGACCCGTGTAATTCCGCACCTTCCATTCAAGAAAAGTGCTGAACGTTTCAAAGGTGGCACAAGACACGGAACAGCCAAAGGGAAGTGCCCTATCCATATAAAATTTTCCTTGGAACTGGAACCCCAAAAGCTCAAAGTCATCGGGATGAACTGGCAACAGGCGAAAAGCGGACTTAATATCACACTTCGCGAGTTCAGCCCCGAGACCACAAGCTTTGATCTTCCGAATGGCCTCATCAAATGATGTATACCGCACGGAGCAAACTTCATGCGGTATACCATCATTCACCGACAAACCTTCTGGGTACGATAAATGATGGATGAGTCTATACTCCCCTAGAGCCTTCTTTGGCACCAAGCCCAAGGGAGAAACCCTAAAATTCGGAGTCGGGGGAACATCAAACGGGCCCAGCACCCTGCCCTCTAGTCTTTCCTTCTCAATCTTTTCAAAAGCTACATGCTCCATTCCCCTCAAAGATTTAAGATTCTGAGCTAAAGTCGGAACGCGTGCACCTTTAAACTGTATCCTAAAACCAAACCGAAAACCGTCTAACAAAAACTTTGCCGCCATCTTGTCAGGATAGCTCCTCAACCATTCGCCGAGGGGACCCAGCCTAATTGGGCTGGGACCCCTTGGCCACTGCGGGACCGCCTGGAGGCTTCTTAGACGCCCCCCCATCTCTACCCCCTGACTGTTGCCCCCTTGCCCTGCTGCAGTTGATGGAAGGATGCTGGGCGCCACAAACGGAGCATTCGTGGCGAAAACGACAGGGTTTGCGGTTGCAAACGCCCTGCCCATTATAATCCCAACATACAAGCCTTGGTTGAACTTGCTGTGTACCCGCTGGTCGAGCAGACACCCCTGCAAGTTGCCTCCTAATAATGTGCCCACTATCAAATCTCTCCCCCAAAGCAGGCCTAACTGGTGTCATGAGTTGCAGCCACAAATACGAAAGGGGCTCATCCCAACGTAGATGTGGCTGCGTGGCCGCTTTCATTCTAAACTTCTCGTCATAGGTCAACCAAGCGAAACCCGGAAAGTCGACATAGGCTTTATAAATCATATCTTGATACTTTATCATCGACTGCATACGCCACGGGTGTGCTTGGAGAACCGTAGACATATAAATAGAATATGCAGGGAGCCAATTCGCCCAGCACCTATCCGGTTTTCTTCTGAGGCGCCTCTCACGGTCCTTCGGGTCCTCCTTGTCAATTTCCTTCTGGTCAAGCTCCCTATTCAGAAGGCTAAAAATGTCGACGTAATCACCCCTCCATATCTTCTCCCTCGTACTTTGGGCAAGGTGATCACCAAGAGGGGTAGCATAATCTGCATATGGCATCGCAGTATAGGGGACTCCCGCATAGATGGCACCCGCTCCCCAATGACCTGCCTGTCCTAGTGGCCAACCCGGCGCCGGTTGTGGCGGCACCTGACTCCATGCCCCAGGCCCCGCCCCCTGCACCTGCCCGGCAACGCCAAGCTGCCCCTGCGGCTGCGATGCAGGAACGCCTCCCACGACCCCTGCTGGCCATTGGCAGCCCTGAGTACCACCCTGCCATGCCGAGGAGCTCGGCCAAGGGCCCATAGAGCTTCCAGCTGCCGGATCAGTTACCGCACCTGGTACCATACCCCAAGCACCTCCCCGCCAACCAGGTTGCAACTGCCCAGAACTCGCCACAAGACCACCCATCTGTGCCTGTGACCCTACGCCGAAGCTAGTCTCCGGCGCCACTGCCAACTCACGATTTGCAAAATCCGCTGAGGATGAAGCCGCCTCAATATTCTGAAGACCCTCTGGACCTTGCTGAGCACCGCCACTCTGCAGAAGATGCACACCAGGCTGAACCGCTTCCACCGAGCCATCACCAACCTGGGACACCTGCTCAACGGCACCCTTGCGATTATCATAGGCCTCCAACGCAGCTGCACGAGACAACAAATTAGCAGCCACATCCTTCAAATGAGCCCTCTTCCTCCCCTTCGATGGACGAGAGGAAGTCCGCTGAGCCCCATCACCCTGATTCTCCAACTCAGCAGGCAACCCCCCAGGGGGTGCCACACCTCTAGCCCTTTCCAAGGCTTCAACCTTGGCCCTAAGCTGTTCCCATACTGGCCAATCCTGTTCGTCAGCCGAGGACCCAGGTGGAGACACCTGAGGTGGCACTCTACGCGCTGGCTGCTTACCTTTTTTGTTAGTTTTAGCCTTAGAAGGCGCCATTACTACCCCTACTCCCTCAGATTAAACAACCACCACAGCCCACTCGTCCCTGACTAAAATATTTAACCAAACCTGGGGCCCCGCGCCCAACACCCACCTGAACTACCAGCCCAGCGAAACGTGAGGGCAACAAGAACCAGCGCCCAAGTGAGCCCGACCACCCTCAAAGGCCTCCCACCAAAGACACCTTGGGGCCCAGCTCGCAACCCCAACCTGTCACCTAACACTCCCCAAACCTAAACCCCAGAACACGCCCCCAGCAACCTAAAGCCCCCCGCCCAGCCGCGGTCAGCCCCTAAAAGCAGGCCAACTGGAACTACGAGGCCTCCAGCCGCCAGATAAAATGGCGATCACACCTCAAAATGGCGTCATTCAGCCTCCCGACACAAATGCGGGGCTAAAATGTGGAAAGACAACCCCCGGCTAAAGTGCCCCCACCCTGGGCCAACCACGTACCCACCGCAGACCCAGGAACAGGGACCCCAACCACGATCCTCCCCCGAACCCCAGAACTAGCCCCCGACTTAAACCCCCAACTCCCAAATGAACCACGCCACAAAATGGCGCCCGCCAATCGCCCGCCTCTCAGCTGAGAGTCGGGCGATCGGAGCACCGATAAGGCGCCTTCCCCCGCGCGCAGCAGCCGCCCGAAGCCAAGGGCCGGCTCCAGATGACAAGCCGCTGCAGCGCCGAGGCCCAGAGGACCGCCCCGAAACCAAAAGTGGGACTCAAGCGGACAATAAAATGGCGCCTGGTAATCGCCCGCCTCCCAGCCGGGAGCCAGGCAATCGGAGCGCCGATAAGGCACCCGCCCCCCACGCGCCGCAGCCGCCCACAGCCAAAAGCCGGCCCCAGAAGACAAGCCGCTGCAGCGCCAAGGGGAAAACGACCGGAGCCAACAAGGGGCTGACAAAAAGGCGCCCGCTAATCGCCCGCCTCTCAGCTGAGAGTCGGGCGATCGGACTCCAGATAAGGCGCCCGCCCCCGCGCGCCGCAGCCACTCTAAGCCGGCAACCGGCTTTAAAACACAAGCCGCTGCAACGCCCGGGCACAAGCACCGATCCGGAGACCGGTGAGTCACCACTGCCCCTTCGTCGCCTCTCCCAGCGTCAGTCTCCTGACGCTCGAAGGGTCCAAAGAGGCCCTGGCCTGGGCGGGCGCAGCATTTATAGGCTGCCCCGCCCAGGCCCCGAAATCCCGTTGCCTCCCTCTCGCGAGGCTTCGCACGGGGGGGGCAACGAAGCTCCGCACGCCGACAAGCGGCAGCGGAGCCGACATATTGCCTTGTGTATCATAGGCTTCTATAGCCCATATTTTACTCATCAGATGCATTTACCACAAGTCGCCCATGTCCCTGCAAACATCCTGCAAACCAACATGGACTGACCCTCCCCCCCTTGCTTACCTAATGAGCAAATACTATAGACTTTGAAATGCTACCTTAAGCCAGCAGATGGCACGACAGCTTTTTGGAAATAACCCAGTTGCTGCCAGTTAGTCTAAAAGATGAACCCTGGTCTGCAACCTCCATCCCCTCTAGCTTTAACAAATCCATCAGGAAGAGAGGCTGAGCATGGCTCCAATTACAAGATGGCCTAACCTGTCATCTGTGTTCTGGATTGTGCTTCTCCCACAGTTGACTGCCCTTGGTGCTTACAGACTTTCCCTAAGAGAGAGAAAGAGAACATGTACTAGAGGATCATTTGCACATAGTGCTGGCCCATTGAGAAGGAAAAATTCCTGCTAAGAAAACAGGTCTCTCCACTGAAAAAGAGAACCTGAATTCATCTGAGTGAAACTTGCTGTAAATGAAAACGCAGGCCTGTTTCCTGTGCTCGCACTTGGACATCTGCATGAATCCACAATAAAGGCAAAAGTGTTAAAGAATGAAAACTCTTTGCTAAGTTGCTGCACTCAGTACATCTTCTGTACTCTCTTAAGATATTGCAAGGCACATCTCTATGAGGCTTGCATAAAACTCTGTGCTCCTTCTCTGGAAAGTGACCACAGTTAAGAGTTGCCCATTTTTATTGCCTTTACTCTTGCTTATTTAAGAGCAGCTAGAGGCATCACACAGAGGCACACAGCAGCTGATGCATTTCTTGGCCTAGAGATATATTATAGAATAACCCTTGTCTATAGAGATGTTTTTCACTTTGTTAAAAAAAAATTAAAAAATTGTTTTGTTCTTCGTTTCGTTTAATTTTTTATTTTATTTTTACAGCCAACCAGCCCTACTGGTTGCACTTTTTAAAAATCCTTAGCACTTTTAAAAAAAAATCTCTTCTGCTGACCAGCAGGCCCGTGGACTGGGTTAGTGCTTTTTTATCCCTGGCACTGACCAGCTGGCCTGTGGGCCAAATTGGCACTCCCCCCAGCGCCGACCAGCTGGCCCCGGGTCTGGTCGGCACTTTTTTTAATCCCTAGTGCTGACCAGCTGGCCTGTGGGGCCAGCTGGTCGGCGCTTTTTTATTATTTATTTTGACAAGCGCCCAGATCAGCGCTTGTCAAATTAAATAATAAACAAAAATGAAATGGAATGGAATGAAAATGTCTGTTTTGTTCTGTTTCGGATGTTTTAAAAGGGCCCTTCCTTTTTCATTTTGTTAGAGAATGAAACAAAACAAAAAAAATGAATTCTTTTTTTGTTCCCATCTCTACTTGTCTATTGCCTGCGTAGCGGTATAGGAATCATAGTGCTGTGAAAAAGAGGACAGCCATAACTCATGATGTTTCTTCCTGTGTTGTCAATCTGAATTGCAGGGAGCTAACCATTTTGAAGGGTAGCTAACAGAACCACTCTTCATAATTTGTTCAAAGACTCATTAGAGTTGCCATTTTGTGGAAATATTTTTTTTCGGGTACCATGTGACAAAAAGAAACTCAGCAGATGAAGTGGTCCCTGGCATGATAAAAAAGGGGTAATGGGGATGTTTCACTGGCTCATTACATTTGTTAAAGACACAAAATATCAAAATGGCAGCTTATTTGTGACTGAGATTTCCTATGGCAGTTACTTGACAATAATAGTTGATGCTCTTCCTTTGCTATATTGATGGGCTCCCTGGAAATGCAGTATATCTTTTGGTTGACACAACCTTTCGTTTTTCCAAGACTGTTAAAATGAATACTCAGTGTGTGAGCAAAGTGTTCTTTTCACAGTTGTTTTAAACTGCCCAGAGAGTGCTCTAGCACTACGGAGTAGTATATAATCCAAAACAACAACAAGAACTACCACCAACACCACTACTACTACTAGTAGCAGTTGACAATTTAAAAAAACAGTCCAGATTAGGGGTGGTCCATGATACTTACGGGTAGTCAAGATATCCGGGTACCAAAGCAGGAAAACCTCCCTCTATTCTTGGGATACAATACTCTAATTAAAAAATCATTTAACTTCTTGTTGTTTGCTTTTTCTTCATCACACTGATGCCTCACACAACCCAAAAGTAGGACTGGCCTTTATAAGATGTAGGAACATCTTATGGAAACAAAGCTGCTCATTTACGTAAGTTCAGCACAGGAGGAAACAAAAAGGATCCTGGGAGAAGCAAGCTCCTACCTTTGACCAGTGGACCATCGAATATAATTATTTTTCAATGGTGAGATCTACCTCCATTGTATTCAGTGAATCAAACCTATTACTCGAACGTAACAGCAAAGGCAATTATGGGTCTCTTTTAATATCAGCATGGGGACTACTTCATCAACAGGACTATCTGCTGCAGTGGTAGTCAGAACATGCTGAAGCTCAGTTTGAAACAGCATGATCCCTACCAGACTCCACATTGCTCTCTCAGCTTTGGTGACACGGAGCAGGTCCTGATGTGAGTCACCAATTAATATCATTGCCAGGCAAGCCCACTGCAGTGATTCAGGGTCCACGTGACCCAAGGAGAGGCATTAGAGAACATAGTTATGCTTCGCCTCAATTCAGTTAAAACAGTACAGTAGAAAAAGCTGTCTAACTGGATGGCTCAGTGAGTTGGACTACCAGGCTGCCAAGTCAAGGATTGGTAATTCAACTCCTCAGTGTTTTGTCCCAGGAGAAAAGCCAGCCTGTGTAGCCTTGGGCAAAGCTATTCACTTCCACAATGCTCCACGAAAGAAAGGAAATGTTCACTTGGAAATGCTTTATATCTAGGAAGCCCTAGAAAGGGTCTCCATAAGGTAGAATTAACTTGATGGCACATCATGATTAATGAGAGAAGATGCAATACCTCAAAAGCATTGTCTGAACTTTGGTAGGTCTCACCCTGCCAATCAAACTTTGGAGATATTAGTATCAGAGCAAACCTTTGTGCAACATTTCCATGTTAGCTGGCATAATTGCAGGTCTGACCTTCATTAGCTGAATGGTAACAATCACCTCCAGTGCCCTCCAGATATGTTGGTCTTTTATGTTGGCTGCTGCTGATGCTAGTTGTGATCCTACTCATCGGAGGAGGTAGCAGATGGGGGAAGATGCCTGTTGAAAAAAGTAAGTCAATAAAAATCAATGCAAATTCTACAATAGTCCAAGTAATTCTTTTTTAAAACTGCCTTTAGAAACTTAACAGGTTCTCCTTTTAGCTGTCGTGGCATATAGATACACATAAGATTATTCACCATTAATTTGACACATTTGCTTTAAAAACATTAATTGATATAGTGAGCATCAGCATAACGGGTGGCTACCAGTTGTCTGTATATTGTTGGGACTCGAGACTCATTTCTTTTTGTTTGTCTGGAGCCATCCAGTTCAGTAGGGTGGCACTGAGTGCTGATCTTAGGGAGCCTTTGCGTGTACAGGGTGTAGTCTTCCATTAGGACAGCAGTTCTCAACCTGGGGGTTGGGCCCCCTTTGGGGGTTGAACAACCCTTTCACAGGTGTTGCCACGAGTTGCTAGACCCCTGCCCACCCACCAGCTTTGAGCTACTACTTTCCTTTCTTCCTATGCCTCTCCCTCCCTCCCTCCCTCTGACTCCCAGACACAGAGGAACAAGGCTGCCTCTTCTCCAACGGCCACACTTTCAAACGTCCCTCTTCCTTTTTCCGGGCAGGCACTTACGGTAGACAGCTCCAGTAAGATGCTGCCTGCTGGTTTGTCCTGAAGCTTCCCTTTGTCCTGAAGTTTCCCTTTCTCTGCCCGCTGCACCTCTGCCTCCGCATCGCCCAGCCGGCCGGCAGGGACCCACATAGCCATGATCACCTTCACCGGTGAGCCAGCTGCAGGCACTCTCCTGGCCTTTCCACTGAGTCAGGATGTCACCTCCTGAGAAGTCCTGCCAGTGGCCCCGATGCCCGCTTGCCAGTCCCTATGGTCCCTCCTGTTGGCTCCCTTCCTGAGGGTTTTTCTCCCTCCCCCTCCCCCCTGGGCTTCCTGGGCTCCGGTGCTGGGGAAATAGCTCACCACCCCCTAACATAATAAGTGCCATGCTGGATCAGCCCAAAGGCCCATCTAGTCCAGCTTCCTGTATCTCACAGTGGCCCCACCAAATGTGTCTGGGAGCACACGAGACTAGATATCTGACTCCTGATACCACTCCCCTGCATCTGGCTCCTGAAGTACCCTGGTTTTAAGCCTGGGGATTGCACATCTCCATCATGGTTTGTAACCTGTGATGGACTTTTCCTGCAGGAATCTGTCCAATCCCCTTTTGAAGGCATCCAGGCCAGATGCCATCACCACATCTTGTGGCAGGGGGTTCCACAGAGTAACAATACGCTGGGTAAAAAAATAATTATTTTCTTTTGTCTGTTCTCACTCTCCCAACCAACAGTTTGAGTGGATGTCCCCTAGTTTTGGTACTTTGTGAGAGGGTACTTTGTCCCTCTATCCACTTGACTCATGCCCTGCATTATTTTGTATGTCTCAATCATATCCCCCCTCATGTGCCTTTTTTCCAGACTAAAGAGCCCCAAATGTTTTAGCCTTTAGGGAGGTCCCCCAGCCCAGTAATCATTTTAGTTGCTCTCTTCTGCACCTTTTCCAGTTCCACTATGTCTTTTTTGACTCTGGCTCTCACCAGAGTCTCCCATCCGTGCCTTTGCAGGAGCAGTACCGGAAACCAGCAACAACCCAAGGAAGGGCTTGCTGCTGTTGCAGTGTGGAGAGGAGCACCACCTTTGCCAGGGCCAGCTCTCATGGCTGAGCCCCCTTCCTCAGAGGCAAGAGGAAGGAGCCACGATCCATGGTAGCTCACATTCAGCCATTTAAGCCTTTCCAGTGCCACAAGGTTTGGTCCTTAATGTTCCTTTTATATACCTTTTATATACCTACCTACTTACACCCTTCCATTTTTCGTCTTGAACACACAACAAAATCCATCGTATACAGCCAAGCCACACAATACAATTGCACCTGCACTGATCCACAGGATAGAGACTCCAAATTCAAGGATCTACAAAAGGCATTTCTCAGACCAAAATACCCACCTCATATAATTAAGGAACAAATCAACAAAGCAAGATGGATACCCAGAGATAATCTGCTGTAAGACATATCCAGAGGGCCAAATGACAGAACACCACTGGTTGTCACTTACGTAAAGTCCACAAGTGAGACCACTCGCATGCATCCTAAATGATCTCCAGCCCACCCTTGACAAGAACACCTCACTCTCCAAAGCTGTTGGTGGGAGACCCATACTTACCTACAGACAACCTCCCAACTTCAAACAAATACTAACACACAAGGGATTACAAAACAGTAATACAAACAAGGGGACTAAACCTTGCCACACACCCAGAAGCCAACTCTGTCCACACATCTACGCTGGCCACACAATCACAATCATAGGACCAATGTGATCAATGCCATCTTTTGCCAACAATGCCCATCTGCACTCTACTTAGGACAAATAAGACAATCTCTTTGGAAATGGATCAGTGGTCGCAAATCTGACATCACAGAACACAATACACAGAAATCCATATCTAATCATTTCAGTCTACCAGGATATTCCATGGAAGATTTGAAGGTCACCATTTTAGAACAGAATCATTCCAAATGAAGAATACAAAGGAAAACAGCTGAGATAAAATTCATATACATGATGGACACCCCTAAAAATGGATTATACATAAGTCTAGGTCTCTTAACTGATTACCAAATATAATACTTCTGTATTGCAACTGCTATTTTTTTCCACCGCTACCAAGCCCGTCTTTCACCACAAGGCTATAAGGTAAAAACTAACTACCAAATGCCCTCCTGTCACATCTACATTCTCTCACTCTCAAGTGACACCCCCCCCCGCCCAGTCTTCACCCTTCCCTCCTCATCCTTACCCAGATCTGGTGTCTACTTTCTGTCTCCCAAAGAATTTTTACAACATAACACAAAAACAACACAAACCAAATCACTGCAACCAAATGTACCATACATCCAAGAGCCAATGGATATTTGGTATGAAACTTACATTTCATTGTATATTACATCCCACATCTCATTCTTCTACTATACTGTATGTCCAAAGAAGAGGACCTGATCTGTGAAAGTTTGCATTAAAATATAATAGTCACATGTTTTTGTCTTTGGTTTTGTTTTGTTTCTTTGATTTTTGCCTGGAATGCTTCTGAGAAATCATTTCAACTGCATAGCAAGCCTTGTTGCACCTGGTCACCTCCCTTCTTCTGACCCAACAGCCCAACAGGCATTTGGATTGCCATGGTTCCTTTCTCTGCCATGGAAGGAGACTTTGATGGGGGACTGAAGATCTGACCTTCTCCCTTTCCTCAGCCATCTCACCCATGGATGATAGATTGTGCAGTCACAAAATGGATGGCCTCCTCTCCACCTGTCCTTGCCTGGACCTGGCAGCCAAGATGATGGATGGCCTTCTTGGTATAACTTTCTCCTGGAGGTCTCAGGAAAAAGCACCCTCTGTCGTGTGTTCCCCAGCAACTAGATCTGAGAGACATACTATCTCTGATCACAGAGATCTACATCTGTCATGACTAGTCGCACCATCCTCCATGAATGTGTCCAGCTTCCTTTTAAAACTACACAAGTTGGGTACCATCACTACTACACGTTGTGGTACAAAATTCAATTGTGTAACTATATACTGCAAGGAGAAGAACCTACTTTGATGCATATATCCCATTCATCCTCTATGGGTGATTCTAAGCTCTAGCATTATGAAAGAAAAAGAGGAAACATCCTGATTCACATTATCTATGTGTGTGTGTGTGTTGCGTCGTTACAGTCGTGACCGACTCTTCGTGACCCCATGCCCATGGAGTTTTCTTGGCAGGAATACTGGAGTGGTTTGCCATTTCCTACTCCAGGTGCCTACAGCACCTGGTATTCCTTGGTGGTCACCCACCCAAGTACTAACCAGGGCCGACCCTGCTTAGCTTCCGAAATCAGGTGAGATCGGATGTGCATAGGGCATCTAGGCAGCTCACATTATCTATATAGACTACTATATTTAGACTACTATATTTTAATGTGGGTTTTCATGGATCAACCACACTGCCTCTAACATTTTGAGCAGAGATGGGAATGAACCACTACTTTGGTGATTCATGCTGGTTCATTTTTCAGCCAAACAGGGGCTTGGTGCTTCCCAGTCCTGCCACCTTCAGGTGCTGCCTCTTAGGGGACACACAATGGAGGAGGTAGGGCTAGCAAGCACTGAATACAGTGACCACCCACCTATCGTGGAGATTAGGGACCCAACCCGACCCGCAATAATTGAAAATCTGCGCTATGTGGATGCAGGTCGGGTTGGGCCTGGGGGGCCAAGCTGGGGGCTCTTGTACTTAAACCCAGCCTGGCACTGCCCCGAACAGGCCTGCGAGGGCCTTTCTGGGTCTTTTGGAGGCCCCAAAAGGGCCTCCCTGCGAACTGGAAGTCATTTTTGAGGCCTCCGACTGACCCTCCCCCCTTGCCCCAGGTCTTTTCCCCCTTACCCCAGGGGGTCTTTTTTCATATATTGGGGTCCCACAATATAGTGGGACCGCAGTATATGAACCGCAAATGGGCAGGGGGGCACTGTACCTGTTTGGCTGAAAAACCAACAAGCCCATCTCTATGTCTGAGACCTATCTGTCAGAAAGTGGATTTGATCCAGGAAAGCTCACATTGAAATACAGCAGTTAGTCTTTAAGGAGCCACAATTTTTGTCTCGTTTATTTGTTTAGTCTGATATGCTTCCATGGACTAAGTGAAAGCACAATTAACATTTTTTAGACCTAGTTCAGCCATTACTAATATTTATCTGTTGTCAGCATGCTCATGGTTCCAGTAATTCCACTAAGTAGACTGATCTCAGTCAAATGGAATCATTGCGGCTTAAGGGATGCCAGTCATTCAAGTGCTGGAACCTATCTGGAGGGAAATGATACATTACTTGAAATCCCTACAACATTAAGGCCCTGAGATCCATGGGAAAACCTAACAATTTATTCAAACAGGGTTGACTATAAGGGGATGATGCAGAGCTTGCAAAGGTACCTTTTGGACTACAGCTCCCTAATACCCCATTTGGGGGGGGGGGGTTTCTGGGAGCCACAGTCCAAAAAAAAACAAAGAAAGCAACTTTTTAATGCTGTTGGATGCTTCAGTAGGCAAATAGCATAAATGTCCTTGGGTTCTGTTTCTGTGTATCGTAAGCCTGAAATTCCCCCACCTTCAGGAACTCCAGCTCCAGAGAAAATGTCTCTGTTGTTTAAGAGCCCCTCTTGTACCAAGGGCTGAGAGCAAGTGGAAGCCACTTAATTGGAGATGCTCCCCTGCTGCCCGGGGGGCTGATCTTTGAGACATTAGGCTGACACTGCTGGCGCGAGTCAGTCCAGGCTATGATTGACCACTTTTGACCCTTGTCCCCTCTTGAACCACAAGCTATAAAATTTCCATTCCAGCAAATGAACCCATTATTGAAATGAATCTGCTTCCTTCTTATTTGGGTGAATCGTTATTGGCATTGGGCCAGGAATGAGGTGGAAAAATCAGCAGAAACAGACAGTAATACCTGTGTTCCACAAATTGACCGGGCACCTAAGTTAAGCGGGGCTCACATGCTAGAGCACGATGCTCCCCACGGGCGAGGGGAATCTTTTTTCCCAAGCACTTCGCAGGGGCGTTTCTGGCAATTGGGCATATGTGACTGATGGAAGCAGCTGCCACTCTGAGAGCAAATCAGAGGACTCTAAACCAATTCAGGGTCCTTTTGATGGAATGGCTGAGAAATGCTGTATCCTCCTACACTACATCATACTTGATGAATGATTGGGCTTATTATGGGACTACATGTGCCTTCTTTTTCTTAGTGTTTGTCCCACTTGGTGGTGGGGTCTGCTATTCTTGTTTTGCCCCTCCACTTGGTGCAGTCATGGGCTAGGTCTGGGTGAACCTGGGGCAATTTCATGTTATTATCGAGGGTGTTCATCCAGCACTGTTTTGGATGACCCCTTGGTCAGGATCAGCTGACCTGCAGGGTGAGGCTCTTTTTGGCCAGAGTTTCCTCATTGGCATGTAGGACATGACCAAACCAAAAGAGTCAGTCTTCATGCATCTTGTCAGCGATAGATGCAATGCCGTATTTTGCTCTGATGTCATCATTGTCCACATGATCTCTGATGTCATCATTGTGTACATGATGTTTCACTAACTTTCCTTGTCATATGAACTGTATGAGGCCAGAGATCCATTGCAGCATCTTCATCTCCATGACACCAAGGCAACGTTCAGGTTCTTTAATTGCTGGCTAGCACTCTGCACCATAGAGGGAAGCAGGTCAAACAATAGTGCAATAGCTCTTTGATTTTAAATGGTGGCTGATCTTTTTGCCACACATGACGCTTGATGTTGTACAGCATTTTAGTCAGACACTGTTGATCCTCGATGTCACCTCATGACTCAGGCTCACATCGGCTGTGGTCATGGAACCAAGGTATTTGAAATGCTCAGTTCTTGGTAGGTCAATACCATTAATTTGGATCACACTCAGATATGCTGTTGTTTTTACATTCAGGCGTAGGCCAAACCTTGTCAAAATCATCAGCATAAAGGAGTGTCCAGGCCACAGGATTCTGCAGATCTCGAGTGATTACATCCATAACCAGAAAGAAAAGAAGTGGAGAAAGTGCCAGTCCTTGGTGGACCCCCATTGTGATATGAAAATCTTTTGAAGTACCAGCAGTGGTCTGTACACAACTCTTCAGTGACTCATGGAGGAGTTTGACCTGACAAGTTCCTCTGGGACTCCATGATGTCACAGTGCATACCAGATGACATCATGTGGGACTTAGTCGAATGCTTTCTCGACGTCAAGGAAAGCTGCATGCACTGGTTTCAGTTTCTCCCTGTGTTTTTCAAGTAACAGCTGGGCAGCATGGATTGCATCTATCCTTCCACAGTTCTTGATGAAGCCAGCTTGGCTGACACTTAGTTGAACTATGGTGTGTATTTGTGTGTCGATGACTTGCTCGAAGATTTTAAGAGTATGCAAAAGTAATGTGCCATGTAGCCTCTTTAATGAGAATATATTGTTGTCCTCTCTTGTGCACTTTGTCTCCTACGATCAAACGTCCGTGGTGACCTGCTCCTTCCAGTGATCCCAATAGCAGCTGGAAGTTCAGGTGAAGAAGAGGAAATTTGAGAAACAACATGGAAAAAATGTTGGATTAGACCAAGGTCCCATCTAATCCAGTGTTCTTTTCCAACAGTGGACAGCAATCTGCCTATGGGGAGCTCAGAAGCAGGATATGACGACTGTAGGAATCCCATGATAATTTTCTGTTCCCCAATAACATCTGCAGAGGGATACCCCCTCTGGTTGTTGCTGTTACATGCCGTTAAGAATGACCCAAATAAGACTTTGGTTTGCATTGACAGCACTTCCCGTGAGTTTCCAGGGCAAAACAGGGATCTGAACACAGTTTTGTGACAACGCCCTGGATTCAGGAGACATACATATGTAAATCATCAGCCAATGACAGCAGAAGGGCGGGGGATTGTATGGTATAAAAAGGATGGAGCCTGGTCAGAGAGTTGAGAGTTGAGAGCTGAGAGAGCACAGCTCTGTTAGAGTTCAGTCAGGCAGGTTAGGTGTGAGGGCTTTACTATTTATTGTTTATTAAAGACAGGGAGGCTTAAAGATTTGATTTAATACCAACTTCAGTCATTGTTGTATTTATTTATTTTCATAATAAACATCATTATTATTTTTATATTGTACATCTGAGTCTGTCCCAGTTCATAAAGCGTCGATTTAAAAGGTGGCAGCATTACCAAGAGGATCCTGTGAAGATTAATAACTTGGTTCTTTACACATCACGTTTTCATCACAATTATACGTCTGAAAAGGGAGGTGTCATCACAAGGTCCTCTTAGTTCCAACACTCTGTACTAATTTATTGGTTTTAAGTTTTGCAATAAAAAGTGGAAAATATCATAGTGTGTTTTTTCTTTAACTGGGGCTGATTGGAGAAGACCATATAGGCAACTTGTTCAGCTGCCCTTGGAAAGTCTGTTGCACTCAGTTGTCAGTCATAATACTTGCTTGGAATACTGCACAAGACTTGCTAGGAAACCAATATCTCTGAAGCCTCTCATTTGATATTCAACACAGATTGACAGATTGTCATAGCACTGTACAAGTAGATTTTTCCCCTCATTCCTATTTTTTTTATGCCTTTGAATAAGAGGAAAGAAATGTATGCTCGTTTGAATATATTGACAGTACTAGGATATTTATATGTTGGAATGTTTAAAAATACCAGTGTTCTTTATTAAGCAATATTAATTGAAATTTCAAACATCATCTGCATTTCCTCATTCTAAGTTGCTATAATTGTTCACTCCTTCTAGGTATCTTTGGATCAAGCTTTTAGTAAATTGAAGTCATTTGGGGAAGACACCCACATTGGCTATATATATTGTTGCAACCATCTTAAGCATCCTTGTTTCATGCACTCAGATTTGACCAACAAATCCTGAGAAATATTTCCTTAGATAAAAGTTACTTTATTGACGCATTTTACCAGCACGTAAGAACTGCCATAAAGCATACCTTGCAATCTCATCCTCACTGAATAAAATCTGCTTGTCACTGACAACTGCACAGAGCACTTCCAAGTCAGGTCCATTGTTAGGTAAAGGGAAGTACAGTAGTTAATTCAGGCAACAGAGTATGGGTGTCATGGAAGGATAGCACTTTGATATGTATTTAATTTTTTTCTTAATTTGCTTTTTACTGCTAAAACACATCTAGACATGTTGAATATCCATTTTATCAATGTTGCTGTGCACCTGCCAGCCAATAAAATCAATATGAAGCTACAGACACATCCACAAGCTTAATTCACCAGTCTCCCCTCTTTTTGTATACACAGTTCTAGACAATTCAAATGTACTGAAAAAGTCCCACCAATTAAAAACTATAGATATTTTTAGAACAGCCTTCAGCTTTGGATTCCTACTTTCATAAGAAGATAAGAGCCATGCTGGATCAGGCCAATGGCCCATCTAGTCCAGCTTCCTCTATCTCACAGTGGCCCCACCAGATGCGTCTGGGAGTGAACGAGACTATATATCTGTCTCCTGATACCACTCCCCTGCATCCAGTCCTTGAAGTACCCAGGTTTTAAGCCTGGAGATGATACATCTCCATCATGGTTTGTAACCTGTGATGGACTTTTCTTCCAGAAATCTGTCCGATCCCCTTTTGAAGGCATCCAGGCCAGATGCCATCACCAACTCCTGTGGCAGGGAGTTCCACAGACTAACAACGTGCTGGGTGAAAAAAAATATTTTCTTTTGTCTGTTCTCACTCTCCCAGCCCTCAATTTGAGGGGATGTCCCCTAGTTCTGGCATATTGTGAGAGGGAGAAGATCGTCCCTCTATCCTTTCCTATGAACAACAAAGAGGTGATGAAATTGAATGGGGGAAGCCTAAGAGAGTAAAAAAGAAATAATGACAAAAAAGGGAGGGAAAGGCAACAACAAAGATGATGAAAGGAAAAGAAAAGAAATGAGGGGGTGAGGGAATAGCACCTGATGGGCCACCACACTGAATCTTATGCTCCTGCTGGTTTAAATCCAGTTTGGTTCAGAACCAATGCTATGTGACCATCTAATTACTAGAATTCTACAGGTGATAAAATAATATGATGCAAAATTTCCCCATGACTAAAGACTGTTTCTATCTCCTCGTATCACATCTCTAAGCATAGAAGGGAATCCTATTGATTTCTGAAATCATTACTCCCAGGTAAGCAGGTCACTCCCAGGATTGCAGCCTTAGATCTGGGAGTTCATCTAATTAAAGCTCACTTGGGTTTCCACTGCCGCCCCGCCCCCCACATTCTCTCTGTTTCAGTGTTTTGGAGGTTTGTTGCAATGCTCAGGCATTTGGAAGCATGAAGGGCATTCCGGTGAAATGGGGAGGAGGAAGATATTTCTGATTAGAAAGGGCAGCGGCATGCATGAGGAGAGGAAAAGATTAGAAGCTGCTGTTTCAGGTAAGAGACAATATTTCACCATTATATACAGAGGCACAGAAACCAGAGAAGGAACTGATCCCTTGGTAAATGTGCTGCCCTGCTGCTGCACTCTGCCTTCTATCAGCATGAGCAATGGTCAGATTGGAGTGGGGTTGTAGCTCAACAACACAAGGAGGGCTGTGTGTCCTCACTCCTGCAGAGTGTAATTCAGGCTGAAAAGGAAGCATTGTTGCTTGAAGGAGAATGGTAGCATGAAGCAAGCAAAAGTTGGCATTCACCTGGCATCTATAATGACATTCCAAGTAGAAGCACAAGCCATTCTGAGGATGCTGCCATTTCCCTCCTATATCTTTCTTGTCTACCTTGTCTGGGTGTGATGGACAAGGCGAATGTGATGCCAGTTGCAAGGGATATCAAGATTCAGTGCTTCCCAACTTTCGGTCCCCAGATAACTCCCAGAAGCCTTCACCCCTATCTTGTGCTGGCCAGGATTTTTGGAGTCTACACCACTGCGTGATGAATCTCATGCTGATAACCAACTGCATGCACAATTTTTCATAGGGATAAGTTTAGAGATGCCTGTGTGCACACTGGATCATGAGAGTAGAAACAAGGTCCTTAAACAGATAACGTCTGTTTCACTGCTGAATATGATTTTTCATATTTTGGCCTTTACATTTTTGTTTTCTGTTTTTTTTAATAGCATTCAGGTGTTTTGACTTTCTAGGGGTTATATTTTGCCACAAAATTATTTGATGGCTTTAAAACCTGGTGAAGACCTGATGAGCCCCCTCCTCCCTGCTTCTTCCTTCCAGTCCACTGCATTTCCCCCAGTACCTATTCTTTGGGATGTAAAAACGGTTGCATAGCATCATCATGGACCTGCTCCAATAAACTTGAGCTAAGAAAACCAGGCATATACATCCACACCAGGGGCCCCCACAACTATCAAGGTTATGTATTTAGGGCAGGGTTTGCCACACAGCAACCTACTTGGAACCGGGAGGAGTTTCAAAGGCATTGCTATGCTTTGTGCCAAGTCCTCCTGGGTTCAAGGAAAGCCTGGAACGTGCTAAAAAATAAACTAGATGACCCAATTGTGTCCAGAGTTTGCAAACACACACACACACACACACACACACACAGAGAGAGAGAGAGAGTATATGAAATGGGTACTGTGTCTGAGCAAGCAATTCAACTAACATTCGCTGGTGGGAAGAGATTTCCTCCTTGGAGCAGAAGATTTACCGACCCCATGACTCTCTATTACGCCGAAGAATCGTGGCGTGTTCTGCTTATTAATAATAGCCATCTCCTGCTCTGACCTTGAACGGATCGTTGACGATCTCCATGCTAGGATGCCCGCACTTTTATTTACAGGTGGGAGTGCAACGAAAACGATCCGCCGCAGCTGCTTGGGCGGTTTGGCTGCGGGCTCCCTAAGCTCCCAAGAGCAAATCCGCTTCTCCCTCCTTGGGGGTGGGGGGTGGTGGTGGTCCTGATGCCTTTGCTTCTAGCTAGGAAGCCCCACCCCGCCCCGATCTTTCTCGCACACGCCATGCATACATGAGAGTTTCCCCACCAGCAGCCCAGTGCAGCCGCGGACTTCGCGCCAGCTTTGCTGTGGGCCCCCAGGGCCGCCTCGCCGGGCTCCGACGGACAAGCTTAGCAAGTGGCGCTGGGGGCCCTTGGGAAGGACTTGAGGGAGCGTGGAAGTTGCGGCGGGGAGGAGAGGGGGAGAAGGGAAGAAGAGGGAGGCTTGGCGAAGGAACTGCACCAGAGATGGAGCGCGGGGAGGAGGGAGGGGGAGCGAGCCCCTTTCGCAATTAATGCAGACGCTCCCTTCTTCTCCACCGGCGCCGCCAGCCAATGAGGTGGGAGTTCTGCAGGAGACCGCGGCGGAGGGGAGCCCTGGAGGGGCGGGGCCTGGGGGGAGGAGGAGGAGGAGGAGGAGGAGGAGGAGAGCAACTGCAGCATTTGGCTCCCTCTCTCTCTCTACCCGCCGCGATCCCCGGCTGCTGGTGCTGGTGCTGCTACTGCTCGCGCGCGCCCCTCTCCCTGCCTGCCTGCCTGCGTGCGCGCGCCGCCTCCCGAAGCCCCGCAGTAAGTTTCACTTTTCTTCTCTTTCTCCTACCCCGACGCACACCTACGGGTGTGGAGGACGCCTGCGCTTCCCTTACTTCCCTTGCTCGGATGGCGGGGCTTGGCTGGGACCAAAGGAGAGATCCGGTCCAGGCAAGGAAGGGGGAGCGGGGTTGGGGTGGTGGTGGTGGAGGAGGTGGTAGTGGAACCTCGCGGCGAGAGCAGAAGCTCGGATTGAGTGCCTTGGTGCGAGCGCTGCTCTCGGAAGGGACGGCATCGGTGACGCGCTTTCACTCCGAGTCCGACCGGAGTGTCCTCTCGCAGGAAGGTGAGCGCAGAGAGGCAGAGACTTCGCTGTCCGTGGTGCTGACTGGACGCTCTGCTCCGGTCTGCGTTGACCACAAGGCTCCCGGGAGGTGACTCCGGCGAAGTAACGTCGGTCAGTGGGTCAGTTCTAATGGGTGCAGAGCGGAAAGGAAGTCGATTTTCCTGTAGCGTGTTTATGCCTCAAAGGAAAGAGGGCGGATGAGAGAGAAAGAGAGAGAGAGAGAGAGAGAGAGCTACAGCTTTGCCCGGTGTATGTTATGCTATTTTTGTTAGGTTCAGTCATTTCAGAGAAGCGTCCTACCTGGTCTGCAGACTGAAGAGAGGGCAAAATTATACCCACTCCATAATGCACACAGATATGCACAGCCATCAAAGATTACACTAACAGGTACAGTTCAGGCAGAAAAAGGCTGCCAGTTTGCAATGGAGAGCCCAGATTCTGTCCAACCTATTTCAGGAGCTCCGAAGTGTAGATGTAAAAAGGAGGCACACAATAGGGATCTGCTCACCTCATCTACAGCACTTCAGTTTCCAGCCCTGCTGGTGGGCTCCAGTTCTGATGCAGTGTATCCGCACTGAAAGTGCAGCTGGCTTCTGTGGGGTGAATGTTTCACTAACTTTCCTTGTCATATGAACTGCTGGTTTAATGGATCCAAGCTTCATGCTCGAGATTCAATGCATGTGACATGTAAGAAGTGAAGAAGTGATGAGAACCCTCCTTTGAAGTGAATTAGATCCATCACAATGCCCTTTGTCATTCAGAACTTTCATAATCTATTGGGATGTGGCACCTCTGGATTTTGTATGTTTGCTTGTCTCCTAATATAAAGGAAAAACTTGCTCTTTTTCCAATGGGCACGCTCATGTGCGCGCACACACATGACACACAGTCTCACACTCTCACACTTCCTTGCCATTGTTCAGAGGATATGCTGAGTCAGCCCTCTCTGAACAGTGGTGGTTCAGCAGAGTATGATAGCTCCCAGAAGAGCAGACTGTATTGGGTAGATTGAAATCCAATGCACCAAACACTGAGTGCATCCAGGCTCAGACATGTTCAGTTGTGTGTCATGTGAAGGGGGGGGGACACCAAGGGATGACAAGAAAAATGTGGCACCGAAGTGAAACTTGCTATAGGGAACTTCTAATATAAGTTAGCATACACATGTAGACAGCTATGTGGAGATAAGCTAGTGTGTGTTGGATGGGACCCCACAAAGAAAGAAAGAAAGAAAGAAAGAAAGAAAGAAAGAAAGAAAGAAGAGCTAGCCTTTGTTTCTATGATAGCAACTGCTTGAGAAAGTAAATGAACAATTACAGATATGGTTGCCAGCTCTCCACATGTATGCCTTGGATGACAGAAAACGTTTCTCCATATATTTTCCTGGGTGCACAAGACTGTATTGAATAATGGCAGCTTTCAGTGTGATTCACTTCATCTATAAGGGAATGGGGCAGCAGAAATCCTGAGCTGCTGGATGATTTCTGCCTCTTGATTTGCAAAACATGCAGTCCTTGGCTAACTCTTGGAGGTGGCCTGCAGAATGAGAAGGCTGGGAATGACTCTGCTGATTCTTTGTTGGCTGGCTGGCTGGCTGGCTGGCACACAGGACAAGTCACTTTCCAAACTCCCTGTCTATTATAGCTCTGGAGTGCTTACAAGATGAGATGGGAGATAATGATTTTCCAGTGCTTGAGTCATTAGCTCTGTCTGATCCTGATAAGGCCTAGCACACCCTTCTTGCTGCAGTCTCCTTTTGGAACACACATCTTGCCTCCGCCAGCTTGCTGTCATTTGCTCCAGACCTGCATGACCTCATTTATAGAGGTGCCAGGCTGCTTGGCCCTCCGAGAGTGGAGATCTGGCCACCACTGGCTTCTCACTGGGGCTCCAGACTGGCTCTTGACTCCGCAGTGAGATGTATAGCAACAGAAGGAGATGGAAGCTATCAACAGCAGGAGTAAATTGAGAGTGGTAAATTCTTTGCAAAATTGCAAAGGCACTCCAGCTCCAGAAAAGCCTGGAGTGCAGGAAAGAAATGGGAGAAATTGCTTTATGGTTCTACATTTTTCTATACATGGATTCATTGTTCTGCAGACAGTTCCTTAGGGACCGCTACATGATGTAGGAGATTTTCTTTTCCTCCCTAGATTGAGACTTTGTCACTTTCCACATATTGTTCAGAACAAATTTATCACTTCTGAAGTGTCTTATGACTTATCTGGCCATCAAAGCATAAACCAAGAAAGTGGCAAAAGTGCAAAATTCCTTGGGTTTATATAGCACAGGAACATCTACAGATATGGTATGGTATGGGACAAAGGTTGGCATGGAGAGAGATATGGCTGTGCTTGTCCTGACATGACAGGGATGAGATGGCTCTGGTGAACTTCCAGAGGCACGAATTTGCACAGAAAAAGGAGAATGATGCTCTCTGTGCATTGCAGATGGTTCGGGTCTTTGCTGAGGAGTGTGTTTCTCCTTGTGGCAGCTGTGTGTATGTTCATAGCTGGGTTCAGCTTGTCACGTAGTGTGTTTGTGCTTGTCTGGTGGCATTTTGAGAATGAAAGTTATGGAAGGATCCTAGTCTTACAGATGAATGAATGCGAAAGCACACAATGTATAGGCAGCATCCTTGTGCTAAGAAAGGCATCTCAAAAGGGTTTGTATTAAGACTCCAGTCCAACTCTAGAAAGATTGTTATTTCAAAAGCAACCTCTCAACAAAGATGGATCAGGTGAATGACTATTGTGTTGTCCTCATTGTTGCACTGCATCTCCTGCTTTGGTGTGAGGGCCTCCTTCATCCTCTCAGATTCAGTTCCATCACTTTGGGACATTAGGGTAAATGACAAACACCAAAGATGGCAGAAAAAATTGTAATGCTTTTTCTGTGAGTGTTCAGTCTGGTGCTCCATTGTTATAACCTGATGTCTACACAATGGCATTTTATCAACTGGTAACATTTGAGCCAAGGAAGTTACCTCTGATGGTGCGATCTACTGCCACCTCTGCTAAAAATGTGGCTGCTTTGCACTGCTTTCCTCTGGAAGCCCTAGGTTGTCCTTGGTGTACCTCCACAGCATTTTCTCAATTATTATGGAAGGAAATTGCCCTGGGCTCTTCTTTCTACGGGTGTTCATCAGGCTGAATAAATGAGTTTTTATAATGTCTTTATTACCATCCCATTGGCAGTGAGCACATAATACCTCTCGGTGAGAATGATTCAGTTTGGAATCTCAAAGAAGTCATTCCAAAAAAAAAATGGCTGTAATTATTTCAATTGCCAAAAGGGAAATGAACCATGGTGCTCAGTGGTTATTTTTCCCACTAACATTATCTAACATAATTTTTGATACTGATTCTGTCTTTCAGCATGCTTGGAGCATATCCTTGCATGAGAGGAGAATGAACCAAATAGTCAAGAGGTGACTTGACGTTCGGGAACATGGTGGTACGATATCCATGGTGGTGTTATGTCACGGCAGAGTTGATTTGATCTCATAAATAATGAGGGAAAGAAGAAAATATGGACCTGTCATGGTGTAATACATTGCCTTAAAATATGGCTGCATAATTAACCATGTTATCAGAATGTTTAGTTACTCCAGTATGATGAAATTACTGTGAGATTCTTCTATCTTACAGGCTTAGTGTAGACCCTGAGATGGACTCACTCAGGAACCTAGATGGGGACCTCTCTTTGCAAGACACATACACACCAGTGTTGCACTCATGGAAATGGAGTTTAATGCTGCAGGAGGCACATAAGTCAGGTGCATGTACTCCATTCTTAGGCTGCCATTAACCTGGAAATATTCACCCTTGCCTCTGGAACAAAATGGGTATGGAGTGGAAAGAAGTTGGAGTGAAGATATGTTGATACACATTCTAGTATGTCTTCAAAGCATGAGAGTTTGACTTCCTTAGACAGGTGAATTGGGCTCATTTGCTTTCCTTCCACATGGCCCACCTGTTCAAGGTCATGCAGGAAACAATTTGAATGTGAAACCTCAAGTGCTGCTGCTGGTGGTATGAAGACAGAGGAGTCCAAATCAGCTTGTGAAAAGTCTGTGCTAATGATATGGCATCTTCTACATGTGACTTTGATTCACAACTCTAAACAAGGACCCAGATAGAAGATTTTGGGCTCAGGCATAAGTCAGGGCAGAGTAGCTAGCCATCTGTTATATGCTCTGGCTTCCCTGAGCTGCTGGACAAAGAAGTGGAAGAAGCTGTACCTCACATGGTAGAATTCAGCTTTTAAAAGTTGTATGGTTGTCATAGCTAAATGATCCATGTTCAGAGACAGTACATGTTTGAATGCCAGATATTTGACTTAAATGTCAGAGAGAGACACTTTTTACACTGCTTGTGATTTTATTTATTTATTTATTCATTCATTCATTTCTTTCTGAGCTACCTATGTATTCTTTGTTTTCCCTCATGAGTTCAAGGTGACACAAATGGTTGTCCTCCCCACTTTATTCTTCCCCACAACCACATCGTGAATTTTACTGTCCATTGAAGAATTTAACCTGGATCTCCCAAGTCCCCCTTGAACACTGTAATCAAGAAACATCCACCAATCCCTGAACATAAGAACCACACTACTGGCTCAGACCAAGAGGTCTCTTCAAGCAGCATCTTGCTCTATAGCAATGGTTCCTCACTTTGGGTTACCCAGGGATTCTTGGACTGCAACTACCAGAAATCCTGGTCAACATGGCTGGTGGTGAAGGTTTTTGGGAAATGCAGTCCAAGAACACCTGAGTTCCTCAAGGTTCTGAGCCAACATGTTATGGTCAGATCCCAGAGGCATTTGGGTGCCTGGTCACTAGAACAATGCTGCATATATGGTTTGATACATTTATCCCTACAAACTTGTGTATGTGTGAGATGGCTTTTTTCTGCTGAGTATTTTGATGCCAGGGACACCCTAATAACAAAGCTGCTTTGTATGGAGCTATGTGTATGCAGTTGTGTATAAATTAGGAACCTTCCTTCCTCTTGGGGGAAGCAGAGGGACCCTGAGCTTTAGACAAAGCCGCAAGAGCTTTCATTTCACCTTCCATGAAATCCTTCCAGCACCAACTCATAGTTCCTAATGGAATATTTCATGGACAAAGCTAAAAAAAGTTGGACTACAGTCCCCATAATCCACAGCTATTGGAAAATCCGTAGACCAGGAAAGTCTAGGAAAGTAGCCTTTCCCAGCTGGAGCCACGTGATGGAATACCAGGCAACTATATGTCAGCAATGCTTTGATTTTGATTCCTGCAATTAGCAGGAGGTTGGACTCAGTGGCTTTATAGACCCCTTCCAGTCCAATTTTTCCATGATTCTCTGACATGATATGGTTGTATTTGGTGAGGTCTGAGGATTAAACAAATTAGAATACCTAGAAAATGTAAATATGAACAGTGGGGGCTCTCAGTCTAGAAGCACCCATAAAAACCTATTCTGTTCCTAAAACAAAGGATTTCTTCAGATTACTGTGGTATTCCTTTGCTCACTGCTGATATTTCCACTTCACCCCCATTAGAAGTGGTATCTATGGCAGGGAGTCTTTTGCCATTTGCTGCATCATACCTTAGCAATCTAGAGTTCTGCATAGAAGATAAGTGGGGTATAAATATAACAATAAAATAAATAAATAAATAAATAAATAAATAAATAAATAAATAAATATTTATTGACTAAGATCATTGCAGTCATAGAATCATAGAGTTGGAAGAGACCTCAAGGGCCATCCAGTCCAACCCCCTGCCATGTAGGAACCCCCATCACAGTACTCCCGACATATGGCCATCCAGTCTCTGCTTAAAAACCTCCAAAGAAGGATACTCCACCAACCTCCATGGCAGCATATTCCACTGTCAAACAGCTCTAACTCTCACGAAGTTTTTCCTAACGTTTAAATTTTCCTGTTTTTCTGTACTGTAGTTTGAAACCATTGCCCTGACTCCTAATCTCTGAAGCCATGGAAAACAAACCAGTCTCCTCTTCAATGTGACATCCTTTCAAATATTTAAACATAGCTATCATATCCCCTTTCAGCCTTATTTTTGTAAGGCTAAACATCCCCAGCTCCCTAAGCTGCTCCTCATAAGACATTTCTTCCAGACCCTTAACCATCTTGGTCACCCTCCTCTGGACCCATTCCAGGTCATCAGCATCCTTTTTAAGATCAGGTGCACAGAACTGGACACATTACTCCAGGTGGGGTCTGATCAAAGCAGAATAGAGTGGTACTATCACTTCCCTTGATCTAGACACTATGCTTCTGTTGATGCAACCAAGAATCATATTGGCTTTCTTGGCCACTGTGTCACACTGTTGACTCATGTTCAATTTGTGGTCCACCAGGCGTGGTGGCTCAGTGGACTAAGGCTCCCGAAAACTGTCGGCTGCAAAGTCGGCAGCTCGGCGGTTCGAATCCCGGGTGCCACGCAGCGGAGCGAGCTCCCACTGATAACCTCAGCTCCTGCCAACCTAGCAGTTCGAAAACATGTAAATGCAAGTAGATAGATAGGTACCGCCGTAAAAAGTGAGAAGGTAAAAAACAGTGTTTTCTTGCAGCCACGCCAGCCATGTGACTCTGGACTTGCACAACACTGGCTCTTTGGCTTGAATAAGGAGATGAGCACTGCCCCTAGAGTCGGACACAACTAGCATGCATGTGCGGGGGGGGGACCTTTACCTTTTAACCTTAAGACTCTCAGATCCCCTTCACAGGTACTATTTTCCAGCTAGGTGTCTCCCATCCTATATCTGTGCAGTTCATTCTTTTTACCTAGATGCAGCACTCTACATTTCTCTCTGTTGAACCCCATTCCGTAAGCTTTGGTCCAGCACTCTAGTATGTCAAGGTCATTTTGGATTTTGATCCTATCCTCTATAGAATTAGCAACCCCTCCTAATTTGGCATCATCTGCAAATTTAATTAGCATACTCTCTATTCCTTCCTTCTTGTCATTAATAAAGATTTTGAATAACACTGAACCCAGAACAGAACAGAACCCTGGGGCACCCTACTGGTCACATCTCTCCAAGATGAAGATAAGCCATTTAAAATCACCCTTTGGGTGCGACCAGTCAACCCAATTACAAATCCATCTGACAGTGGCACTATCTATCCCACTTTCCACTAACTTATTTGCAAGTAACCATACCGAGATTTAGATTACTAAATTCTAGATAAGCAATATCCACATCATTTCCCTCATCCACCAGGCCTGTAATTCTATCAAAGAAAGAGATCAAATTAGTCTGGTATGAGTTGTTTTTAAGAAACCTGTGTCGACTTCTTGTAATGACAGCATTGCTAGTTAAATAATTACAGTCTGTCTGCTTAATAATTTGTTCCAGGCTCTTGCCCAGAATTGAAATCAAACTGACTGGTTGGTAATTATTTGGTTCCTCTTTTTTCCCTTTTTGAAGATAGGGACAACATTTTCCCTCCTCCAATCTTTGGGGACTTCCCCTGTTCTCCAGGACTTTTCAAAGATTATTGCCAATGGTTCTGAAATTACTTCTGCCAGTTCTTTTAATATCCTTGGGTGTAATTCATCTGGCCCAGGAGACCTAAATTCATTTAATGTTTCCAGGTGTTCCTGTACTAACTCTCTACCTATTCTATGTTGGAATTCCCATCCTACCTCATCTACTCTTTGTCCCAGCAGATCTCTTTCTTCCTTTTTGGAGAAAACGGAGGCAAAGAAGGTGTTGAGTAGTTCTGCCTTTTCCTTGTCTCCTGTTAGTAATTGGTTATCATCGCCATGCAGATAGCCTATCATTTCCTTATTTTTTCCTTTTTCTTAACTAAAGAAACCCTTTTTACTATCTTTAATCTCTCTGGCAAGTCTAAGTTCATTTTGCGCTTTAGCTTATTTTACCACCCCCTGCATATATTAGCTATTTGCTTATATTCCTCTTTGGTGCAATCTCCAATTTGCTATTTCCTGTACTTGTTTCTCTTTATACTTAGCTGTGTTGAAAGTTCTTTAGTAAACCATTATGGTTTCTTTAGAGGTCTCCCATTTTTTCTTCTTGTTGGAACTGTTTTAGTTTGTGCCTTTAATATCTCACTTTTAAGGAACTCCCATCCATCTTGGACTCCCTTCTCTTTCAGTGTTTCAGTCCACGGAATAACAGCCAATAATTCCCTAAGTTTACAAAAATTGGCTTTCTTAAAGTCCAGGATTCTTGTCTGACTATGCTTAGCTTTATCTTCCAACTGTGCAACAAATTCCAAAAGGGCATGGTCACTCTTACCTAAAGATCCCACCACTTTGATCCCGTTTATGAGGTCCTCCCTATTGGTTAAGACCAGATCTAAAATGGCTGTTCCTCTTGTTGCCTCCTCTACCTTCTGGATCATGAAATTGTCTGCAAGGGCATCAAGGACTCTGTTGGACCTTGCATTCTTAGCTGAGTTGGACTGCCAACATATATCAGGATAGTTAAAATCTCGCATTAGTGCTACATCTCTCCCTTTTGACTGGGTGGCCATCTGCTCACAGAAAGCATCATCCCACTCCTCCAGCTGGCTTAGGGATCTATAATATACCCCCACAGTGACATCTCTCCCATTTTTCTCACCCTTAATTCTCACCCAAATACTTAGTCTCAACTTGCTTCCCCTGTTTTATACCTTGTATTTCTTCAGCAGTATAAATGTCCTTAGCATATAAAGCTACACCTCCTCCTTTCTTACTAGGTCTGTTCCTTTGAAACAGGTTATACCCTCCAATAACTACATTCCAATCATAAATCTCATCCCACCAGATTTCAGTGACGCCAATTATGTCATATTTACAGTATTTTGCTATATCAGGAGTTCCAGCTCCTCTTGTTTGTTTCCCAGGCTCTTGCATTGGTGTAGAGACATTTGAGACTGCATGTGTTTCTTACAAGCCCTTTGCTTAACCTGTTCTAACTCACACTGATGGTCTGTAATACTCCTTGTCCTGCTCCTACTTCAACATTTGGGCTATTCCCCACAACCCCTTCTGGATCTCTATCTGTAATAAAATTTTCTCCCTCCCCCTGATAACTCTGTCCTCCTTCTGCCATCAAAACCACCCCTTTTTTACAGTTTACTGTCTGTAATGTATTTTGACTTCACATGATCAGGCTTGGAAATGACGTTAGCTCCCCAAGGTCACACAGCAAGAAAGTCAGGCAGCTTAGAAGGTAACAAGCTCTTGCTGCTTTTGTCTCCCAAATGACAATGAAGAACAAGAACTGTCTTCCTTGAGACCATTTGTTGGTGCGCACTTAAACAGCCTTCTTGAGAGATGCTCAGAATACCCTTGGTGTGATCAAGGGAGCCTTTTTCCTGCAAATGGAAACCAGCTGATCACTGGCAAAAGCTAGTGTTGCTTTTATCCATTTTATCTTAGAAACTATTTTTGTTATTGTTGCTACTATTGTCAAATATTTTGAAGATGGAAATCCTTCCAAATTGGATTCAAATCATCCAGCAAGTAACCCAAAATTATATTCTGGCCACCCCTGAATTTATCTGGTAGAGATGGGCACGAAACGAACAATTTTTCATATCTGTTTTTGTTTTTTCGTTTCGTTACACAACAAAACGACAAACAAATTTTGTCTCTAAAATGAAACGAAACGAACAGAAACACCGGAAATTTTGTCATGCGTTTCGTTTTCGTTACGGCAATACAAGTGATCTGCTTTAAATGCCAAAAAAAATCACAAAAAATTGAAATAAATGGTAACGAAATGGTAACGAAACAAATGAAAATGAAAACAATTTTTTTCAAAAATTCGCAAAAAACAGAAATGAACCAAAACGGACCCCCTAAATGACAAACGACAAACGCCATTTTTTTATTCGTGCCCATCTCTATTATCTGGTATTTTTTGTAAATATTAACCTGATTTGGATGCATCAAGAGTAAACACTATATTACTTTAGGTAGGATGAAGTTGATATTGAGGATTAGACATCATAGGTATCAGCCATGGTCAGTTTGTAAACCAAAGAGGAGGAGGGCTTTATCCAATAATTTCAGCCCCCTACCATTCATGAGCCATCTATGCCCCCAGCAACACAGATTTATAGAGAGTAGCATAATCCAAAATTAACAGCAGAGGTTTAGTCCTGTCTAAGGCACAGAGGTCAAGTTCATTCTTGCCTTGCTTCTTCTCATCACAAGATTTCTGCAATATTGTGACTATAATTAGTACCTCTGGAGGGTAAGCATGCTGCTGCACATGTGCCCTGCATTGTAGTTTCCCCTGAGACTGGTACAGCAATCAATGAGAGTTTAATTGAGAGGAAGAGCTCAACATTGAAGGACTTTAATGAACATTGAGGAAGTTCTATGCACAAGTCCACCAAGCAGCTAGATTTGTCGTTCACATTGGATCTTAGTGACCAACTGCAGAGTTCCATTAATAATAGTTAAAACAAGCTTTAGTGCATGCAGCTAGAGATCTTTGGAGCAAAATAATAGTACCAAATAAATAAAGCAGAATAAATATTTTTCTGATTCAACAACTACTTTGCTTTTGAATTGCACCATTGTTGGTACTGCAACCCATAGGTTTGTGGTCAGATGGGATCATCTGGAGAGTGGAGACCAATGTGACTTTTCTGACAAGACATTAATGCAAATTGAGATCATCTCAGCTCATTCCACAATTTTATCTCTTTCCCCAGCAATGGCCAAAGGTCACACATAACTAGTCATAGCTATTCTGGGTTGCTGATTCATACCTCTTTTCAAAATATTCTGTACATTATGCACTTTTCCATACTAATGTCATTGTCTTGAAAATTATAGAGAACAAAGTCTGGTCAATATCCAATGAATAGTTCCAGTTCTAGAGTACATCCAGTGATTGAAATCCCATGGCATAGCTCTGTGTGATGCCAATGTTGTCAGTTGTAGTAGTAGCAGCAGCAAAACGTCACTTACTAAACATTCCTTTGGGCTGCACATTATTTTCTCACATAGTGTACAAATCATGTGAACCTTGAAGTCAGGTATAATCAATTTCGATTTGGATTTAATTAATGGTGATCTGTTGCTGCTGCAGCTGACATCATCTGCAGCCACTGAGTTAGTGGGATTGCCATAGATATTGGTTTACCATTTGCAATGATTCTGTATGCCTGTTATAGGTGGGGCTATCAACTGGAGTGGAGTCTTTGAGTGCTTGAGATCTACTGCATCCAATAATC
Organism: Phrynocephalus versicolor; assembly: GCA_023846285.1. Classification (NCBI taxonomy): domain Eukaryota; kingdom Metazoa; phylum Chordata; class Lepidosauria; order Squamata; family Agamidae; genus Phrynocephalus; species Phrynocephalus versicolor. Next base: position 72,543,076 of record JAHTLZ010000129.1, on the reverse strand, counting down.
TTTCCATGTGTCTGCAATGGTAGGTATTTGGGCTGCAGTGCTGAAAACCAGTTTTATCGCTTTATGGGTTTTTTTTGTCATCCTGTCATCTGGAGGGCTTTGCTCATGACAACACGTTTCTAGTGAATTCATGGATTGGGTAAGATCAGAATCAAGTGCTCATATCCTTAGCCATTCTATTAAATACTATCTCAAACTCTCTCCTATTGACTGCTTTCCCTCTGGCCAGCTGTCCTGTCTCCAGGATGGTGGCAAACATCTGGCTTATTTTGTCTATACAGGGTTTCTGATAGCATCCTACCTTTATCTTAAAATAATCTTGGCACTACGACCAGTCCCCCCCCCCGCAAAATAAAATCTTGAAAGATAACACATACAGAGCAAAGCCTGAAAACTAATTTGACTTTCCATGAACAGCAAAATTAACGTTTGCAGAAGACTTGGTTGTCTGTCATACTTTGAAGCAGAAGTACCTTTCCCTTTCAACAATCCATTAAGTATTTTTGCATGCCAAGGTACAACTGGCCTGAAGCCAGTATTTTGAATTACAAGCCAACTTGGCAAACCCTGTGGTCATTCAATCATGACTCTGCATTTGCTTTTTTAAAAAGTTCAGTCTAGCCAGTAAAGGCTCTCCATTTTGTATAAAGCAGAAAAAGCTTAACCTTACATGTACAAATGATTGTATCCAAACTGCAATTTTTCTTTTCAGAATTTTCTACAAGCTTCTTTTCTGCTGGTATTTTTTAAACTCTAGTACTGGATGGTTGAAGATCTGGAAGACATGCCTTACGAGGAACAGCTTAGGGAACTGGGAATGTTTAGCCTTTCAAAAAGAAGGCTGAGAGTGGATATGATAGCTATATTTAAATATTTGAAATGATGTCATATTGAAGAGGGAACAGGTTTGTTTTCCATGGCATCAGAGATTAGGACTCAGGGCAAAGGTTTCAAACTACAGGAAAAGAGATTCCATTTGAACATTAGGAATAACCATGACGGTTAGAGCTGTTTGGGAGTGGAATATGCTGCCACAAAGGGTGGTGGAGTCTCCTTCTTTGGAGGTTTTTAAGTAGAGGCTGGATGGCCATCTGTCGGAAATATTGTGATGGGGTTCCTGCATGGGTGGCCCTTGAGGTCTCTTCCAACTCTATGATTCTACGATTCTATAATTCTATGAAGATAAACTAGGGTGGCAGCAAATAATATTATTTGTTTATTTGTTTATTTATTTGGTTTATATATCACCATACCATCCATCTGTCAGTAAAGATCACTCTGGGCGATTTAGATCAACACAGCAGCCATAAAGAACTAAACTTAAATCAAAATTAAATATAGAATAACTAACATCTATGCCTGTCGAGTTGCTTTCTAGAACCTCAAGCCCTTCAGAGGTATGTGGCTAAAACCCCCATAACCACTAGCCTGCACTAGGGCTGCTTTACAAATGGGATCCCCCTAGGAGAAAATAATTTCTAATTGAGTCGGGCCATTTTGGAGTTTAATAACTCAGCCCTAAACCTCTCCAAATTTGGAGGGCTTAAAAGAAAGAGCTTGAGGAAGGCTGCAATCCCTATTTTTGAGTACATAATGTTTTGTTATTTTTATATACCCAAAAATAGGGATTGCAGCCATGTATCAGCATGGAAATTAAAGAGTAGCTTTTGGGGGCTATCCCTGTAAGCCCCCCAAATTTGGAGAGGTTTGGGGTTCAGGGGGCAATTACTGGCTTCCTGACTCAATTAAAATGATCTTCTTCTAGGGGAACCCCATTTGGAGTTTAATCCCTGAAACCTAAACCTCTCCAAATTTGGGGGAGATTACAGGGAGGAGTCCAGAGAAGCTACCCTGTGATTTTGGTGCCTCTAAGATCCAGGAGAACCATTAATGAATTGTTTCATTTTGTTTCATTCTGAAAATTCTTTAAAAATTTGTTAGTAATGAAATGAAACTATAAAATAAATGAAATGAAACGAAACACTATTTTTTCATTTCATGCCCATCTCTAGTCATGAGCCTTAATTTTCACATCTTTGAAGGAGACTTAACCACCATCTGTTTTTGTTTGTTGCAGTACCTGTGTGCTCAAATTCTAAACCAAGAGCCCATGGAAGGTCAACTGAAAGAAATCTTTTCAGATTTGCTGTCTAGCATTTATTGTCCCCTGTCAGCTGTCCTTCTTCTGTCAAGTTCTTTGGCCGCTCTTGTAAAGCTTGGTGTAAGAATCTCCTTGTCCTCTGATCCAGCTGTGTTTGCTTGCTTGATGATGCTGAGCTCTGAGCAGTAAATCCTGGTGTGTTTGAGCTTTTTAATGTGCACAACCAAATAACTGACCTGCAAGTCAAAATAAAACGTGATTCTTTTCCGAAACAGCAGAAAGAAAGGAACAGTTTGCTTCCTGCCACCATCTAACTCACTCTGGAAATCTGTAGCCTGATATTGCTCAGACCTAAACCCTTTGCGGCAATGAGTGCTGCAGTATGAAGCATATCAGATTAAATACTCCTGGCTTGTCTGTGCTGTAAAGATGGCACAGGCACTTAAGCCTGTCTGTTCCCATTTTCTTATAAGAGAATTGCAAGGGAGTCATTCCACAATGAAGACTACTCCTTTTAATAATAGTTGCAATATGTTTAGAAAGCAAAGGTGGCTGTGAATCAAGGAACAAGACCCTTGTGAGCTAGGCTACAAGGATAACAGGATGTTCAGTCCACATGTGTCACTCCAGAGATATGGCTCAGTAGGAATGCTGCTACCCAGAAGAGATGACTTATTCTCCCTTCTGACTTTTCTTTTTAAATGGTATCATTCCCTTGTTTTACTGGGTTAAACTTTTTCCCCAAAGGAAGGGTGAAACTAGTAAAACTCTGGCATGACTTAAACCAGTGGTGCCCAGCCTTGGGTCCCCAGATACTCTTGGACTTAAACTCCTACAATTCATCACTAGAGCCTTGTGATGCAGTAGTTAAACTGCTGTCCTGCAGCTATAATCCCAGGTAGCAGGTTTAAGGTTCACCCTGACTTCAATCCTTCTGAGGCTGGTAAAAGTATACAGTTTGTTGTGGGGGGGGGGGGGGAAGAGAGACAATGTTTAACCAGTATAATTACTTGTAAACTGTCCAGGGAGTGCGTTAAGCACCATGGGGAAGTATAGTGCTTTTAGCTTTGCTTCCAAGGGCTTCTGGGAGTTTTAGTCCAAGAACCTCTGGGTTCCAAGGTTGGGAGCCATTGATTTAAACTATCCCTCTGAAGAACCTAATTTTGGGCTGCCCACATTCCTGCTGAAGTCTCTTAGGGCTTAGAAGATAGCAGTCAGGTATTCACCTGAAATCTCCATAGGGCATATCCAGTGTTTAACCAGAGTGAGACTTCATTTTTAAAACAATAGCCCACATATATTTTGCCTTCACTGGGATTAAGCATGCTGACTGAGTTCTGTTGAGTTGTTTTGTAAACTGAGCAAATTATCTGGCAAGGTCTGGAGAGACTCCTATTCATTCTTTAAGCTCACTGGGCTACCTTGATCCAGTTGCTTTTCTTTTGATTCTCTTTCAGTTTAATTTGAAGCACTTACTTGTTGTCATTAAAGGGACTTGGAGTCTGGTAATCCCTCTTTCACTGCAGAGAAATGCATGGACAAATCTGCCCAGCCTCACCCCTTCCCATGAAAAGGGTAAAAATTATCAGATACAGATTGTGTGTCTGTCTGTCTATGTGTGTACACTTAACAAGAGCGAAGAACAAACAGGCATGTTAAGCAAAACATGCTGGCTTCTGCTTTTTCAGTTGCTGATGATTCATTATGTTTTCACATACTGTAGTTGAGTGGTTACTGCCACCTAAATACAAGAAGATACATAAATAGAGAATGTGGATATGCATATAGAGACATTTTATGTCTGTCTGTCTTTCTGTCCATCTGCCTATCTAGCCATAAAGCTATGTATCCCTCTCTCCCTCTTGGATACCCAATGTGCTATAGTGGACAGAGTGACAGACTAGTTATAGGCCTGTTGGCCCATGGAAACTCACTGGGGAGTGGAACTGGTAAAACAATACCTTAAATATCTCATTTACCTTGATAGTCCTGTTAGAATTGCTCTATTTGGACTCTGACTTGATAGCACATATAACATCTCACTCTCTCTCACACTCTCTCTCTCTCATTCTCTCTCTCTGTCTGTCTCTCATGTGGAGATACATCTCCTCAAATCTATCTTTAATTGACAGAAAAAGGAGACGAATATCAGGAAAAAAAACCCAGGAAGGGACAGTCTCAAAGACTTCAAGGCACTGGAAAAGAACTTTCATGCTTAATGGCAGATAGAGATTTTACAGCCCACAAACACACAGTGCTAAAGGAGGATCATGTGAGGTCAATGATTGTCAGGTTAAAGTGAATAAGAAGAGCTGGATATGCTGTTTTGAGTTCACTGAAGGAAGTGCAAGATCATAAAAGTTGTGCTTATTTACATGGTACTTTGCTATGGCAATAGCCATGCTACAAGTGCTTACAATATCGTGGGGTGATAGAAAACAACATTGTTTCCAGAACATTCAACACCAATTACAATTTAAGATTCATTTAATCATACAATGAGCTAAACAGCCCATTGCAATAAAGATAAAAAGACTGAATAATCAATTACTCACCCATAGTGAAGCCTGACAAAAAAATAAACCAAAAAAGAAAGAGAAAATACAAACAGCAGCAGCAGCAAATAAGCAACCCCCCCAGTCCCCTCAAAGCCACATCTGCCCCTAGGTACAGCTTTCAGAAGTCCAGTACCTCCTGCACCAACCAGCACTGCTGCCTTTGGAGTAGGAATTTCTCATGTGTTCCCTTGATGCCTCTGCCAGGTGGAAAACAAATGGTCAGGCACAGGAACATAAACCATACTGTGCAAAACTCATAACTAGACTGTCCACTTTCAGCAGCAGCTTTTTCTTTGTAGACAATACCCTGTCTTCACAGGCAAGAGGGAAATGGACTAGTGTAGGCATGTCCAAACTTCAGTCCTCCAGATGTTTTGGACCACAACTCCCACAGTCCTTTGACACTGGAAATACAGGCTTGGAATTCTGGGAGTTGTAGTCAAAAACATCAGGAGGGCTGAAGATCGGACATGCCTAGACTAGTGAGAGGACCAAGGATCAGTTGTTACAAAAGGTTAACTCTGTACCTGCTCCTGCACCTATAGCTAATATTCTTGCTTCTTTATATGCATCTCTCTCTCTCTGTCTCTCTGTTGAGACGTTGGCCCCAGAATGTGATCTTTGCGGGACCCCTGCGTTGTGTGTCTGCTGAGCTATATGGACCCAATTTCCTTTCATGTGTTATGTTTCAAAGCAGTGCTTGTGGGGACACTAAGGTATCTAACAAGTGTTGGGGAGCTGTTGCAGGAGTGTATTCTGGAATTGTGTCCTGATTGTTATCCCTTTGATCTTCTTTGTGTATGGGCAACATATGATCATGGTGCACTAGTGGAATTTCCAAAGATACAGGAAGCCTCATCAGTTTCCTGCAACATTTTTGTATTGTCCCTTGGTTGAATATATACTAGACTTGGTGTGGTATCTGCAAGCACAGAAGCAGAATCTATATGGTCCTGATATAATGTGACCAAAAAATATTTTTCCTCACTGGACGTGCATATTAGCATATATCTAAGTTAGATTCCAAGCAGGCATGCTATTACAATTAGCAAAAGCTGAGCTATCGCCCCCAAACAAAAATCAGATTTAAAACTGCAATTCTCTCTCTTTGATATCTTGCCATGAAATATCCATCCATGGCCATCCCAAAATACAAGTCTACATATGTTACAGTTACAAGCATGACAATATTATATTTTTGAAACATCTTCACTCTCATTTTTCAGTTTGTGACAAACCAACATGCTTGTGATAAACTATCTTGTATTTTGACTTCTTACACGGAAATAGATTGTATGCCATAAACAGATTTTATGTACATAAAAATCTCAAACTACAAAGCCAGTGATGTAATACAGCCCTTAGTAAACAATCTATGTGGGGAACAAAGAACCCTGTGGTTTTGCCTTTTTGTTTGTTTGTTTAAGATCCAGTTTTATGGCAGCACCATGATGACAGATGGAAGGAAATGAGATGTGATAGCTCTGTCAGTGGCACAACATTTTGGACTCCTACATACAATCTAACTAAGCGAATTAATTTGCAGCCAAGATTGCAAGGACACAGGACAATGATTTAAATTCTTATTTAAGAAATAAATCCAGGACTCTTTATACAGACTTATAGCTCTATGTTCATGAGGCAATGGTTTTAACATTGTTATGGTCCTAAAATAGTTCCAATTTCTGTTTATTTTATTTAAAGATTTATAAGCCACCTTTTATTATATGGCCGGTTACAGAGCTGCAGAAAACAATTTTTAAATTTAAGAATTTTAAAACAAATGGAAATGAAACAATTCAGAGCTGGGAATTACCGAACCACAGAGCCTCTGACTTCAGCTTCTGTTTATCCAGCTTATTAGAGCCTTTTGAGACATTGTCCAGTATCTGCACAGCCTTATTTGACACTGAAGATAAGGAGAAGTAGAAGCAGCATACTGAAGGCACCTAAACTCAAAAACTCCTCATTACCTCTCCCAGCTTCTTATAGATATTAAACAGCCTGGGAAATAGAATGGAACCCTTCAGTACCCACAGCAGAATTGCCACAGTGCTGAGTAGACTTGTTTCCCCATTGCCACTCTTTGGAAAGATGATAGTATACTGTGAGGGTTCTTGTTTATCCGAGGCAACCCGCCCTTCAGGATCCAATAAAGACGCATTTTTAAAAGAATAAACGGGTGTTTTATTTTGCTCTTCGACAACAAGGGAGGTCCTTTTCTTGATAACAGTTCCAACATCTTTAACATCAACAGTAAAGGGATTGTTCTTAGATTCATAAGATGGAGTAAATACAGAAAAGTCCAGACCCCCTCCTACTCTTGGGGAGATGCACCTCTGGGTGCCTCTCTGACCCACTAAGAAGGACAGTGTACTGGCGTATGGGTTAGGCTTAGGCTTAGGGTTAGGGTTCAGGCTAGGGTTAGTGGGCTTTTTATGCCCGATTGGCACATCCCAGAAGTCTCAGTCAAAACCTGGCCAAGTGGCCATGCGATTGGTGGAATGGCTCCAAAAATTTGCATGGTCCCATCCCATGACCAGCCCAAGCCCATCATTGCGCACTGCGCAGGTGTAAAAAAATAAAAATAAAAATAAAAAAATAAAATCAATGGAGATGTTTTATTGCAAGACAAACCCACTGCTGCTACTGTAAAAATTCAGGCATTTAAAATACCTAATTTTCGCATGTTTCTGTGGTGCTTTGGTGGGTTTTTGGACCACGATTTCAAAATAAATATTGCGGTTGCCATTTTGGATCCCCTGCCCGCACCGCATGGCATGGCGAGTTGGCGAGACGACGAGGATGCCCCCCACCAGAGCAGCCCAGGACAGGAGAGGGGGGAGGCCGGGGACACCCCCCCCCAGAAACCACCCCTCTGGTAGGTGCACTCACTCAGGCAGGCATATTTTCGGCTGCTTTTTTGGCCGGAAATCGGGGTTTTTTATTTTATTTTTAAAACTTTTTTTCTGTGCCGCTTGGCATCGCACGATCGCCGCGATGCCATGAACGACAATGACAAATCAGACCCAATTTTTCTTTTTTCGGTTCGAGTTCGAGTTGTGGCAGAGTAATTGTCGTTACCCTTTCCGTTACGTAACGGAAATGAGGAACGGAAACGGAAACAAGAATTTCGCCAAGTCGTGCCCATATCTAGTAGTGAGGAATTTACCACCACCTGAACCCTCCTAGTCAATCTACCCTGTGCTTGATCTTATCTTCTCAGCCACAATGGGCAAATGTCAACTATGCCTGGGATGGGGCAGACCAAGCCAAGCATCCTGTCTATATTTTTTGGCCACAACAACTTAAACTGATCCCCCAAAACCTTACCGGACAGTTCACCATACACCTCCATAGACAATGCAATATTTGTGTGATTCTGGCCAGTGCAGATACACTCTACATTGGTATTTTCAGTCAGATTCAGTGTATCAGTTCACAAGTGTTTTAAGAGAGGGGGATATGAACATTTCAGGGGGTACCTGCTCCCGGCCTCATATTATGACTAAAGTGGAATTTAGCCATTTTACTTAAATGTGAACCAAACTAAATTGTCTCCATCCCTGTCCTTATTTAAATATATGACTGTACTCTTATACATGATACAACTTTGTTTGTGTGGAGAGAAAATATGCAGCTTTCTTTTACGTCTACATACTATGAATATGGGAAATGCTAATCTCTGCAAATATCAAAAAGGCCCATGACACCTTAAACACTCACCAGGTTTATTTGACATAAGATTTCTTAGACTCCAGCCTGCTGCAGTGGGCTGCAGATCATGGGCACTTATACTAAATATGCCTAGCTGATTTTTAAGATTTGTTTCCCCTCCGCAAAAAAAGGCCTCTTTGTTGGCTTTGTTGCAACAGACTAACATGGAGCACCTTCCCACCAGCAGAAATGTATATATTTATTACTGGGAGGAGAATAAAACCCCCAGTGATAAATAACACTATATAGATTTGAGGACTAGCCCGAGTTTGTGATTTTCACACCAAGAGGAAAAGGCAGTCGCTTCCTTTTGAGAATCCGCAGACGAGGGATGGTGTTGGAGCTGAACAGATTGCAAAAAGCAGAGCAGTCACCTTTTGCAGCTGCAGGCTCTGGCTTGGCTGACTGCAGCTGCAGCCTCTGCAGCCTCCCTCCACTCTGCAGCTCTGCAGTGCAGTTTGTCATTCAGTCAGCAGGAAGGCTTCCCTCTACGCAGGAGTTTGGGGAGGAGGAGGGGGGCCAAGGCTGTTCACTCCTGGCAAAGGGAGGGGGCTGTGACTCAGCCATGGAAAGTCCCAAGGAAATTAGCAGTGCCCGATTAAACCTCTGCTGGGCAAAGGCACTGGTCTGGAGCAAGCATGCTGCTTTATGTCCTGTTTGCCTCATTTGGTGAAGGAGTATGGTAGGGATGGCCCCATACATAATGGCACACGAATGCTAATGGGAAAGCACACTGCTTTGTCAATGGGCACATTACGGACATAACTCAGGAATAACACTTGGCAGGATGAGAAGCAAGTGATGGATGCAAGTTCTTATTAGCCTGACCTTGGTAATGGTAAATGTTTTGTCCAAATTGCATTCCCATGTGAGTTAAAGAATACCTGTGTATGCTTTAACTGGGGGTCAGAAGAGTACTGAATTTTAAGAGACAATGGTTTGCACTGTGATCAAGCAATTTCCTTGTCTCCTTTCCTGTCCCCTAAACAGGCAATTCTGATTTTGGCTCTCCAGAGAAATATTCATGCATTGAAAATTAATAGCAGCCATTTCACACCTCAGTGTATCCCAGTTATGTATATAAAAAGTGGTGTGAACAGGAAACTACAGGGAACTTCCTTGTGTCATAGTTGCCAGTTGGGACATGGGAGCCACATGACCTCCAGGCAGGAATTGGTTAAGTCCATATATCCCAATGAAATTGTAAGAATCAATCTTACCAACATTAGTAGTTTTCCTATGGAAATTCATATATTGATGCAATTTGTAATGTATTTCAGTGAAGGAAAAATGTGAAAAAATTGCATGCATACAAGTAAAACCCGAATAGTGTATTTGAAAAATGCAAACGAACACATTGGGGTTAGTAGGAAACTATTTGCACATTATATGCATGTAAGTAAAAATGGGTGTAAAAGGGGTATATCTTGGCAGAACAGGAACAAAAAATTGCATATACTGTATTTATGTTATGGGAAAAGGAGACATATTGCACCCACCACAGAATAGAGTTAGGAAATCCTCAAGACTGCCAGCTACAAGATTTTAAACCTCACCATTGTAATGATCCTTCTAACCCAACCTCCTGCAAGGGAATAAAACCTACTAATACAGCATTCCTGTGACTGTCCTGGGTTCTTCTTCTTAATAATAAGTCAAATTCCTTTCTCATGTAATCTGCGGTGATCAGTTTCATGCTTATTTCTTAGAGCAATTGAAAACAATTGCCCTGCACTGCCTAGGAAAAAGTATGGTAACATCTTGCAGTGGACTTGGATAAGGGCACATTTGAAAGCTGGAGAGTCTCAGCCTGGAAGTGTCAAACTTCAGCTTGGACTGAATATTTTATGTCTTCTTTTCTTTGCTTTGTTTGGATCATATTTTGTTCAAAACATCAACTTACGTGAGTTGGATGATCTCTGGAGTGTAATGGACCTTGACCTGGCCTTTAAGATGAGGCAAAGAAATGCCATGCATTGGTGATAGTCCACTATACAGTTCAAAAAAACCAAAAACAAAAAAACCCCACCACTTTCCCTGCCCCTCTGCCAAGAAACAGAAGTGAATATTTTGCTGATATCCTGAAATATACCTGGCTTATTAAATCATTTCTCAACATTGCAAGTTTCAACCAGAAAGCTTGCTTTGGATCAATTCCAATAATCACACGTGCTGAAACGGATCCAAATCAGAGAGATCCTACTGCATGAAAAAAGTAGAAGCCCCTGATGGAGGGTCAGAAAAATATGGATCATCATCTTTAGGAGCAGATCAGCCTGTTCCTACAGTGGTCCAAACACCAGACTAAAAGTCTTGTGTAGTAAGCCTTAGAGAAGGGCCTTGAGTACTGGTATCTTATACAGTACTGCATCCTTCTTTGAACAAAAGCAGCAACGCAGAATTCGCTTCTCTTATCATTTTCCCCCTTTCTCAGCAAGTACATTCAAAGATCATTAGAGGGCAAAATGATGAGCAAAGGGGAAAAGGACATTTTCCACTTGAAACCCTACTGTTCTGTAACTAGATGAACCGATAACAAGAAGTGATATTTTCTTGCTTTCAAGTTAAATTAGAAATGGCTCTTTGTGAAGGGTCTGTGAATTTCCCCCCCCATAACATTGCAATAAGGCTTAATAAAAATTTAAAGCAAAGAGATTTTGTGCAAAGGGGAGAAAGGAGAATAGTGGAATGTCCATTTGCTGATTGCTTTGAAAATGTCTTTAAATGCTGTTTTCATTACAGTGAAATGGAAATCTCCCCTTTGCAATATGTTTCCGTGGCCAGGGAGACTCATTTTTACAAGTAGAAGCATAGCTGCTTTGTATGCTATCTTTCAAACTCGTTGGTGGTTTTATTGTGCTCTGAAAAGGCCACTGCTGTGGGATGAATATGGCTGTAGAACAGCATAAATCTATGGATTCAGTTTTTACCTAGAGAAGTAATGATTTGCAATAGCTGAAAATTCCATCCAGCCCTGCAACAAGGGAATATCATTGTGTTTGCTAATAACAAGGAAGGCAGTTTAGCAAAGCCTCATCTTTCAAGGAAACTAGCTAAGCCTGAACTGGTTAGGTTCTGCTAAAAAGTTCCACACTGTATTTGGTTATGGTGGCATTTTTTATTTAGGGGGATCATGGGTGTACCCACCTGCTGACTGTGTAAAAGAAAGCCTGATGGTGAATTTTATGTTGTCCATCATGACAGTGGTCAGTTTCCCTCATTTTTATGGCACTTCAGGCCATGTTGTTTGAAAAGGTTGCATTTCATAATGGAACAATTGTGTTTTGAGTCAAGATACACGCCATATGATCTCTAGATCAGGTATGTCCAAACTTTGGCCTTTCTGATGTTTTGGACCACAACTCCCAGCATTCCAAGCCTGTATTTCCAATGGTAAAGGACTGTGGGAGTTCTGGTCCAAAACATCTGGAGGGCCGAAGTTTGGACTTGCCTGCTCTAGATGATTAGCAGGGTCTCGTGAATCACTGGGATGTCTCCAGAAAAACTGTATTTACTGTATGGCAGAGCACACTGATTTTGATCTGCAAAGAAGGAGGGGAGATGCAAATAGACATTACGAAAACCTGAAAGCTCTTCGGTGCCTTTTCGAATGGAAAGTCATGGCTTCTCTTTTCTTCTTTTTCAGTTATCTCTCTTACTTAAATGTTATTCTGTTATTATAGAACAGCATAACACAAATCTTTGTAGAAGCGGGGAGGAAACGGAAATAAAAATGCTGCTTCAAGGGGCATTTCTCCTTTCATCATAAATAGGGGGATGGAACAGTATGAATGGGATCAACTCCTATAAGCAAGAGGAAGTGGGTTTGCTGCGGGACTGGTATCTGTCATGGAAGGCCTCTACAGGCTGAAAAAGCTGGCATCTTGTACATTGGTACCTCAGTTTACAAATTTAATCCATTTCGAATGCATGCTCTTAAGTCAAACTACTCTTAAGTCGGGGTACCTATGTAAAAATTGAAAAAAAAATAAGTTAAAAAATGAAAAAAATGAAAAAAATTGTTAAGTCGAGCAGACCATATCTAAAATTTGTAAGGAAGCAGTTAAAACACCAACATATTTCTGCTCTTAAGTCAAATTGCTCTTAAATCAAGCTGCTCTTAAGTCAGGGTACCACTGTAATTGCAGCTGCTTTTCTAGGTAGGCCTGAAGATGGAGATACAAACACAGAAGTGGTGGAATCATTGTGTCCTTGAAAGGAATGCCTCTCTGTGTCCGAGAAAAGCCCATACCTCTCTTTACCATGAAGAAAGCTGGAAAGGTTTCTTGGGGGGGGGGGACTGAGCAGCTGGCCATAGTTAAGATGATGGATGGATGTGCACCCAACAGTCAGTTCTCACCTGCTCTATTAGTCAGAGTCTGTTGCTGAGTGCAGTTAAGGCAACAGTTAAAGCCTAGGGTTGAAAATGATACTAATCATCCTCCCACACTTCCTCCCAGGTTGATTGACTCCACAAAAATCCAATGAGAAATAAACTATTGGTTAAAAACAAGCTTACAAATGATAATGATGACAAGGTGCTGTCAATTCAGCTCTGATTTATGGCGGTCCTGCAAGCTTGTTCTAGATATTGAGAAGGTATGGCTCTCCACTTCTGCTGGTGCTCTGGGACTATGCGGAAGGTGACTAGAAATGCGAGATTGTAGCCATTTACTCATTGCTTCACCATAAGATCACAAATACTGTACCAGGAAATAATTGGAATATCAGAGCAGGACTCATATTTCTAGTGGCCTCAATGCCCCTGATAAAAAATGTAGGTCATTTGGAGTAAATAAATACGATTAACATGTCAGGCCTCAGACTGTATCAGGCAGAGAGGCTCTAAACTGGGTTGGAATTTGGAAATGAAGTCACAGGTGGGTCTGAGGGAGCTGTGGAAATACAGGTACGACGTAGGAATTCCAGTTAAACAGAGGGTGGGAGTCAGATATTGGATCGCTGCAACATGGGATGGTGGGACCTGAGGCTGCCTCCTGCAATTTTCAGACACAGGCTGGCCAGTCTGAAGATGGGCTTCTCCACAGTGTTTTATAAGCTGCCTGATGAGTCTTAGGCAGCTTGTAGGCTAAGCTGTCCTTCTGAAAGCCTGGAGGCCAGCTGATAACTCTTTTCAGGTGGTGAATTTGCCCAAAGGGCGCCCTTTACGCAGAAGCATACTTCCCCGATTTTGTTTTAAGCACCCAGAATGTTGGCAGTACAGGAGGAAAAGCATTGGACTTTCACCCTTGGATTGCAGGTTGAGACTGGAGGGGAGCAAAGGGTGGCCCTTAAATGCACGTGCCCTCTCAGGCCCTCCCTTGCCCCTTCTTTTTTTCCAAGCACAAAAGTTGAATTACCTGTTCTCAATGCTTCTAAAAGCAATGGTTCACTCATTTATATTTCACTGTTTAGTATCTACTTCTCAAACTTGGAAGTGACCTTTTAGCTACTTCTAGCTTTGTTCTTCTGCAGTCTTTGCAAAAATTTTGACAGTCATTTTGGGCTTCAGATGATCATAGCGGCAGGAAATTGGCCTTTGGGGGTCTATCACAACCTATACTCCATATCATTACAAGACCTTGGGGCTGGGATGACCCATTAATAGTAAGGAACAACATGTCCGTGTTTTAGCACCCCTGAACTTTTTTTTGGGGGGGGGGGATTGCTTCCAATACAGAGGGGGAATTGAGCTGCAGGAAGCTCCCAGATAGACAGCTGCTGTGCAAGGGGAAGTCTGTGGGGAGGATGTGTAGAGGATGAAATTATATTCTGCTTATAATATTTATACAGTGTGGCACAGGTGGAAGACCTTAATGATGGATTGTTTTTTCTACTGGCAGCTTTATAGCTGAATCAAAATAATCGAAGCTATATGGAGGCAGGAGATTCATCCTATCATATAGAGTCAGGCACACATTTCTTTAAAGCATGCAAAACAAAATCATGCTACTCCATCTTAAACCATATCAGGAGGACAAATAGTTATAGAGTGAACTTTTGAATCTGGAATAATGGCCTTAATTTGAGAAGTCACTTGAATA
>JAHTLZ010000129.1:72512292-72527807 GCA_023846285.1 Phrynocephalus versicolor | reverse complement strand
CTTTCTTTCTTTCTTTCTTTCTTTCTTTCTTTCTTTCTTTCTTTCTTGCAATGAAAAATTACAGTATTCTCACAATTTGAGATGGGCAGGAACCTCTTAATATTCTCAATAGAGGTTTTACATCAGTGTGACTAGTGCAAAATCTTATGCAAAAACTGCAGTTTTCGTACAAAACTGCCCATATGTTTGTGCAACATTCCTCATAGGAATTATGTATTCCATGCTGTTTTGTAAATTGCCCCCAACGAAGCTTTCCACTGCTTTATTTGATGCATTACCCTGGTCCTGTGCTCGCTCTGTGCCCTTTTTGTGTGTATGAGCACGTACTTTGCTTCTGGAGTAGCACTGTCTCATTCTGTCTTATGATAACCCTGGATTCCCAATGCTGATTAAAGAATCAAATACCAGTCCAGTTAGTTTTTGTATACAGAATGAGAGGGTGCATGACCTTGTTCTTTGCCTCCAACAGGTTAATGTTTTGGTCCAGCTCTTGCAAAACCTTGTTATAAGATTTGTGTACAATTGATTTTTTTAAAAACTTCATTTAAAAATGTAAAGTACAAGTTCACAAAAAGACGTTTGAACATATTTATATTATGCAAATGTTCATTAAAGACTTGAAGCCAGTTTCCTCTCCCAGCTGAATGTGGGTATACACTTAATGACAAATAGGGATGTATTATTCTTCACATATGAAAGGACCCTGTGAAACTTTGTCAAACTTTGAGGCGAAGGATGATGATGATGATGATGCATTGTGATAATTTCTAGTAAGTTCTTATTCTTTGTCTACAACAAGAAAATCATAAAAAAGAAAGAATCAAATGGTCTCACATGGGTTTCTCTGCATGATTTTTTCTCCTTTCCACCTTCTATATCCATACATTAATGTCACCTTTAACTTTACATGTGGTCTCCATTTGGCCTTAAAATCTGCAATGCTTTAAAGAAGTGAAAATACATTATCTGTGTTCTGACTAATAAACAGAGTACAGATGAGTCCTAGTTTGCCAGATTTGTAAAGGACAAATCCCCCTCTCTATAGCAGTAGCAGTAATATTGAAGCCAATAGGGCATTTCCAAAACTGCAGGTACTCTCATCCTAGGGACACTGTGAGACTGCATTACTTGGACTTCTCCTGCTGGTCTGGAAAACCTCTGAGCACCATGCGATTGGGTAGGCTGCTAGCCAGAATCCTTATGTTGTTTGTTGTATTCCAAAATGTCCATCTGTTCATGTCAAAGTCTTACATTTATTCCCTCTGTAATTCACTACCTGCAATTCTAATGAGCATGCTTGGTTGCGTTAAGATACTCTGGGACGTGGCAACTGGGGCTTTGTTCAACCTGGTAGAACAAAAAGAAGGAAGTCCATTGGTTTATGAACTAGGGAAGTCATTTTTTCTCTTAACCCATTCAGAAACTCATCACTCTTGCTTCCCTTGTACTGTGCTCTCTCTCTCCCTCCCTCTCTCTCTCTCTCTCTCTCTGTCTCTCTCTCTCTCTCACACACACACACACACACACACACACACACACACACACACTTCCTCTCCTATGTTCAAATGTACTGTTTTCTGTTGGTTAATGTTTGCTATAAATTGCCTCTTTTATTTATTTATTTATTTATTTATTTTTACAACTTATATGTTCGCCCACTACCCAAAGGTCTCTGGGCGGCTTCCAGTATTTATATTAAATACTGTACTATGAAATGTGGGGTAAGTGTTGGTGCAGTCACTTCACCTTCTTTTGAAAATTGTTCCTGCTTCAAAGGCTTTTTGTAGATGTTTACTTCATTGAACAATAACAAAAACAATAAGTCTCGGGGTGTTGCTTCTCCTTGAGTCCACACACATGGTACCTAGTCAAGCAAGGGGTAGATGTGAATTTTGAAAATGCACTTAACTATATATTTGTTTCATTCTAATTTTCAGGGTCTCCAGTAAAGCAACATATAAATCAGCTGAATTGGAAAGTGGCACCTTTGCCAAGGCACATCACGGGTTGGGGCCAAGATATAACCTTCAGCTTTTGATGGATGGAAAGAAGTAGATGTCTGTTACTTTGGCAGCTCACAGAAATAGAGCAATGAATCTCAGGGTAGCTGAGGATGATGGGAGCTTTAATCCAATAAACTTGCAACAGAGAAAAGCAAGGTGAGCAAGGCATTCTAGTTATTAGACTGCTGAACTCAGCCTGTGGAGACCTAACTTCAACTCTGCACGCCGCCATAAATCCCTGTAGGTGAACTTGGCTCACGGTCTCTCTTTGTTCTCTCTCTTTTTCTCTCATCCTGCTTCTTGCTCATAATCTACTGTGCAGAGTGGTTGTGAGGAATTTTTACATTCCCTACACTTATATCCTGCCTTCCATCTGTTGTACATCACACAGCATGTATGGCTTAGCTCCATAATGTTGTACTTTCATGGCAACCCTTTGAGATAGGTCAGGCAAAGAGAAAGAATGATTGGCTAAGATAGCTGAATTTCTTCACTCAGTGAGGACCTGAACCAGGATCTCCCAGATCCCAGTTCAATGGTCTAAAAACTGATTACATTCCATTTCCTGAGGGGCAACTTGGCAATGGCCATTCTACTGAGCCTCGTGGCGCAGTGGTTAAATGCCTGTACTGCAGCTAAAACTGTGCTCACAACCTGGGTTCAATCCCAGGTAGCAGGCTCAAGGTTGACTCATCCTTCCATCCTTTCAAGGTCAGTAAAATGAGTACCCAGCTTGCTGGGGGGGGGGCAATATGTAGCCTGCACACTGTAATTAAAAAATTGTAAACCGCCCAGAGACTACTTGTAGTGCTATGGGGCGGTATATAAGCAGAACACTTTGCTTTTTAACTATGGAGTTTTAGTCCAGGAAAAAATTATCTTCCCCAGAGGAACTGTGCATCCATCCATCTCAGACATAAGGTGGGATAGAAGCATAATCAATAGACTATAATAGCCTTATTGTGTGCTCTAACAAAGGATTTTTCTTTAAAATAATGATTTCAGATTTTATAAGACGCACATGCCCATTTAGAGATGACATTAATGTGTATATTTGTTATGCTAATGTGGTATGTTATCTCCAGATACCTAGTCTGTAAACTCTGGTATGCATTGGAAGAAGTACAGAGTCTATAGAAATACTCATTTTTAGTAAGGAGAAGGCAAGTAGAGAATACAGTGGTACCTCTACTTATGAGCTGCTCGACTTAAGAGTAATTTGACTTAGGCCGTTACTTCACGAGCCGCTCGCTTCGCGGCAAGCCGTCATTTCTGTGCGAACCGATCGCTTCAGTCCGCACGCTCCTCCTTTTTGTCTGCGACGTCACCCCGACCACGCCCCCTTTAGCGTGCTCCAACCGGGGTGAGTGATTCCCCTGGCGGAGGACGGGAATCTTATCGCTTCGCATCTCGCTTCGCTCCCAACGTCACGTGTGGTCTCGGTTTTTGGCTTTTATTTCAAGTTTTTTTAAAAAATATTCAAACAGGGATATCGATGGATTGCTATATTGTTTCATCGCTTTGCGCTGTTACTTCCTTGCTCGAGTAGCAGCGGCGGTGGCGGCGGCGGCGGCGGCGGGCGCAGGAGGAGCTGCTGCTGCCTCGCCCGGCCAGAGCAGGGCACCCGGGGCAGGCAGCGTGCAAGCGGCGGAGGGCGGGTGGCTGTGCCATGCGGGGCTCCCTCCGAGTAGCGGCGGCAGCGGCGGCGGGGGGCTGCCAATGATGCCAGGAAACAAAACACAGGATCGTACAGTAACCACGCTCTGTCGTGAATGACAGCCAAGCATTGATGCATCGATATGCCGAGTAAATTTTTTTAAAAAAATAAAAGGAGAGTGGAACCGGACGTTGCAAATCAGCTTTCTAATGCGAAGGGAGCAGGTGAGGTAGTAATCGATTCGGTCCCAAAAATGCCCCGCGTGAGTACAGAGAAACAGGGGTGGGAGCGAAGGGAGACCACGTGACCACCACGTGACCGCCTCCGAATTCAAATCGAAGGCAAGGTCAATTCGAAGCGAGGCACCTCGTGAAGTAATGGCCTTAAGAGCCATTGGCATTTTACCTGCTGCCTTACAAATTTTGGATGCGGTCTGCATTACTTACATTTTTATTTTTTACTTTTTAGATAGGGCTGTTCTACTTAAGAGTTGTTCAACGTAAGAGCATGCATTTGGAACGGATTAAACTTGTAAGTAAAGGTACCACTGTATTCAGCAACTGCATATTGAATTTCACAATAATTCTTTGTAAATTGGCATTTCATGCACAATA
This sequence comes from Phrynocephalus versicolor, assembly GCA_023846285.1. Classification (NCBI taxonomy): domain Eukaryota; kingdom Metazoa; phylum Chordata; class Lepidosauria; order Squamata; family Agamidae; genus Phrynocephalus; species Phrynocephalus versicolor. The sequence continues at coordinate 72,523,533 of JAHTLZ010000129.1, read as the reverse complement.
AAATAACAGAGAATGTGTCATTAAAATCAGTATAGTTGAAGAATATGCTAGCAGTATAGCATTTAGAGAACTGTCATTAGGTGCCAATGATATTACGGCTTCTGATTCTACAGAACGAAGCTTTCCCCACCAGACTGAAACAATGGAATATTGTTTTATCTGTGGGACATATATTCCTGTTGCCACTGCTTTCTCTGCCCCAGCCCCAAGTCTTCTATGCCTGCAGGGCTGGCAGGTGCAGCATGGCCCTCCTCCATGATGGGATGAAGCAATCCAGATTGAATTTGGCTAGCACAGATGGCTGAGGATTTCATTTGACTCACCATGCTCATTCGTTCTGGCCTGTTCATTCAAAGCAACATTTCATGTGGTCATTTACTGGAAGACGTCATGTAGAGTTATAGTGCTGGACTAAGACCTGGCTATTCAGGTTCAGATCCCCACTAAGACAAGGAAGTCCTTAGGTCGTTGTTGGCTAGTTACTGTTTCATTCTTAGGCTGACCAACCTCATGGGTTTGTTGTGAGGATAATTGGATAACTTGGAAGGGAAAGTGATGCATGTCACCTTCAGCTCACTAGAGGAAAGCTGGGAGGTAAATGTAATGAATAGTAAAGAAATACTTTTAAAACCAAGAACTGACATCCCCAAATGTAATCATAAATGGAATGGAAACAACTTGATATTTTATAGCTGTTGTGCGTTTTTCCGGCTGTTTGGCCATGTTCTGGAAGTTTTTCTTCCTGACGTTTCGCCAGACTCTGTGGCTGGCATCTTCAGAGGGCAAGGAGCTCAAGGAACTAGCCTTATATTCCATTTGAGATTTTGTTTTATCTAAAATGACACTGACGTGCAGTGAAACCTGTCTTGCTTAGTTAGGGCCTGATAGCTTTGTTGGTAGACTGTTTTTAGAGAGTGAAATTACAGATACTGGTTGAAGAAGAATCTTTTTTCCTGCAAAACCTCTTGCCGGGGGCACACATAATGCATAGGTGTGATTAGCCTAGGTTCTGTGTGCCTGCAACACATATACATATAGCACTACTTTAGAGACTTTTGTGTGCAGGTCAGAGGAAACAATCAGCTTGCAAGACATTTGGATGGCCTGATATGTTGCTGTCTGTTAAAGACATACAACTCTGGATTCATTTCATGTTTGGCTGTGGCAATATTCTCCTGAGGACATCAGTCATCCCCTCTGTGGCATATCGAGAAGAAGACCGGAAGAGGTGCATCCTCTTTGGGGGCTAGAAGGTTGTGCCATAAGTTGACTACTGTTGATGCTCTTGCTGCACAGCTCTTATTACACCATGCTTACATTTGTATCATTTTTTCCTGCACTTTTAGGGGAAGAAAATCAAATAGAGCACTGGAATGGTGCCTGTATTTTGTGCTTTGTTGGTCATGACAGTCATTTCAGTGAAAGGACTGTGTTTGGAAGCTGCTTAATAATTTTGCAGGCTCCCGGTAGACACCATATGCCTTCCATCACAGTGAGAACTCTTTTCCTAAATGTCCTCTGCTGTGCAATATCCCATCATGGATTCTGGGGCTATTAGGATTATCATCACTTCTGGCAACATTAAAGCGCTGAATTCATGAGCTGTCATTATTAGATCAGTTACACTGCAAGGCAAGTGTCACATTTCTCTTTGTCCCTACATTTATTATGGTAATTTCTAAGACCACCAGGTGCCCTTCCATATTCCACAGATACAGACAATGTTAGAATTGTACTATAGATCTTATGCTTTCCATTTTAAGCACTGAGGCCTTTGTTATCCAGGATCAACCTTGAAATGTATGGATTTTTTTTTTTAAAGAGAAGCCTTACCTAGTTTGCGGCTGCTCATGCAATGCATTATAATGAATATGGATTTTATATTTTTTTCTGATCATAATATAGGAACATGATTTTGTTTCTTTCCTTCATTTATAGTGTAAAGAAATTTGATAATAAGATAACAGATTGATCGAGTGGCCACCTTTGTCAGGGGAAAATACATGGTTATTGACAAAATGTATATGAAGTGCAAACAAACCTTAATTTGCTCAGTGCAAATTGTATAATAATAAGGACTGGTTGTCTTAGAAGGTGAATGGGTGGCATGTTAGATAGCAGTGGCAGCCATTGGGGAGGTGTTGATTTAATAGTCCCTGATACTAGCCTCATAGTGTGGCTAAGCGGGGTGTCCACTGCTTTTTTATGTGTACTACTTACCAATAATAAGTAGGGGCTTCAATACTCAGCCACACCAAGGATCAATGTGTATATATATTGTACCACTGGAGTGGTGCAATATAGATTAGGCTCCTCGTGGTCAACCCCGAGCAATGTGAGTTTTCTAGGCTAAATGTTCTACAGACATATTTTAGCAAGAAGAACCAGCATGAAAATAATGGCTCTTTTCAGAAGTGACTGACAAAGGATATAGGAGACAGTTGGGCAGAGTTTTGAAAAAATATGTTTTGTATTACATCTCCAAGAATCCCTCAGCTGGCATGAGCACTGGAAGTTGTTATCCAAAAATGGGCTCTGTCACCACACATTTGAATGTGGCTGATCCTCAATGAGAATCACTATAAAATGGACAACAGACAAACCGGACTCCTGGGAATGTAGTTTTATTTCCAGAGGATCCTTTCCTAATACCTTGTGCACAAGGGGTGCCTGAATGCAGGGACAACTTCCTGTATGGAATGTCCAGTCTTAAATATTCTTTAGCATACAGAAACAGAAAAGAACAAACTCAGGATTGGTTACATTTTGCCGCAGTGGAAAGCATGTGACTTCATTACATATATGTTCATTTTCCCTAACGCAACCAAACTTAAAGATCAGTGGTACTTTCCCATCTACATTAGCAAGATTAAACGTCATTAATTCCATAATGTATTGTTCTCTGTATCTTAACAGTGAGTTTCAAAAGCTGGATACACAAAGGTGCAAACAAGATATTTTAAGATCTGAGATGTCTTAGCATGTGGTTTGACATTTGCTATACCCTTGTTGTGGTTTGGACACATCCTGTTGCTGTTTGCTTTAGAAGCCCATGTCTGCAGAGGTGGGGGTGCTTTGCAGAAACACAGAGATGATGCTTTCAGGACACAGTTTAGAGAAAAGATGCTTTTAGGATACAGAGTTTGCAGAGATGATGGTTTTAGGATATCTGTGAGGTAGAGGGCAGAATGAAGAATTGAAGATAAACTCAAAACTTGAACCTTACTATTACAGCTCTTCCAGGATTTGGGCTATTTTGTTGAGCCGGTCCAAGGTAATGCTTTGCCCCCTTATGCAGTACTGGGGCACAGGTACTCATCACACCATGAATCTCATTCTTGTGTGTCCTAATCCTGGACTACAAAACATATAAGACTTTTTCTACTTCATCCTTCTAGTGCTCACTGTGCTCATGCCCTGGGGTTCAATCCCAGGTGACCGGCTCATGGTTGACTCTGGCCTCCATCCTTCCAAGTTTGGTAAAATGAGTACCCAGCTAGCAGTGGAGGGGCAATGTGTGGCCTGCATTATTAAATTGTAAACCACCCAGAGAATGTTTGTAGTGCTATGGGGTGGTATATAAGCAGAACACTAAGCAGAGCACTTTTAGTCTTCTGAATTAATCATCCATTCATCAAAGTTTTCATTCAGTGCTTCTTCATATTATTATGGCTAGAAAGACACACACATGGATCCCATTTTGTTGCAATTAGTCTGCAGGATCCAGAATGTTCATACCATTGTTGTGTTGTTAACGAAGCACCCTATTTTAATGTTAACAGGATAACAAATGTCCTTTCAGAGCTTTCCTATTATAAACCATTCATACAGCTCCAGCTGGATGTCTTAATGTAATTATTTCCTTGTAAACTTACTGCAGCCCATCTGTTGCTCCAAATGCTACCAACCCTGGAAGGTATGAGAAAGGCCCTAAATAGCAGGCCTGTGTCTACCAGTAGGTATGGGCTTCCTTTGAAAATCTTTTCTCTTCTTCTCTAGACCAGCATTATTTCTGACGAGGTAAGACAGACATGAGAAAACTTGCCTTTTTGGAATACAAAACCCAATAAATTTCAGCCACTGTGGTCCTACCTCCCAGATAAAGCATAACATAACATACCTCACTCTGGTACCCTGTTCACATGCAGGACATTTGGCTCCCATCAATCCGACTAAGCCTGCCCATTAACTGTTCGAGTTGAGGAGGATGGCAATGGTAGTTCAATACACTGGAGAGTCTCTGAGATGGGGAGGGCTGGCACAGCATGTAGAGATACTGGCTGGTGCCTCAAGGGCTGCCTTCTACAAAGGTGTAACATAGCTCACTAATATAGCTTAGTTATGTGCTATCCAGTCAGAATTGACTTATAGTGAATCTATTAGGGCTTTCAATGTAAGAGAGGTCTTTAAGGAGTGGCTATACCAGATCCACTCCCCCCCAGTGAGCTTCCATGGCCAAGTGGGAATTTGAACCCTAATCTCTAAAGTCCTAATCCAGGCACATCCAAAGTCTGGCCTGGGGGCCAAATGCAGCCCAGTTTAAAATGTTGAGTGGCCCTCAGCCTCTTCTCCCTGCCGGCTCAGCCTGTCACTCATCCCCACCAGCCGACCCTTCCCTGTGCTGGCTAGAGACGTCAGCTTGCAGTGGTTTGCCTGCCCTCCCTGCCTTTGTCCATTCCTTCAGTCACCTACCTGCCTACCTGCCCCTGGCTCCGTCTTCCCCACCTCCTTGCAAGGGAGGGCGGCATATGCGAGCAGTGGTGCATCTTGGATGCGTGTGGCCATGCAACAGCCACCAAGCCCTTGGGCACCTTGAAAGCAGAGCATCTGCGGCTTTTGCAGATGCACACTGACCATGCCCTTTCTCCCCCTTCAGGCTGAATGGTCGGCCCCCACACATTTTCACCTCAACAAATCTGGCTCTCCTTGCAAAAAGTTTGGACACCCCTGTCCTAGTCCATCACTCTATCCAATATATCACACTGGGTAGTCGATAATATAGTAGTAGTGTGCTTTTTTCACAAAACAGCATTGCCAAATAAACCACCTGGAGGTGAGAGCAGAGGGATATAGAATGATCTTCTCAAGGTCCTCTCATAACTGAGCATCACAGCTTAGGAAGGACAGATATCAGGATTCACCCTCATTTTAGTCACACATTCAAGTCATCAAACCACATAGAACAGAACCACTGTCACACTTTATTACACTGCAGGTCCTTTGTGCATGCTATCAAACTTGTGAGTGTGTGTGTGTGTGTGTGTGTGTTTTCACTGCTTAGCCTACAGCATTTCACAGAGCGAGCCTCTCATTAAATCTCCCCTTCGTTTTAATGCAGCCTCACATTGCAGTCCAAGGCCTAAATCCCTGTGGTGCTAGCAATGCACACTTGGAGGAGGTGACCCAATTTACAAGAAGAGACTTGGCCCTGTGGAGCACATGGGGTGATTTTTCCTCCTGTCTCAGCACCAAATGTAAAATAGGCTATTCCCAAGTGCTGTCAACATTTCAAATTTATTTTGCAGAACGTGTCTTACATTTCTTGCTGCACCACTTATAATGCAGCACATGCCGGGTGAGGATGTGCTAGTCACAGAGAACTTGGGGTTCTTATGCAAACTCATGCTAAGGAAAGTCCCTTTTGGGAAATTCATACAGCTGGCATGGCCTCTGGTCCTGTTGCCGACAGTTTAATAGAAGTTGTAGTGCCCCCAAAAGAAACTTTTCTAGCTCTAGAAAAAAGTTAAGATGTGCTGATAAGATTTTTATAAATCTATACTGTAGTTGGAAGCATATATGACATCCAACATAAGGAACACCTCTACTGGAACTATGGTATAAGAAGTGGAAAGACCAATCATTTCTGTGAGGGATGCCCTGTATAACCACGTATTGTAATACAACAACATCTATCTGAACTTACCTCTGTGTTGCTTTAGGACTGGAAGCAGCTATTTGGGGCTCAGTCTTAGCCAAGACAGCCCCTGTGGTGCAGTTCACAGAAATCCTCTTCTTGCAACCAACAGGGGATTGTGCGTGGGAAGACACCAGGCCACCATCCATGCTCCCTGGGGGCTTTCCAGGAGCTGCTTGCCAAAAATGTAAAATTTCTCATCTCTGCTGGTGCAGATGCTGACATTCATGCCTTGCCCTTCCTTTCTTGGATAAGGAAGCCTCCTTAAAGAGTCCCATGATTGTGGTTGGAGTCTTATACTTCACAGTGCCCCTTGACTGCCCATGGGGCTCTCCTGGGTATCTACTAGGTGGGGCTGGATATCTTTTTAAGGATATCTTTTGAGTAGAATGCTGGCATGTCCCAGTCTCTAATCTCTGATGGTCCACTGCGGTTATATGCAAATATCACCCTTGGCTTCAGATTAAATTGTATCACTTTCTTTTACTGTGATTTTGTACCCCAGCATCTGTTGATATGGGGCTGGCTAGACATAGTTAAAGAACTGGATGAATGAATATTATATATATATCATTAAACAAAAGTTCATTTGTTAGTAATTATTAAATGTTCCATTTCATAGTGTGGAGATTAATGGTCAAAATATGATACTGAGACACTGTTATGTGCATATTTACTATTGCAAAGGGGATTAATAAAAATTATTAGTAATTAGGTAAGTGTTGCATGCAAACACATACAGAATTTTGATCATCCAGCCTCCTGCAGTTAAGAAAAGTGTCTTTGAACCCTTATGAATTTGAGCGTGATTAATTAATTTCAATTCACTTCCTAACCTAGTATTTTATAAACACCCAGTCATTTGAGAGACTATGGATGCAAAACATGGATACCAGGTATCACAAATATCATACACATTCATTAGTTTTCAAATCAAGGGAAGAAACATTAATGGAATCCTGTTTGATCATCATATAACTGAAGCAGAGGGCTAGAAGCACCACAAACTCAGTATAAACTAGCATACATGCAAGAACTCTCACATGCAAACATGCACTCACTCACACACACGTGCAAATACATGTCTTAAATCTGTATATTACAAGTGCTACAAGTCACAGCGGGCAAAGGTCTGCTTACATATATACCATGGAGAAACGAGATGGTCATCATGAAAAAGTTGGGCTTATAGTTAGTAAGGTGACCCACATCCAATGAGATCAACACCCGAGCCGGGCTACTCATTCGGAAGAAGAATGCTCTGCCAATTTATGGCAACTAATGGTAGCTGACATCTATGCTTTGAGCTATGACTTTCTAAAGTTCATGTAGATGCTTGCACATCTGATGCCCAAGTTTCTTCAACACTGAGATGTCAAAGAGTGAGTCTGGGCCTTCCTGCATGGGGAAGGCAGGTGGTGAAGCTATAGGGTGGCTGGTGGACAGCAGGCTAGTGTGCCTGCTTTATTTACTCCCCAGGTGCTGCCTGCTTAAAACCCAAATCCAAGGACCTTGCTACACTTCTTAATCTTAATCTTAAAGTTAACATGGTTTTTCAGCTAGAGGATGGCATCAAATAGGCCACTGTTTGCAGGTAATTCATACAGAGAAACATTCTCTGTAAAGAAATATATACAGTAGGACCCCTGTATCTACTGATTCAGTTGTCCACTGTTGGCAGAGGAAATAATTAAATAATTCAGCATCTGCAAAGCAAGCTACTATCACAAACAGCAGCCATAAAGCAAGCTACTAACACAAAACAGCAGTTTTGGAGGGGATTTAGTGTTCTCTCTTATCCATGGTTTTCATTATCCACAGGAAGGCATGGAACAGATCCCCAGCGGATACCAGGGTCCTACTGTATGACTCACATCATCCTTTCATAACTAGTAAACTACCAGCAAACAGCAGTCCATTCTGCACAAACTGTTTAAGCAGCTTTGGGCACATTAATTGAAGAAGAAGATGGATTCTATAAGTGGGCTATCACAATGGGAGAGTCCTTTGTGAGTGCAGATATCTGGCACCCTCACTCCTACAGCATCTCAATGTACTCTATGCTTCTCGATATGTACTATAGGTGATCTGATCTGTAAGCTACCCTCAAATGCTCTAGAAGTTGCTTGTTACCTGGCAAAAATTATCCAGTATATTTATTCATTGTGTGGTGCTATTTTTGACATAAGCAAAGAAAAAATGTTATACAATGCACTATGGAGGAATAATTACAATGGTAGTTTTTTTTTTAAATCAAGGTAGAAAATAGGCTATATTATTGAAGATGCAAGCTGTATTTGTTCATTATTTGCTCTGTTTCTTCTAAGAAAAATGCTGACACAATTTAAAAAGAAGAATCTTGTACTTACTCTCCGTGACCTGTATCTCACAGGCCAAACTCATGGGATTTTTCATTGCGTAAGTAGCTCAGGTAGACTTAAAGAACAAGGAAATATGAAATGTTGAAACTATACAGTAGCATCCTATTTCAGAAGATGCATACTTACAGTGAAACCTAAATGGCATGAGACTGCTTGTTATTGAAGCAACGCAAAGTGTACTGCTTACATACCACTTTGTAGCACTTATATAGTCTCGTGGCACAGTGGCTGAACTGCAATGCTGCAGCCAAAACTCCACTCGTGATCCAGTTTCAGTTCCAGGTAGCTGGCTTGAGTTTCCCTCAGCCTTCCATCCTTCCAAGGTAGATGTATTAAGTACCCTGCTTGCTGCTGTGGGGTCAATGTGTACCTTGTATTAAACTGTAAACCATCCAGAGAGTGCTTTAGGTGCTGTGGGTCAGTATATAATAAGCTTGCTTTGCTGCCTTAAAGGAACCTCTGGGTATCTTACAATTTATTTATGCAGGCTACACATTGCCCCAACTCCCAGAAAGCTCGGTATTCATCTTATCAATCTTTGAAAGATGGAAGGCTGAATCCTCCTTGAGTCTGTCGGGATTAAGCTCAAGTTGTAAGCAGAATTTTGACTGCAGCGTTGAACCACGAGGCTCCTCGTTCTTTAATAACAGCAGAAAACTTGATTCCACATAACCACAAGTGCCACTGAGTTCTTGTAAGTTGGCATACACTCATAATTTTAAGGCATCTTTCTGGCTAGAAAACAAAGCTGAATTTACAAAAGCACCTTTCTAATATGAAAGTTAGGCTTTTAGACTAAAACAAATGCCTACAGACCTCAGGATCTGATTCCAACTCACCACATCATGGACCTTATTCTCTGCTCAGCTTCTATCAGGGCAAGAAATATGCATGTTTCATTATAGGAGCAGTTCTTCCACAATGCCACTTTTAAATGGTTAGTTATGCCAATGTACAGTAGGTTGGATGACATAAATTGCAATGCTGGTTGATGATTTGCTGCTTAATACTGCTTATTGCACACCAATTCGTGGAAGCCATGAACACCAGGAGATAGAGGCCACTCAGTTAACTAGCAGTATTTGGATACTGCATACTTATGCCTTCATAACTAAGGATTCTTGCTTAAGCGTATGAATTACTGATATCAGGACCAGCATAAGATACTTTGCTGCTTAAGGTGGGGCACTATGGAAGCCCCTTCTGTCCAAATCAGAATGAATAGCTGTTTTGATATATGCATCAGAAACCCCTAGAAGCACCCCTTCCCATTTCTAGCAGTAAAAATACAATAACAAAAACTTAAACAACAATAACTACCAGTACATGACACCCCAGACCTGCTACCTAGGAGTACAGCTAACCAGCTAATTACAGTATCTACACTGGCATAACTAATCAGAATACCTTCCAGGATATGACCAACACTACAATAAACATAAAAGGGATATGCAATGGTCAGAATCCCGTTTGCAAGTTACGCAGATGTAAATGCCATGATGCAAACTGTAATGGAATAAATTGCTGAGATGACAAGTTGCTGCTTGTGCCCCCTCTGTCATACGTGAACTCATGTGGATCAAGGACACAAGTGGCAACTTCTTATGTAGAGGCCATTTACTGCAGTCTTTTATGCCATTGTACTTCTGGCAGTGTAACACATAACACACCAATACAATTCAGACCTCTCTAAAAACAGTCAACTTAGATTCTTCCCATAGTATCCCGTGGAACAGAACTATAGCCACTTCTTTCAGCCCTGAGCCAAATGTACTCAGCTCAAAAGCTGAAAGAATATGGTTTGCATATTATCCTGGAACAAGGGGATGTTAAGAGGGCCCAGCTTCAAGGCAGGAGAGAGTTTCAGAGGCAAAGATGGCTTTACCGTGATAATGGCACAAGGAAGCGGCAGAGAGAATTGCTTCTGTTGGCCACAGACAAAGCCACTGGAAAGCCCAGCTGGAACAAAAGTACCATGTGTGCACTTGTAAATCAGCTTTATCTTCCCAGGTAAATGATTCATCTGCATAATCTTAGAAACTGGACTGAAAATGCATTACAGATGGACAGTAATTTTCACTAGGCTCCAGGGCATTGTTCATTTTGGCACACCCTGCATGCACCTAACGACTAAAAAAGAAGTTCTTGAATTCAATGTATTCAGCATAATAAATGTATTTAGCAAAATAAAAATCATGTAAACTAGCCCCATGATGAAAATGAACCAAAAGCATTAAAAGCCATTAAAATCAGCAGAAGACACAGATTAAAAGCAACATAGCAGGGCCAGTTAGATGTCATACACGAGTCTGAAAAGATGTGTTTTTAGTTCCTTCATAGAAGCAGCTAGAAAAGCTGCCTAGATGCCCTAAGTACATCCGATCTCGCCTGATTTCAGAAGCTAAGCAGGGTCGGCCCTGGTGAGTACTTGGATGGGAGACCACCAGGGAATACCAGGTGCTGTAGGCGCCTGGAGTAGGAACTGGCAAGCCACTCCAGTATTCTGCCAAGAAAACTCCATGGACATGGAGTCACGAAGAGTCGGTCACAACTGTAACGACACGACACAACACACAACAGAAGCAGCTGGAATGTAAAAAGAGCATAACTCAGAACGAGGTACATTTCATAGTCTAGGAATCACACAGGAGAGGCTCTCTCTCTCATGCTTGTTAGTTGGGGTCCTCCTCCTCCTCCTCCTCCTCCTCCTCTTCCTCCTCCTCCTCATTATTATTATTATTATTATTATTATTATTATTATTATTATTATTACACTCACAGTAACATTGCTACTAGTGAATGAAGAGCAAAATCTTAAAAATGCTGAGATGAAATGACATATTTGCAAGATCACTGTTTTTATTTTTTTATTTTAGGGAGGCATTTGACATTTTTCTAAAAAAATTTCTGGTATGACTCTGAAAGACACAGCCAAAGTCAAAAGGA
>JAHTLZ010000129.1:72493749-72511792 GCA_023846285.1 Phrynocephalus versicolor | reverse complement strand
ATCTTATTGGACTGCAACTCCCATTGTCCCTGAATGCTGGCTATGCCGGCTGGAACAGATAGCCGTTATAGTCCAGCCACATCTGGGGGAGGCACAGATTGACATCAGAGAGAAGCAAGCCATTGCAAAGGAGAAGATGGAACAGCATTCTCAGTCTGTATCTGTAGGTTAGTTCTCAGTAACTTAACCTTTCAATCTCACTTGCAATGACTTTAGCAGGGCAACTTTGTTTTGCAAGCTGCCCAAACATGGTGCATGTGAAAAGTATTAATGACTATGTGCATGTTTCTGTAACTACTTATCAAAGAGTGTAGTAATTAGCTGCTGTTAGAACTTCATTAATCTTGATCTATTGCAGCTTGTTTATCTTCCCTCTCTTTCCTATTCTGTTTTGCACTTGTGGATAAGCCTTGCAAATTATTACGGGGCTTCCTTGACCAAAGGCATTCGGGATTCAGGTGGTAAGGAAAGAGTGACCCTGCCCCTTTAGATGATAAGGAGGAGGAGGACGACGACGACGATGACTATTACATTACATTACATTTCTACTCCATTGTACTGATTCACACTGAATTTTATGTCATGTAGCCAATAGAAAATAAGGCTATACAAATCCCAGATCATTTCCCACATCATTTGTAAATGTAGTCTCACCCTTGCTCAACAGGTTGAAGAAAATTGAGTGAAACCTCTGCAGATTATTAAGGAAATATTGATCTACATAGAATGCCATTGGAAGTTGAGATCTGTTCATGTTCCAGACACAGGATTTAGATAGACCTCTGTGATTAAATATTCACACTTGCAAATAAAGCTTGTGTAATACAAAGAAGAGTGGGAAAGAAATAGATTATAACTTTAATTTAATCTATATAATTTATGAGTAAAGTATTAGCATAAAGTATATGGGTGAATGGAAAATAAGTGTGTGTGTGAGAGAGTTGCAAGAGTGAGTGAGAAGGTTTTGTTACTAAAGAGGGTTTTTTGAGGAAAAAGTGAGTAGCTTTTCTGCCTCAATGTAATCCTGTTGCAAGTTATTTTTTCAAGATAAACACAAAGGCTATTTCCCACTCCAGGTCTGCTTATTGAAGCTGTGTTTCAGAAATGTTAAAAGGGTTAAAAAGTATCAGCTGAAAAGAGTGTTATACCATGCCCTCCACGTAGAAGAGGAAGAATATTTTACACCAGAATACATGCTGTGTATATTCTTGGCCACAAATACAGTCACATGAGGCATTTTCAGGCTTCAGCAAATGATATCATTATGGGGGAAAGAGCAGGGCTACAGGTGTATGAATTAATCCCGGTCCAGTTTATGTTCTTTCAAATTTTCCAAGAAAGCGGAGGACATGTCTTTGTCTTCCTTCTACATCCTCTGCTTTCTCAGAAAATCTGTTTGGATTTAGTAAAATTTAGAAATTTATTACAAAACAATTTGGTATGAGGGCTGACTTGAAACATTTTTCGTCCCTTTGTAATACAGGTATCCCTCGTGTAGAGTGGCTAGAAAGAAAGCACATCTCACACAGGATGTCTTGAAAATGGGTCTGGAAGTGTTCTCATGGGAACAACAGCATGTATCTGTGGCTTCCCTCTCAGCAATATTGTATGCTGAGGCAGCCATTTTCTATGAACATTTTGACATGATATGGGGGTGGGGGTGGGGAAGGGGCAGGTGGCTGCCTGCACAGGTCTATGCTTATTTCCCATATAATTTTGATAAAAGGAATGGCACACATTTTCAAAGTGCCTGGTAAAAGGCTCCCTTCCTAGCTGCTCTGTGTAAGTGGTGCTTGTTTAAAAATCAGAATTCTCATTTGGGAGGAAGTACTGTACTTTGATTTATTTCTACGCCAATTGTACACAAAATCCTCCATCTTTCAGTCATTCTCACCTGAAAATAGCATTTCCTATGCATTCACACATCTGCACATAAAACACTTCAATGAGAAACATTTGTTAGGTGCCAAAGACATGGAGGCTAGCCTATTGAGCCTATATACAGTAGATGCTTGGATTTTGCTATGGTTGGTTGAAGTGATTACAAAAAGTTAGAAGACATTATAAATTGAAAGAGTTCCTGTTTTTTCTTAATCTTGCTGAACTCGACCACCTGCCACCTTGGAAGTTTCATTTCTAATTGAACCCAGCTTGGAATTCTTTAACAGTCTCAAGGCAGAGTTGATGAGGAACCAAGCACAGTCAACCATGATGATAAAATTATTAACTTAGGTTTAATAATAGCAATGTCTGATAGTAGAAAAATATTTTTATTTGAAGGAGGGTAACATTAAGATGAAGAGACATCCAAACCGCTTATTGATCTTGCCCAAGACAATTGACTGTTAATGAAAATGAGTGAGATTTTTAAGGGTCTTACACAAAACACTGAATTCTTTCTGAAAAACAGGAGGCATAAAACTCTACAGGGCTGCAAATAGTCTGAGATGAAGAAAATAATATAACTCATATTGCTATGAGATAGGCAAAAATGATGCCACCAGTTTCCTTTCATTCTTTCTTCAAAAGCCAATATGAGAAATACATAGTGTACAGCTCACATCAAGCTTTATCACTTGGGCTCAAGCTTTAGCTTCACTGGGGCTAATAAAGCTTTAGTCTCACTGGGGCTAATAAAAGTTGCCGACCAAAAACATCAGAAGGGCTGCACAATCTCCTGACTTGAGATTTCACACAGGAGTGTTACATTTGTGAATGTCTGTAGAAAAATCTCTCAAAGACCTGTACACAGAATGACAAGTAAGATTGTAGAGACATAGTCCAGTAAAATCTAAGCTGGCCACAGGTGACTGTTTGAGATGATTCACACTTTCCTTCCTAAAATCACTAACTGAGGATGGAAAGAAGATGAAAGAAGCAAAGTGTATGCATGTAGTTGACGGTGCATGCTGAAAATAAGGGTTCAAATGGTACGTTAAGAGAAATCCCTGGTATTTGCTGTATTGCTTTCCATTTGAGCATGCATTTCATTCAGAGTTCTAACTCATGCTTACCTTCTGACAAATTGCAAAAACATCATGTCATATTTGGTTTTGACTTGAGAATGAAAAGAGGCAAAAATATGACTCTCATGTCTGCAAGAAATTGTTAAAGGCTGTGGGTTCCCTTGAATGCACTGTAGGAATTTTCTGGAATCCAGATGCTGTGAACCCTCACCTTCTGCTTGTATTGAAAAAAACCTCTCCACTTGCACAACACTTACAGTAATTTGTCTCTTCAGTCTGTTCTTCATCTTTCATTCTACTTTTGTTTCAGTTTTTTATTGCGCCATTCATTTTTATTAATACCTATATTGTTTAAGATTATTTTTTGTGTTTGCATTATATTTGTTTATTCTATTATTTATTATATTGTTTATTATTATATTGTTGTATACCACCCAGAGTAGCCCTTGGCTAGATGGGTGGGATATAAATTGAATAAAATAAATAAATAAATAAATAAAATCCATTTAGTGAATTTACAATAAAATCTGTGAGAAATTTGATATCGGCTCTTGCAGAAACAAAGTGAACTCACTGAACAGACACTATAACAGATCTTGGCATGACAAGAAGCAGCCAGAAAGCTTGGAGACTACTGAAGAGACTGAACAATAATCCAAGCAAAAGGACACTGTATGCAAAAATAACCTCCAAAACAAATAGCACAGCAACTGCTCCTGACAGGGAGGACCAAACAATGCATAATAAAAAGTGCATCCAGTGAATTTTCCACTGTCTTCATATTGGCAGAACTAGAAGAAGCCCTAAGGAAATGTAGGAATGGTGGGACTCAATGATATTTGGATTGAGCAAAATAAGCATTTTGGGTAAAACAAAACAAAACAGAGGAATGGCTTCTTCAACTCTTTAATAACTGTTAGACAAGCAAAGAAATTCCAAAAATATGGTGGAAGGCAAAAGGAATCACTAAAGTAGCCAGACCCTGTCTGCAAATAGAAAAGTATTCAAAGGTTCTAGCTTGGTTTCTTCTCAAAACGTCATATTTTTATCTGGATGCAGTTTTTTGTTTCGTTTTTTGTAATCCCAGTCCAGTTTATGTTCTTTCTAATTTTCCAAGAAAGCAGAGGGCGTGTATTGTCTTACTTTCATGTCCTCTGCTTTCTCAGAAAATTTGTTTGGATTTAGTAAAATTTAGAAATTTATCACAAAACAATTTAGTATGAGGGCTGACTTAAAACATTTTTCATCCCTTGTAATACAAGTATCCCTCGTGTAGAGTGGCTGGAAAGAAAGCACTTCTCCACCCCTGTGTTGAAGTAGTGCTAATAGTGCTGCAGCAAATCCACCACATTGTTCATACATCCGAGGTTCAATCAAGGTGTTTTTCAAGTGAGCAGCCTTAATAAAATTGGCCGATGTTCTCTTGCTAGTGCTGACGGTAATAAACCTATTGACTCAATGGGATTTACAGTACCTATGGGTTGACTTCTGGTATTTGGCAGTTGTTTCCATGAGTCTAATCTTAGTTGGAACTGGAATAGCAGCTATGAAGATGTGCAATGGTAGGATCCATTATGCAGTTACCTTGAATGGTAATCCTAATTGTTTGCCTGGCAGCTAATTTTTTTTCATTTATCTTTCTCCTGCAACAGAAAAGGAAGGAATAACCCTGTTAGAACTTGTAGCATTAAAAGGCAAGATTGGTGACTGTGTTTGGCTATGTTAACAACATACCATAGGAAATTAGAGTCTTGTGCTTTCCATTCTCCTGGGGTAAAGACCGAGCATGATACAAAATTAGACAAATGCTAGTAACAGGTTGTTTATTTCTAACAATCCCCCAAAGCCAGCTGCTATAAAGACACCATAGATTTCTGACTTCCAGTCAGATTTATTTCATTTACTGCATATTGTGCCCCTCATGTCTTTATATTAGATTCAGGACAATAAAGGCCCCAAGTGAGGTGGTAATTCAAGCCGGCTGTGTAAGCTATATAAAGTACATGGAGATGAAGCACACAGTTAATTCAGAGCTGCTCTGGGAATCATTCATTTTTCTTAGCGGCAGTTGAAAAGTTACAGATAAGTGTGATTAACAAAAATACATAGGCTATTAATGTACTTCTTCTACCTAGCATTTTTCTGCACGTGTGGGGTCCATTTTCCAGATCCTCGCTGCCATTTTGCCTCAATAACTATGGTTTTCAGGGTTCAGGTTGATGATTTGCAGGTGGTATGCAGTTGGGGCTTTGATGGAAAGTGCTGCTCTGAGGACATGTCCATACCAGTGGAGCTGGATTCTTCTCTGTTATTGATATCACCTAGTTGCTTTGGGGGAATATAATTTGTGATATGGTTGAGTAGGGAGATATCCACCAGATCAAATGCATTTCCATAGCATGGAAGTGGTGGGCTATTCCTATAGATGCTGGCCAGCACTCCATGCCATACAGTGCAGCAGGGTGGACAATGGTCTTGTAAATCTTGGATCTGAGAAAGATTGACATTCTGTTCAGAAGATCTGTTGAAAAGCACAATGGTGAGTTCTTGCCAGGCTGCATTCACTCTTGCTCATATGTTGCCACTGATGCTACCATTGCCTTAGAGAAAGGAAAGATATCAGAAGATATCCACCTTCTTTGGTTTTCGCAATTTATTTGGCTGGTAACAGTCTCTAGGTACTCAGTTTTCTTGATGTTTAGGCAGAGTTCAAAGTGGTTGAGGCAGTCATTCCATATCTGAACTTTTCACCGCAGTTTGTTCCTAGCAATAATAATAGGCATGACACAGATGATGTAAAGGCATGGTCCAGAGAACATTTTGCTGCAGGTCTTGTGTGATGGTATCTATGACTAGCATAAACAGAGACGGGGACAAGTGCAGAGCTATGGTGCCCTCCAACTAACACTGGAAAATTGTTAGACAGGCCAACTGAGCATTGCACACAGCTGCTGGTGTTCTTGTATAGCATTTTGACCCAGTCAATGAGTGGTTTGGCACCCCATGGTTGCAGAGGGCACACCACGTCAATTGGTGTTGGACACTATCAAATGCCTTCTCCAGGTTTAGAGATGCCATGTGCAACAGTTGGGACTTAGCCCAGTGTTTCTTTATTAGCTGACAAGCTCCTTTGAGGAAGCCACATTGCTTGGTGGGGAGTTGGACTATGTTCTGAATGCGCTGATCTAGAATTTTTTCAGTGCACATGTTCCCAAATATCTGGGGAGGTTTGTTGTTCACAAATTGTAAATCGAGACATCTAAAGAAGAATAAGAAAACCATGAAGAGAGAGAGAGAGAGAGAGAGAGAGAGAGAGAGAGAGAGTGAGTATGACTAAGTATTGGAAGTAATTTTGCCCAATGAATATGATTTTGTAAAATATAATGTGTGAAATCTTCTCCCCAGTAATCAGCATAGTCCTTTCTGAAAGGTGTTGAATGAGGGCTGCAAATATTTACTTATTCTAATTTCTTCTTTTAGTGTCCTCTCCCTATTATATAAGTTTGGACCACTCTACTACATACCAGTCTCCCTTGATGCACCAATGAATTCCAAAAGGGATCAATCTCTGTGCTGAAGAAAATGCCAGCCTCAGGAGGACAGGGAAAGTTTATAGGAGCTCTCCATGGTGCTGAACTAAGTTCCCCCAAATAGGTTCAGCAGCTTGGATACATCAGTTTAAACTTAGCCTAAAGCCTGGGACAGATTCATTGCCCTATTAACACCAGAGCCACAAACCTCCACTGACACTTAACACTGTATGTCTTTATAACACACATCTCACTTAAATGCATCTTGAATCCATATATTTTTCCAATTCATGGCCAGACTCCTGTCCTTGGAAAAGAACATTCAAGCAGGCTCGGACTGGACAAAAAGAATGTCCTTTCCAGTGGGAGTATTAAAACTCATGGAGAGGAGAGGAGAGGAGAGGAGAGGAGAGAAGAGAAGAGAAGAGAAGAGAAGAGAAGAGAAGAGAAGAGAAGAGAAGCAAGTTCCAGACATGCATTGACAGCCTCCTTGGCCATGTTGCCATAGAACTGATGGAATCAGAGAATATTACTGACAGTATATAAGCCCTAACCAGGGATGCAACAACTGAGATGACAAAGCGCCTACTTATAACACTGTGGATTCATGTCAATAATCACTTAAAGGTTGCAAAAGAGACCTTGCGTGATGAGGCAATAGTACGCAAAAAATAGGATTGTGGATAATATTTTGAAATGTTCTTAGTACTGACACTTTTTCCAAGTCTCGCCAAGCTGAAGCTTCTCACTGAGATGTCCCCTGACACTAGTGAGATTTCTCAGCTTCCTGCAAAGGCATGATCACGGTTTTGTTTTTCAAGATTGTTTCACCTTTACACTTTTTCTGCCTACTGTTTTGTGCAAGAAGTTGTCAATTCTGCACAATTCAATATCCTTATGGGGGAATCGTGTGCAGGATAAATGCTGTTTGTATAAGTATTATTATATTAATTCTGGACAGAAGAGTGTTTCCTGCAGGAAAAAAATATTAAAAGGCATAGCTCAGCCTCAGAGCCTTCCAACTTAGGCCTTTCTCTCAGGTGGGCCACATTTAGGTATCTGGAAGGTAGAGCCCCAGAATGAAGAACTGTGGGATTTGTAGTCCAAGAAATCAAAATCTCCAATTCCTACTTAGTGCTTTTTTTTCCAACACCCTTTGCCTCTGTTACTTTTGCCCCTGCACACAAAAGGCACATTCTTCATAGCACCTTAAAGAGGTTCCACACTGGCAAAGTTGGAACTATATTATGCCCTATATTTTGAGGCTGCTGGTGTCCTTATTTTGTCTCTGCCCCATCCACAGATGCTTGGTGGAAATCTCTTTCTTCCTCTGGTTGGATCTTGAATGTGTGAGAGCAATTCTGACTTCTGTTTATATATAATTCTTCTATCACCCAGGGCTTTCATCTGAGGAATTAAAGGCAGTATGAATTTCTCTCCCAACTTTATTTTCACAGCATCTTGGTAGGGTAACGTGGGCTGTGAATTGATGCATGGGCTAAACTGGGATTCAGATTGAAATCTCTCTGGTCCTAGTCTGGCATTCTTATTATGGCATGACCCCTGGTTATGCCCAGTTTACTCAACTGATTTCTGCACATATGTGTCCGTGCTGCAGCAGTACTAATGGGCATTATGTATATTCTATGGGCATAGCTAAAGCACAGCATTGTTCCACTGACTGCTCTTCCCTGCCTCTATATAAAACAGGTGTAAATCATGAAAATTATATAAGCAGGTATGAGATTAATTTTGCAATAGGGTGTTATAAGAATATAAGAACATAAGAAGAGCCATGCTGGATCAGGCCAAAGGCCCATCTAGTCTCAGTGGCCCCACCAGATGCGTCTGGGAGCGCACAAGACTAGATATCTGTCTCCTGATACCACTCCCCTGCATCTGGCCCTTGAAGTTGCTCAGCATGATTTAATATTTTATGCTGAATATGTTAAAACATAGGATCTGGGCCTTTGTGCTGTGGGGGGTGCAGTAGTTACTGCCAATTTAAAGTAAAGTGGAATTTTGAGCACATTCTGAAATGTGTGTAACGGATCATCAGTTCTATCCTTGAAGAATAAAGAAAAACCAAGTGCCACCCAAGATACCCAGTTAGACTCCAGTTAGATATGATAAAAAGATGAGTTGAACAGCCATAGCATGTTCAGCTGTGTGAACATGCTTCATAAAATTAACTAATACATTGACTACTGCGCAGTATTGAAAATATTCAAGAGCATTGACACAAGAGACCTGAGGCTATAACAATTATGCAGCCTACAAATGAAGAACAAGGTGTTGTTGCGAACAACCCCTGTAACAAGGATTTTATGTTCTCCCATTAATAGAAACACTATCATTCTCTACACCAATCACTGAGAAACAAGAGTGTTGTCTGTATGACCTGCTCCAGGACTTTTAAGTTTGGTCAATGTAGGAACAGAAATTTGGACTAGATAGGCCTTTGGACTGATCCATCCATGCTGTGGTTATCCATGGATCTATGGGTTTGTGCGTGGTAAATTGTCCTCCTTTTGTTCATGTGAAATTGAACACATCCTTCTGCACCATAATCTGGATAGCCTAATTTGACTACAGTGTGACACTGTAGTCAAGATATGGTGTGTGGAGATGGTAGGTTAGATGAAGAATGAAAAGACTGAAGATGGAAATGAAGATGGATTTAAAGAAGAATGGGATTTTAATTCAGTAACACTCAGAGTTCAGAACGTTGCCTTTAAAAAGGAACTCCTTGCACTGTCCATCACTCCCCAGCAGCCAGGTTGCAATTACACTTATCCTTGCTCTGTGCATCAAGCGATTCACTGATCTACATTTTATTGTTATTAACAGCTCAGGAAAATAAGGGAAATGCTCTCTACATCCCTCTCTATTAGTTAATTTTAGTAGAGCATCTTGCAAATATTTATAAAAAAGACATAACCAAGGTATATTTCCCTTGAATTTAGGACTGATAAAACAATGACATGAAATCTGAAAAATGACTTTCAAAATTCCTCTACAAATGCCTTTTAAAAGTACCATCAGTGTAAACCTGAATTTTTCTAAAAAACAAACTACTGCGTAACTTGCTGTCCAAAAAGTAAGTTATAAGTAATTGTGTTACCTAGTTCTTTCTCAGCTCAGAGGAAGAATTTAAAAAAATAAATTAAATAAATGTAACTAATTGATTACTTGTCTGTTTTTTTTTAAAAGAATGCATATTTGTTATTTTTTTAAATCCCAAGTAGCAATACATGCTGAAAATCTGTTGCTTAGTGTAGTAAACCACACTAGAGTTAGCCCATTGTTGTTTAGTGTGGTATATGCCCACAAGAATCAGTGGAGATTTGGTTAATCAGATTCTCCATAGGTTCTATTGATTCAAAAGGGCCTGCTCTAGTTGTGACTTACAACCAAAAAAGATACGTTACTGTACTCCGCACTTTAGCTGATGAACAATCATGGATTGGGACCTCCAGTACTGGTTTGAGTGTGCAGGAGGAAACAAGGAAGGGCAGATAAGGTGTGCATTAAGTTATGAGTTTCAAAGTTGCTCATTTCTTTCTTTCTTTCTTTCTTTCTTTCTTTCTTTCTTTCTTTCTTTCTTTCTTTCTTTCTTTCTTTCGTCAAGTGTTTTATATATATATATATATATATCAAGATAAATTACATGCCCATGATGTGTAAAATTCAAATTTTCACATATATATATGAAAACTACTCAACAAAAGAATACTGTATATATTTATATCACAGTTTCACTCGGCTTCTACTCGAAAATCCCCTTCTGTCTCACATTCTGTGTTGTTTGTGAAATGTTGGGGAAGGATTTTCATCGCACTATTTCTCCTTGCATCCTTTTTATAGCATATAATATTTGAATAGTTTAATCTTCCAAAAGGATCACTAGGCCATTCAAGAAGAGGCTGAAGTGTTATTTGCCAGGATAGCAGGGTCAATATGTAGAAAGACTGTTTCTTTTGGATCCAAAACATGTGAGAAACAAGAGGCAAACATCATACCTGGAATATATTATTTCAGTCCCAAATGTTTGGTTATTCAGGAAGAAATTATGACACTACGCCTATGCAATGCACTCAGTTCTATGATCGGGTTGAGTACAGGCAGAACAGAAAGTCATTAGAGTCTTGTAAAAATAAATGCAAATATCTAGATCCTTTAGAACACAGAGCAAGAAGGACTGCGAAGAGATAAGCAATCTGATGAGTGGAATGGGCCAGGATGGGACAAATATATATTTCAGCTGAAATAAATGAGTTTGGCTGCATTGGTGTGTGTGTGGGGGGGGGAGGCATATAAAATTATAATTACATCGGCAGAAAACTTGGCGGGTGTGGATCTACCTGCCTGCCTACCTGAAAAAAAATGAGAAATGTGGTGGTACTTTATATTCAACCAGGGCATCCAAAGGCTCTTCGTTTCTACTGATTTTATAGTTGTGCACATGAATGTGTGTGTGTGTGTGTGTGTTAAAGACCCAATATCTCATATATGAGACGAGCAAACATACAAAATCTAAAGACGTCACATCCCAATAAATTATGAAAGTTCTGAATGACAAACAGCAATGCCAAATAATTTCAAGATATCAGGGTGCTGTTTGATGGGAAAAGCTCTGTTCATGTCAGAATTAATCTGTAGTGTATCTGTAAAATTAGTATATTCTCCATACTATTAAAGCAGTTATGTTACTAATGTTTGCAATGATTAATGCTCAGCCTTCCATATTGTAGATAGGCCTACGAAGGGTCTTAATAATGCATATGGTTTAAAATTAAAGTGCCAAAACATGCTCTTTGATTTAGTGTTGCAATTATAGAATGTTAGGAGTTATCCATAGTATATTTGAAAACTATATATTTGCTTAAGAAATTATGTTAGTGGCAAAGGAAGTGAAAATAGCAATATATCAGAGTCTTGTAAAAATAAATGCAACAAAAGATATATAAATATGGAGATAAAGGAAATCCAGAAGGACTGACCCAGGACTGCAGATCAGGGGATACTGACTCAGGGTTAAAGAAACCTCTAATGTTTCAACACAATTGTGATAATCTAGTAAATGTTTGGGATCAATGCTGCAAGCTTGTTTTTGGCTCTTGTGTTTTCATCACAACTCTTCTATGAGCCAATATGCATACAACCATTCACATAAAGTCATCTGTTTTTGTGGTACGGCTCTTACTTTTCAAGGGTTTGAGATCCCATGTGGATAATCCTCTGCGTGGACATCCGGCCATGAAGTGATTCTCTACCGATGTTGCAGTCAAGGCCGGCCATGACATTAGGTAAACTGAGACAGATGCCTCAGATAGCAAACTAGGATTGTTATAAAAGGGCAGTGGATTCTTAATCAATTAATTCGTGAATCTTGCAGTTTTACTGCTAGCATGATATTACATACACCACTTGATTTGCATGGATGGTAGGACATTGTGCTTTTCAGCCTCATGAGGAAAAATGTTTAGTTTTCATCCAATTATTATGAACATCAGCAAGTCTCAGGCATTCCTGCCGCCATCTTGTTTCAGCAGGCTGTGTGTTCAATGGACCACCTGAAAGGCTTTCTTTTTTTTCTCTGTCC
Source organism: Phrynocephalus versicolor (assembly GCA_023846285.1). NCBI lineage: Eukaryota > Metazoa > Chordata > Lepidosauria > Squamata > Agamidae > Phrynocephalus > Phrynocephalus versicolor. The sequence goes on along the minus strand of JAHTLZ010000129.1, from coordinate 72,499,691 downwards.
CTCCCCAAGTTCTGATCACTTCACATTCTGAAGCCAGGATTTCAAGTCCATTAAAGAAAATGCCTGTGGCTATTAAGAAAAAGTAATACTTTTTTATCAACTTCCTGATTTTCCACTGAAGAAATTTTAATCTATTAACAAACAATCAGATGAACAAAGTATTCCAGTCAGATCCAGCGACTCCACTAGTATGTTTGGGACTTCAAAGGAGAAGTGATAGTTATGGCTCATTGTATTTAAAACTGTTAGAGGTGCAGAAATTCTTTACCAAGTGGTTTAGAGCTGCCAGCAAAGGTATATATCATATAACCAATATTGTAGGTGGTGAGTGGTGGGTGGCGGTGGTGGTGTTTGCTTGTCTTTAGACTGCTCCCTTTTTCAAAGAGGCACTTTAATTAAATAAATAATTAAGAAATAATTAAGACTACCCTGACTGCAACTACTGCTTACTTGTGCTTGGAATGTTTCTTTTAAAAAGAACTTGTGTTACTAATTTCTTCAGGGCAGCCCGGCTTTATTGTCCTATTACTGTACTAACAACATTTTAGTGTTACATTGGTGAGATGTGTTGCTGATGTCAAGAAGCCAGGGAAATGCTTTCCTGTGCCTTTCAGTGGCCGTGTAACATTTCATCTTGCAAATATTTACAAAATGAAAAGACAAAATCAAAGCATAGTTCCCTTTGCATTTAGGATGAGTAAGAGAGTGGCATAAGACCTGACCAAAATGACTTTAAATGCCCTTAAAAGAAAGCTTTGAAAGTAACTAGAAAATGTTACTTACTAAGTGTTTTAGGTAATTTTATAGTTACTTGATAAATTACTTTTGCTGTAACCTTTCTACTACTCATTATATTAGTCATTACTCAATAAGGAATTAGTTCTTGTCATTTACTTCCAAGCTCTGCAGGTTATACTGGAGTATAAACATCAGAATACACCAAGGTCCTTGCCTGTGTGACTGCAGTCTTAGCCTTTCCAGCGAGTGCTTGGAGGTCTAATATAAGTAGAGATGGGCACGACTTAGCGGTATTCCCGTTTCCGTTTCCGTTAGTCGGTTCCGTTACTCTACGGAAACGGTAACGGGAATTACTGCCCCAGACTTCGAGCTCGAACCGACGAACGAACAATTTTGGTCTGATTTGTCGTGCTCGTTACTTGCGTGACGTCACGCGATCGCGCAATGCCAAGCGGCACAGAAAAAAAGTTTTTAAAAGTAAAAAAAACCCGATTCCCGGCCCTAAAAGCAGGCGAAAACTGTCTGAGGGCACCTACCAGGCCAGAAGGGTGGTTTTTTTGGGGGGTGGGGGTTTCCTCGCCCCCCTCTCCTTGGCTACTGCTACTGCTGCGCTGCTGGTACCAGGCGGGGGGGGGGATCGTCTCGTCTGCCTTTGCCATGCGGTGTGCGGGTGGGGGGATCCAAAATGCCGACCGCAATATTTTTTTTAAATCGTGATCCAAAACCCCACCAAAGCACCACAGAAACATGCGAAAATTAGCTATTTTAAATGCTTGATTTTTTACAGTAGCAGCAGTGGGTTTGTCTTGCAAAAAAAGTCTCCATTGATTTTATTTTATTTCATTTCATTTTATTTTTTTACACCTGCGCATTTGCAAAGATGGGCTCGCCCATGGGAGTGGACCATGCAAAGTCTTGGAGCCATTCCACCAATCGCATGGCCAGGTTTTGCTGACTGAACCAGGCTGGGAGGGCGTCTCCATTTGCCATGCAGTGCGGGGGGATCTAAAATGGCGGCCGCAATATTTTTTTTAAATCGTGGTCCAAAACCCCACCAAAGCACCACAGAAACATGCGAAAATTAGCTATTTTAAATGCTTGAATTTTTACAGTAGCAGCAGTGGGTTTGTCTTGCAAAAAAAGTCTCCGTTGATTTTATTTTATTTCATTTCATTTTATTTTTTTACACCTGTGCATTCGCAATGATGGGCTCGCCCATGAGAGTGCAACATGCAAATTTTCCACCAATCGCAAGGCCACTTGGCCAGGTTGAGCACAGAGACTTCTGGGATGTGCCAATCGGGCATAAACAGCCCACTAATCGTAGCCCGAACCTGAACCCTAACCCTAACCTTAACCCATACACCAGTACACTGTCCTTCTAAGTGGGTCAGAGAGGCACCCAGAGGTGCACCCCAATACTCACCCTAACCTCACCCGTCACTAGCCTAACCCTAGCTCTTGTGCACTGCTAACCCATCTTAATCCTAAGCCAGATCTACTTGCATTACACTACATACAAGTATGTGAAACGCAGCATGTGCAAAGAGTCTGCCAGTCCGTCACTTGTGGCTCTGGCTGACTCCTGCAGCTGCCTCCAGGAGCCCGCTTACCCCCCCCAAACCAGTACTAACGACAACGAAAAAACGAAAAAACGAACCGACTAATTTTTGCGAATTTTCGCGAAAAACGGAAACGAAACGAATCGGACCCTAGCCGAAACCGAAACCGAAAACGAAGTTTTTTTTCTGAGTCGTGCCCATCTCTAAATATAAGTAGCATTCTGGGTTAGGAAAACCTGCCTCATGTTTTCCAGAGAACAGGAGCCTGGGGGCAAGAATGACTTTGATCCGTTTATTTTACTGCACAGAATGAAAAATGCAGATTGAGTTAAAATCTTGATATCTTTTAATTCTGTAATAATTTGGGTCCTACTTTCCTGGCAAGGACACTACGGACATCTCAATACCTCTGCAACCTCTGTGCAAACTGGCTTCCCACAAAGAACATTCCCAAAACATGTTCCCATCCTGAAATCAGTAAATGAAAGGAGGCTGGAATCCACTAGCGAAGCAATGGGAACCATCCAAGTGGCCCTGTTTGTTCAGTGTATGCTTATAAAGCAGGTCACTCTTCAGTGACCAGCCACCAGGAAAAAGTATAATGAGTTGCTGAAGAATAATAAACCCATAAGACAGAAGAAAGAGGAAAGAGTGGAAGAAAAATAATGGGAAGGATGCTGTGATTCCACTCTTCCCCACAGCCCCTGTTTCTTTCTTCATTTCAAAACGTTGCAATTGAAGAAGAGCCCTCAAGAGCGACATGTTGAAAAGGCAATGTAACAAAGTAAATTCACCTTCTGAAAGAACATGAAAATCCTCAGCTGATGGGTAAACATCCCAACACAAAGTAAGCTGTTAATCGCTGATTGTACCTCCAAATAAACACGGAGCAGCTTTGCAAGCATCAGAAGCAACAAAGGACTTAAGCCACCTGTTTTGCATCTTAAATGACACAATTCTCTTTATGCCTCGCCTGAACAGATAACCCAATTTTGCCTTGGCTCTCCCTCTCTGCAGTGTAGGGTGCTCTGACATTAGCACTTCAAAAAGTAAGTGTTAATGTATTTCTGCATTCAGAAAGAATATAGAGGATGTTACAAGTAAAATTATCTCCATTTTTGAAGCTTGAGCTATAAAACATAGGATGATAAGTTCTATTTCAATTCCAAAATGTAGGTGCATATTTTTAAAATCCCTTAAAGCTGGGCCAGGGTAGCTGAAGGACCTTGAGTAGGTGACCCTAAGCAAGCCTGCTGTCTGTCAGCATCACTCAGACCCCAAGTGAATGACAGCAACAGCAGTATTGCCCAATGTTACAGGGTTTGACCCACTGAGGTGAGCTATGCAGAGGAGTCTGAACCTATTCTATGAACGTTGCATGAAGTTATAAGTTTGCTGTGGAATGTTGGCATCAGATGAGAAAAACACAGGTTTGTATTCCCAGTTACCTTTGACATTCATAGCTGCTGACAGCCTTTCGCTCACAAACATGGGGTGTTGGTGAAGCCACTTTTGCCATGCCAGGTGCCTTGGAACAACGATAGGTTCTAAACTTAGTAGTAATAATAGCCACACCCCATGGAGGAGAACAGGTGAACTGTGGCTACTTAAGTATTTTTTCTGTGTTAAGATGGTCTGGAATTAAAGAGTCAAAGGGTGCAAATCTTGGAAAAGAAAGAAGGGTGGTGGGGTGAATGACACTTGAAATGCCCCCTCCTTCCCCAAGAGTCTCCTTCCTCTTTATGTCCCCAGGTTAGGTCTTCACTGTAGCCACTCCACCACATTACCTGTCCCTTTTTCTGAGTGTGAATGTCTAGAGGAAACAGGAAAGGTTATGAACTCTGGCTGGGGTTCCTCCACCCTAATGCACCTTCGGCTGGTAAGGCGATGCATGCTCCGTGGATTCCCAACCTTAGAATTTTGAAAGGCTGCCATAAGTTTCCATAGAAATCAATATCATCAATTCAGTAGCTTAACTGAGCCAAGGACTGGAAAAGTGGTGCTATACTTATCCTCTCCTCTCCAGAAACTGGCGTGAAATGATTTGTAAAGTTTATTTTAAAAGAACAAGAAAATTTAGAAAATTAGAGGATAATTCAATACAGGAAACCAGTTCCAGATACAAAACAAGTGTGAGTATAGGAATATAGGATACAAAACAGAAACCCTGGGAAAAATAAACACTGCCATAAATATTTTATATAGAAATAGGGTGATCTGGGAAAACTACGAAGACAGTCCTTATGTTTTCTAGGCACTAGTTGTTACATATATCTACTCATGAGTAACACTGCTATGGGGAAAGGAAGCACGGCTTCCCCAAGCCATACTAAGCTTCAGAGTACTCAAATTCTAAATTCCCCATTATACCCATGTATTTTACTGCACAGTAATGGACAGGTTGTCCATTATATAATTATTTTTAATCCTCTTTGATACATGCTTTCTTCCCAGCTTCAAAAGCGGCATACCCCCTACATATCCTCCACAGCATGCCAATTTCCTAACTCACAGACACAATTATTTAGTGACTTTGATATAGAAAATAGATGAGCAGAAGACAACAGTGTTAGGCTCCTCTTTGAAGTCTTCTTGATCTCATGTCTCCTTTGAAGTAACCCTGCACAGGAGATAGTGCAAACAAACTTTTCCATGGGGTAAAGTTCAAGATCCCATGTCCTTGGAGACGGACAGAAAAGTCCATATGATGTATGCTATTTTTCATGTTTCTTAAGTTCATAATCTCTTCCTATGTTCTTTCATCTTGAAAGAAGAATCTGAGTCCAATTCAATGTTAAGCAGTTATATGCAAAGCAACCATGATTCTTAACATATAAGAGAACATTTCTCAGCCTAGGTGTAATAAATCCATTTTAACTAAAGGTAACACTCAAGTGTTAAACATACTATATAAATCAACAATTTAGATAGAAAAATAATGTAGAAAAGTGCATTAAAATTATTTATTTATTTATTTATTTATTTATTATGTTTATATTTATATACCACCACCTATGGGTACAGAATACCAAAACATTGAAAAGTAACTTTGCAAAACACATCATTATTTGCTCATCTGAGATGGTGCTCTTTGTTCCACAACAGGTATGCTATCTGCTTGGAAACAACATCCATCTACAACTGCCTCCATACTTCCACAAAAAACAACAACCCTTAGTTTACTGGCCCTCATCCAATCCAGTACTGATTCCAAGCTTTGATTTAGCTGTTGACTACCTTTGGATTAGGGAATAGCAGGTTATGGCACCTAGGCTGTGGAACTCCCTGTACGGAGATGTTCGAATATAGCTTTTGTTTACCTTGTGGACTCTTTTTGTTTAATGAGTTTGTCAGTCTTTGTTTGCCCTTGATTGATTGATTGATTGATTGATTGATTGATTGATTGATTGATTTGGTTATTTGTTTATCAATCATCATCATCAGCAGCAGCATGAGGCCAACCTGGGAGACCACCTGTTCTTGAAGCTGTGATGTTAAACTTTTTAAAATAAACCAGTGATTACTGCACATCCATGGTCATGGGGTCACAAAGAGTTGGTCATGACTGTAATGACACAACAACAATAACAACAACGAAGAAGAAGAAGAAGAAGAAGAAGAAGAAGAAGAAGAAGAAGAAGA
>JAHTLZ010000129.1:72464357-72491459 GCA_023846285.1 Phrynocephalus versicolor | reverse complement strand
ACACACACACACACACACACACACACACACACACACACACACACACAGGGGGAGAGAGAGAGAGAAAGAGAGAATCAGAGTGTGGAAGGATGGGAACACAGGAAGCAGAACAAAACCCACATGATCTCTGGCTGGGGGGATCCAAATTTAAGTTGCCAGCGGATTTTAGGGGTCGTGTGAAAGCAGCCTTAGTGAATAGAGTAATTGCAGGTTAGGAGAAAAACCTGTGTGCCCAGAGTTAACATATGAACTCACTAAAAAAGTCATTGATGGATAATCCATGACAAGTAGGTTAGTAGGAGATGGCACATCACACTTGAAGTAGTAGGACGTGAGGAGTAAGGGAGAGTAAATTCTTAGTAATGAATCCCCTATGCCCAACCAGAACTACTTTTGTGTTCCATCACTGGTTGAGAAACACAGCTGCACCACAACGAAGGAGTGCAGGAGTTATCCAAAGTGATGAACATATTTTGGGGGAAGCTCTGACGGGCTGTGAATGCACAGCTCATCTGAGATGGAGACACCGCCTTCCACTGTCCTTAACCTTAACTTTAATCCAATTTATATTGCAGCTTACGGTTAAATTTAGGGCCAAGTTTAAAGTTAACTTTAGCTTACATACATTTATTGTATAATGAATGTCTATAATAAATGTGTAGCATACACCATTCTATACTACAAAAAAGGAGCTATCCGAGAATATATGAATATCTGCTGGAACTAGATGGCCCTCTCAAATCAGCCCTCTAAGGCAGTCACTTCATGTTGCCTTTACCGCTCATTATTGCAACAAGTAACCAGTACACACCGTACGTATATCCAAGGATCCTAGCTTTGAACCATATCAAGAATATCTTGTTATTCTCTCTGTGTGTAAGGAACACTATAGGGGTGCACCCCCTCTATATGTTACCATTCTTTGCGGAATGTATCTGTAAGTTTAGAGTTAACTGTGTTGGTCTTTGTTCATATGGAGTATCAGTGTGCACTTTCTGGAACATTAATACGCAGAATAAATCAGACAGGGTCATGTACTCCTCTTTGCCCTGCAAAGACACTGAAAGTGTCACCCTGGTGTATCACCTCCAAAGCAGCCTCGTTCAAGTGTCCCAGGTAGTACAATCTGTGCTTGTTCCAACGTGAAATAATCAGAGGAAATCATCCTGTCTCAGTTAAAGCTTATGAGCCTGATTCTCCTTATATTTCGACAGAAGAAAGTCCCCTTAAGTTCAGTCTGCCTTACCCGCACATAAGTGTACATAGCATTTCAACCTTGATCAATTAATTGTGGTGATTCATCAACCAAACCTTGTTGCCCTGCTTTAATACTGTCGAGCTAATGTATCACATTTGGTTCCCGCAGGACAAAGATCGTCTGGGGCTATTTTTCCCCAGTCCCATTTGCATTTTCTGTGTATTTATTAACAATACTGATTGATGCCTCCAGAGGAGTGCTTGAGCTACAGCTTTAATATTTGCACTCCTGCCTCTTAGTTATTCCGGTGATGGATGGGAGGAATGGAGGTGGACAGGGGAGAGGTTGTGCTCTCGGATGATAAATAAAGCAGCATGTTGAGCTTTAGGCGAGGGAGACACTCAGTCTGTGTGCATGTAGAGCACACATGTGCACACCTGCCTGCACCCACACCCTACTGCGTACAATGAGCCAGAATTTCTTTGGCAGATGAGATTCAGCAAAGGCTGCCATGCTGATCAGAGACACTGCTAAATTGAAGTTGGCTGTTGACCAGCCTGGTGCCACATTGCAGCTAGTGATGGAAAGAAGGGCGAGGTGGCAGTGGTAACACAAGAGGCAAAAGCAAGCATTAACCAGATCTTGATGGACAGCCTCTCCCCACCCCACTTTTTAACTAAAAATTACATGGTCAGCATGACAAAGTGGATTTGAGGTCTGAAATCACTCTTTCAAACTCAGGGCAGCTCTGTCAATTTACCTAGCTGGCTATTCAAGATCCCAGTTTATGTTTGATCCTATTAAATTAGCTCATTTTAATGACCATATTTTTGGATCCCTCCAGTGGTTTTGCAGTTATCAGAGTCCAGCCACCCCAAACTGACTATACAGCACAATTCCACTCTCCTCCCTCCCTTAGCTTACTGTATTTGATGATCTCTCTGTGTGTCTGACCAGATTGCTCCTTGCAGTTGGTAAATTGGTTTGCCTTTGATGAACCTGAAAACGAACTGAGCCAGCAGGTTTGCTTTGTCCTTTAGGTCTCAAAAACATTCTGAGTCGCAGCCTGGTGTATATAATTTGTGCATTTTTATCTATCCAGCCTTTGCTTCAGTTCTCTCTTTCTCCCTCTGCATGCATATGGATGCACATGTCCCTGTCTCACAACAGCTCTGTGCAACAGTAAAATTCACTACACTTGCACACAGTGGAGAGGTGGCCTTCTGCTTTCTAGTCAGGAAAGAATCCCCTGGGACTTATTTTAATGGGAGCAGCCAGCCACAGTTACAGCTGTTCTTCTGCCTGCCTGTCACAAGTACCTAGTAGGGGCCAATTACAGTAGCTGTGCGGCAGTTCTCTTTTGACAGTCCGAATCGAAGCAGGGTCTGATGCACCCTTGGTGGAATCAAAGCAGTTCCTTTGCAAGTAAAAGTGTTCCAGAACCCAGATTTCATGGAGCAGCCAGACTTGTTAGAGAACAAATCTTCCCATAAATTAATTGTCATACCATATGATAAACTTGTGATCTAAAATTCTGTGGATTATCACTTATGAGTGGGCCGGTCTTCTGGAGATATGCTTAAAATGGACCTGCATGGCCGTGTCAAAGATATTTGCTGGGGTCAGAAACAGCCTTCAAAATGGACAGATCTACTGGCATTTAGACATTAATGTGCTATAATGATCTGATACTTACCAGACCATCCTTGAACAAATAATATTCAAAGAACATCTAATATAATGACTGTGCTGTGATTCACTAAGAGGTCTGGTTCACTTCTTAACGAAGGTGCCGTTTTTACTTTGGGTAAAAGGTGCACTACACATATCAGTTTACTAATGCCAGTGATCTTTGTGTTATTGTGAAATGTTTTGTGATGTCTCTGTTAATATTCTAATTACCATTGCCCTTGCATTCTGCATTTCATTTCCCCCATTTCCCCCATTTATGCTGTTTATAGACCCTCACTCCAACTACAGTGGTACCTTGTATAAAGGAATTAATTTGTTCCAAATGAAATTGAAAATTTCCATTGAAAACGGAGTAATTCCATTTTTATGTTGTATGGATTCGCCCCATAGGCGACTATGTTAAGCAAATTTCCCCTATCTCTGGATTTTTTTTTTTATGTTGTGCAGATTTTATGTCATACAAACTATTATTCAAGGGTCCACTGTACATGATTATACCTGAAACACTGGTTGATACCTCATGTATCTGTTGAAGTGAACTGTAGTCTACAAAAGGTTATGGCAGCCTTAATAAATCTGGACCAGAGAATCCCACCACTATTGTCACTTGGAGATATGTTGCTGTTGTGCAGCTGGAGGGTAGATTTTCTGTATGGCAATCAGCACTTGTGAAATGACAAAATCTCTTTATGGCTTTTCCATCTGCATGGCCAAGAAGACAAAAACGATGCCACAGACAATGCTGTACTGCCCATAAAATATCCAAGGTTTGCTCAAACCCTAGCAAAGTTCTACGATGGGAAATGTCTTTTCTTGTATCTTCTTTTTAATTTAGTGACAGGAGAGCTGCCCATTGCAGTGGATACACAGATTGTCCTAGACGTTTGTCTGCAATGCCTCTTCTTTGGAATTCCACTCAGTCAAAATTGTGCTGTAGAAAATGTGGTTATTTCATCTAAACACTAGCAAAACAATTGGCAGGTAATTCAGAAGGAATCATGGGGGGAGCAATCAAAAAGCTCAGATTGACCAACCAAACAATGTGTGCATGTGGGCATGAGGGGAAGCGCAAAGTACTGTAGTCAAGCTTTATTCAGAAATGATAAAACCAAGAAAGTCTCACGGCAAAAGGCAACAGACTTATCCTTCAACATATAATATGGATTCAATAACATTGTTTTAAGGTGTGCCTTTATTCCTGTTTTAATATTTGATCTCCTTCTGTGCTTTAATTATACTATTCATTCAATTTCACTGCAAGTCCCCTTGGATCCTAATTTTAGCAGAAACATTCTATAAAGAAATTACGGGTGTGCAATGGCTTCAACTGAATCCCTAATTCTCAACTGAATCAGTCCATCTTGGATCAATTTGTATGGGACATGGATCGAAACAGAATGGCCAGGTTAGAATCCTGGGTGATGTGAAAATGTTTAGAGTGCTTTAGGACTCCTTCACTTTTTCCTGTTCAGATGGAGCTGCAGAGAGAGAGTCTGCGGGTCATGTGGATGGGATTGCTGATTGGAAACATGGTCCATTGCCCAGTGATCATTGATTTGGAGAATCAAGTATCTAAAATGCATAGGAAAATGTGTGTCCAGCAAGGGCGTGGGATCAGTAGTGAAGAGTTGTAATGGAGGCTGTAAATAATAATTGGAGTGGTTCCGAGACTCTCCCGAAGCGCCTGGCCCCGCCCAATACTGTCGGGAAGAATACATTTGCTGCCGCTTGAGCCGGCTGAGGCATTGCCGGCAAAGCCGAGAACCTGGGGGGGGGGTGCGGAAAACATTAATTTACACCCAATTTGTCCAGTTACATTGTATCAGATAACCGCGGCAGTCTATTTCCGCGGAGACTCCATAAACCAGCAGGGGTAAGAAATATAAACCCGTCTGCACGTCTTAACCAATCAGCGCGCCCCCCCCGCCATAAATCAATGTCTTGTTAATTATGGCCGGAAGGGGGGGCGCAGCGGGGAACCCAATTACATTGAACTGACTGAGTAGACTACCCCAACCAAAAAGAACCAGAGCCCCTCCCGGGGAAATTCGAAAGCTCTAGCCGTTCAGGGTTCCAGAGAGGCAGCTAACCCTTCAGCAGTGCCAGCGGCACAAATTCACTCCCCCTGCCCGACTCACATTCCAAGGGCTCGGGTAGAGCAGCTACAAGGTAGCGACTCATTCCACTGCCTCCTACCTGATCCTCAGTTCCAGGAGAATCCTGCCTTTCCCCGGTCATTCATTCCTATACCAGTAGATCGTCCCCCTTTCCACTTTTCTCCACATTGCTGCGTTTCTCTATCGCAGTAGACCGGCCCACACTCCAAAAGCTACCAGACAGGGCTTCCCCTTCTTGCGGAAACCCCTGGAAGTCCATTCTCCTTGGTTCCAGGGGTTCCCACCAAGGAATAGGAGAAGTCCCTTACTAGTAAATTGATTAACCCCTTCATGGCCCATTATTCCCCAACCCTGTAAATTTAGCCAGAGACGCAGCTCAGGAGATGCTGAGGAATCTGGGTGTGGTCCTGGATCCGGCACTATCTCTGGATGCCCAGGTGGCTGCTGTGACCCGGGCCGCATTTTATCATCTACGTCAGATTGCCCAGATCCACCCGTACCTCGAGGGCAACTCACTGAGAACAGTGGTTCAAGCACTGGTGATCTCGAGGTTGGACTACTGCAACACCCTCTACATGGGGTTGCCCTTGACTCGCCTCTGGCGACTGCAGCGGGTACAAAATGCAGCGGCCAGACTGGTGGTGGGGGCGCGCCGTTACGACCGCATCACCCCAGTCTTGGCCCGTCTGCATTGGTTGCCCGTTGCGTCCCGGATCAGATTCAAGGTCCTGGTTTTAGTTTATAAAACCCTCCATGGCTTGGGCCTGGACTACCTGGCAGAGCGGATCGCCCAGTGATCAACCTCGGCCTGACCAGTTCGGCAGTTGCGAGTGCACTCGCTTCGGGTTGCCACCCCCCCGAGAGGCCAGAAGAACTTCCACTCGTAATCGGGCCTTCTCGGTGGCTGCTCCATCACTGTGGAACAGTCTTCCCAGCGAAGTGCGCTCTGCAGAGTCCCTGCTGGCCTTTCGCAGAGCGGTGAAAACCATTTTGTTCCGCGAGGCCTTTGGTGACCTAGCCTAATAGTTTTTTTTTCTCGCCATCTGCTGTTTCCTAGCTCTATTGCTAGCTGTTTTGTGAGCGTTGTACATTATTACAAGGGTGCCCATATGGTTTTATTTTAAATTGTCTAATTGTGTGTCTGTATTTTGATATATGCTGAACTGTTCAGGTTTTGTAAGCTGCCCAGAGTTCCCCTTGGGAAGATGGGTGTGGTATAAATTTAGTAATAAATAAATAAATAAAATAACATAAATTCTTCCTGGGCTGATGAATTATTTCCTCCATTCTCTTGGCTTGCAAGGGAATGATTCTGAACAATCACTCCTGAGGACCAGGGACTTCCCTACACTTAAAGGATTGCCTCCATTGCCCCAGCCTAAGTAAACCCAGGTGACCCCACCTTTTTTGCTCTCTCTCTCTCTCTTTCTCTCTCTCCTCTCTCCCTTTCTCCGTCCTCCCACCCATCTTCCCTGGGTGTGCTTAAAACGATGTTCCTACAATGCTGCTTCTTGGACCTGCACCATCTTGGGCAAGGCATGGCGACCACAAGAAGGGAAAATCTTCAGATGGACTCCATTTCTTCAAGACAGCCTCAGCATGTCTCACTCCAGGATGTATCAGGGATTAATCTCAGCCCAAGGCATTCCATTGTCTTGTTTCCACTTCTGCCAAGGATTTGTCTGGTAGCTGAAGACCCCCTCCATCGGCTTTCCTGCTCCCCCATTGTGACTTTCCAGCTCCCCATTGTGACTGTTCTGTTTCCCATCGACTTGCTAATTATTCTGTGATTACTCAAGCCCCTCGGACAATGCTGACTCTTTTCTCCCCTATTGTCACCTCTATAGTCAACCATTAAAGGATTAGATATGGCCTAATCACACCTGTGAAGGGGTCCGGTTCCAGGACATCAGGAACGTCCAGGACCTCCCCCAAGAGACCCCTGGACTGACCCTCATTGGTTGTCCCAAAACATCACCCCTAGCCCAACCCAGAGGAGGCGCGACTCTGTGAGGGGGGGGAAGGGAGGAAATAAAGATTGTGTGTTTCCTGTTTTGGGGTGCTGAACGCCTCGCTTCTGCCTTGGGTGAGCCGTTCCCCTTACCATCTTTATTAGGCCTAATAAATTGGTAATATTTGCCTGGATCTCTCTGTGTTGGGTTTCTTCATTGGGTCTTGTGAAATCCAACAGCCTACAGCGAGGTTAGCTTGCTGTGATCTCAACAGTAGGGGAGCCAACTTTGCCCATTAACAATAACATGAAAGCAAGAATTTCACCAGCACTTTCCAACCACAGTATTTTTATTAGGGAATTGTATGAGTCTACTAAAGTTACCCCTACTTAGCTCTTTATTTTACTTTTGTCAGACTTACTACTGTTAGTAAGAGAGAAGGACCTCTGAGAATGTACCTGTTTAGTTTGTAGCCTGAGTTTAATCTTTTGTCCTGTTATCATGGCTCCCCTAGATTTTTCCCTTCACCTCCTTTTGCCTTTCTAATTTGTTTGAGTGATTTAGTCAGTTTGGTTTGTGTTTTAGGTAGAGAAACATATTCTATTCCATCATGGAATCATAGAATAATGGAGCTGGAAATTATAAGGCCATTGAGTCCAACCCCATACTCAATGTAGGACTATAAATCAAAGTATAAACATGGTTATCTAATTTTCTCTTAAATGCCTCCAAAGTTGGAGTGTTCACCACCTCCCAAGATTCTATTGCCATACTGCTGGAACAAGATGTTTTTCCTGATAATAAAACAAAATCTGGATTCATGTAACTTGAGCCTGTTATTATGTGCCCTGCACTTGGGGATGATGGAGAATACATCAAAGGAGGAAAATGTTATAGGAATTTTGCTTCCACTCCAAGATATCGCCTGTTAAAACTTCTCCATGCAGTTTGATAAGTTGCCCCAAGTCTCAAGGATGAGAAAGATCTTTGCTGACAAATGAGGGAGTGGGGCCCACCTAGGTTCTTGTGAAAGGGAGTTATGCAGCCTGGGAGAATCCATTATGAAGGCCTTGTCCTGGGTCCTCCTCAAAAGTGCCTCTGAAAGTGGTAGGACCAAGAGAAGCACTTCCCCTAAAAAAATTTAAAACCTAGGGAGGCTTAGAAGGGGAGAACTGAACTGTAAGACTACTGATACAACATAGATTGTGGGTCCTGGTAGCAATTTCAGTTTATTGCATTTTAACATATTTTAATTGCATTGTATTGTATTTTAATGTTTTACAGTAATTGCTTTTAATTGTTCATTTTAATTTTGAATTGTAAGCTGCTCAGAGACCTGTGGGTAATGGGCGGATATAAGTTGTATAAACAAACAAACAAACAAACAAACAAACTTGGGGTGGGTTTGTTTGCGCTATCTCTGAAAATAAGGAATATTATTAGTAGCTATTACAGTGGACCCTTGTATAACAAACAGCTTGTATAACATAAAATTTGTACAACATAAAAATTCCAGAGATAGGGGAAATTTGCTTAACATAATCGTCTGTGGGGAAAATCCGTACAACACAAAAATGGGATTACTCTACTTTCAATGCATTCCTATGGGAATTTGTATAACGGAAAATTTGCTTAACATAATTTCATTTGGAACAAATTAATTCCTTTATACAAGGTACCACTGTATTTTATACACAGCCTACCTCTACTTATGAGTTTAATCCATTCTGAATACATGCTTATAAGTCGAACAACTCGTAAGTAGAGCAGCTGTATCTAAAAAAATCAAAAACATCAAAAATAAATAAATTGTTGAAAAACAAATTTAAAAATTGTAAGTAGAGCAGACCATATCTAAAATGTGTAAGGCAGCAGTTAAAAAGCCAATGGTTTTCCACTCTTAAGTCAAATTGCTCGTAAGTAAAGCCGCTCGTAAGTAGAGGTACCACTGTACTTGTTTTCTCTCTTTCTCCAGAGGATATTGGCACAATTGCTTTGTTCGGCAGTGGAATATGCTGCCACGGAGGGTGGTAGAGTCTCCTTCTTTGACGGTCTTTAAGCAGAGGCTGGATGGCCATCTGTCGGAAATATTGTGAAGGGGTTCCTGCTTGGCAGGGGGTTGGACTCGATGGCCCATGAGGTCTCTTCCAACTCTATAATTCTATGATTCTATGATTCTATGATTCTATGATCTGATTGGGTCAGAAAGAAAAGTCCAATTTACAGTGTAATGCGTATATTATTTTAGAGTGTTCAGTGTTTTGTGATGAACCAATGTTAGAAAAAAAAGTACAGCTTTTTTTAAAGTGATCAGTTCAGTTTCCTTTTGCAAAAAACCCCAAAACTCTCAATAAAATTCTCACCTGTATATATTTTGCCTGCTAGCTTGGTAACTGAGGTAGACATATTAATTCCTTTCTGTTTACTTCCAGCTCACACTGTGATCCAGGCACGAAGATCAGGCGGCTGGTGAGTACTCACCCTTATCTAAGTGTCATTCTAATTGTTTGGAGTTCTACTGCTATGATGTTAAAAAATAGGGGTGGAGATCTAAGTATTTGCTTTTTTACTGACCCTGTGGAAGAACTGTATGGGTGAGGCATTTTCCTCTGCCTGTAGCATAAGTATCTCATTATGGAAGTGAATACTCATTAAAATGCCATCCATAATTGAAAGCCTCTTTTTCCTTAAACCTCCAGGCAGCACCTTTACCACATTTGGAAAGTTATTGGAATTTAATTAAGAAGAAATCCTGCCTCCTTTAAAACACATCTAGCCTCAAATGTGATGAGACAGTTAGTGCTGTTGTGCCCCTTCCGTTGAGGGATTATGGGAATGATTATTCAGCTGAGTTTGTTGGAAGGCACAGACGAAGAGGGCAATGGTGCTGAAAGGGGGGAAGACGGAGAGGAAAACGAAAAGACATTTTGTTTTGTTTTGTTTTCATTTCTTTTTATTTGTCACACTATACAGTAAAGCACTGAATAATAACATTAGGCACCAAAAAAACACTAAGGCTGTGACTATACAATGAAACATCACAGGATTTGCTACAAGTCTATTTGAAGTGTTTTGGGGTTTTTTGTTTTGTTTTGTTTTTTTCTGATTGCACAACAAAAAGGCTGATTTCAACTGATCCAGCTCCTTCTGCTCCCAATGTCAACCCCCCCCCCCGGGAGGGGGCGGGGGGGGGGTGCTACTCTTTTCAAGCTTGGATAATATGAGTGAACTTTTTTTCCTCTGTTGATTTTCCCCCTGTTGATTTTAACCCCCCCCCACCCGTTGATTTCCCCCCTGTTGATTTGTTCTTGTAAAGACCAGTGAAGGAGAGCATTCTCTGGGCAGTGTTTCAGTGACATAGGCAGTTTAGGCATGATGTTCAAGACTATTGGAACACCCCTCCTGAGTTCTTTCCTCCCAATCATCCTCTGAACTTTTTCAAATATATAAGTGTTGCGTCACCTTATCGTTAGCTTTGATGTACTAATTCAGCTTTGGATCACCCTGATGAAATAAAAGGCATTCCTGTGGTATGTAGGATTTATGTGCATGTTAAGAAGAACTTTGGAATGTTGCCACCTTTTTTAAGAATGCTGCCCAACCCTTTCAGAACCAAGTGACATAATATAAACCATAAAAGAATTAACCAAGACTGGACCAGAGGAAGGAAAGAAAGGGGTGGGTGGGCTTCCAAATAGAATTATCTAAATACTCTAAGGTGTGCTAATAAATAATTGGGTACATATTTGCCTTTATGGTGGGAATGTAAAGTAGTACAAAGGATTTGGAGGCAATTTTTAAAAAAGAAATCAGATAAATATTGGACGTCAACATTGAAGCATCCCCAAGAACATTACTATTGTTAATAGATACTTATTATGTAGATAATTCTTTTAAAAAGATAAATTATTATACAGATGATGATGATGATGATGATGATGATGAAACTTTATTTTTATGCCATTTTTCTCCCTGAAGGGGAGTAACTGCTCAGTTACTTGCACCACATTCATGGATACCACCCCCAAATGCTTTTTGTTTATTGTTTAAGCTGTAAATCATCCCCCACACACACACTCTTTAACCATCTTGAATGTAACTGACTGCTATGGTACTCCTGATGTTGGCTTCGTCCTTCTTGATGTAGTGTACAGTCGCCTCATGCAGTCTGTAATGGTGGGCATCAGCAGCATATTTTTTTCCTTCTCTTTAACCTTCTCTTGGATCATCATATACTGCACCTGCCTGAAGCCTTAGAAGGTGCAGAGCATCTGGGCGACATAATAGTACAGCGCAAAACAAAACACTCAGTACAGTGATAGCATGAAGAATTGGGAGGCTAGAGAATTCTGCTTCCATTTCCCCAACTGCATGCATAGTCAGAAGCCAATCACAACCAGGATTAAATGAATAGGGCATTCCAATTGGCTGGACTCGTTCCTCCAGTCATATTGTATTTTGATTTTCAGCATCTCTGCACCATGCTTTCCTGAACAATGCTACGTGTTCTCTGTCTCTTGAATAAACATGCTGTACAGTATTTTATAGATTATTAACATTTTATTTCATTTTAATTAATGTTTACCGTATGTTTTATAATTAATAATTATATTCTTATTAATAAATTACCTCATTTCAACATAAAAGCAATTCACTATAAGGTTTGTGAATACTGTGATGTACCGTGAAAATTCACACACACAAAAATTAGCTATGTTCCAAATAAAAATTCAGCAATATACTGGGACCACGATATATGAACCATGACATAGAGGGGGATTACCGTAGTTCTATAGAATATGTCTCTAGAATTTGTCTTTTTAATTGATACATCTGTTCCAAGGAAGTCATAGAGTCTGTAAAAAGGCACCAGGCTTTAGAGACATTGACTCTGCATGAGGATCCTGTTGTAATCTGTTTTTTCTCAAATAATTTATCTAAGTAATGTTAAAACAGGTGGGAAACTGACAACTTGCAGGCAACTCTATTCACTCTAGTTGCTGGCTTCTCATATCTGACTGCAGCTGATTAGTGCTGCCCTGTGGTAATCAATGGAGGATCTCTGTTCCATTGCATATTTATTAGAGTATTTCACTTTTCCTTCAAGAGTATCAGGCAATACCTGCCCTTTCTTTTTTTTATTTTTTTTATTTCTTATCTCCTCAGGACATGGAGGGGCACAGATGCTTCTGGAGAACAGGCACACAAAATGTAGGGAGAAGAACAGCAGAAAGCACCAGGAGCAACAGAAGTAACTCAGCCTTTCTTTCCACTGGCAGAGAAGAAGGAAGGAGATAGTAGCTGGTTTCTGATACTAAAGGCCTCTGATGATTAAGACAGGGAGGGGACTGAGGGGACCTAGCTTAAAAGGTCAAGGGCCTGGCTTTAAAATGATTAAATCAATAGCTTCTTTCAAGGTCCCAAAACTTGTACAGTTTAGCACAGTCTACTAAATAGCTCTTTAGAGATCATCATGTAGCTTCTATTTCAAGGACTGTTTCCCTTTTCAAAGCAGCACTTCCTGACAAACAGCCGTTACTTTAGGTTGCCATTAATTTCTCCAGTATCTTTTCTTTTTGCAGTCCAGGTTGTCTCTCAATCACCTCTTTGCTGTTTTCGTCTCACCCAGTACCCCATGGCAAAACACAGAAGTGTATTGATGCCAACTTCTCTAACTTTGCAAGGGGATGCTGCAATGCAAATATAGGAAAGTCCAACCCCATTGAACATCTAGGAAATGTATGGAACCACACTGAAAGACTGGGAAAAATTGAGAGAGATGGGGAGCCTGTTTCTATTAGTTAAACCGTACTGTTTATCCAAAAGTAAATCATCCTAGTGCAAGAAGAGATGGCTAAACCTTCCCATAGATGCAGTATCTTAAAGGTGCTCTAACATCAGCCTGCTTTCTCATACTATCATGTGGTGTTTTTCATCTCACCAAAAGATACTCAGTGCCTGATAGGCAACACCTACTATCAAGAATGTATCTCTGGTACAATGCTTTGATAAAGATAGCAAGTTGCTATCGAAAGCTTAGCTCATATTTTTTGTTTTAGCAGTGGCCAATAAAGGTATCACCTAACTTCCTTTTGAATTTGGTATAAAAGGGGGATTCTTTAACTCTTCTTTTACAGGCTTTTACCTAGACATCTATACAGTGGACCCTCATATAACAAATGGTTTGTATAACATAAAATCTGTACAACATAAAAAATTCCGGAGATAGGGGAAATTTGCTTAACAGAATTGCCTATGGGGTTAATCCGTACAACAACAAAATGGTTGTGATTAGGGATTACTCTGTTTTCAATGCATTCCTATGGGAAATTTGTATAAAGGAAAATTTGCTTAACAGAATTTCATTTGGGATGAATTAATTCCTTTACACAAGGTACTACTGTATTAACATGTGCAATTCAGCTTTTGAGGCTATGGTTTCAGACCAAGAATACCTTTTGTGGCTGGGGATAAAAATCTACATACACTTAGCAATCCAGTTGTTTTGCTTGCTGTTATTTGTGTCCCAGTTATTTCATCTTCTTCCTTTGTATTGCCATCTTGTTGGGTACTTGCAAACAGCTGTTCTATTCATCATTTACTCATATTGCACAGGATGGCCTATCTCATTTTTCCTTGTAACTTAATTACATGTATTGGAAACCAGGCTAGAAGCAGAGACTGTTATTTCTCTCTGCAGCAATTTATTGCACATCTCCGCTAGTCAACTGTTGTCCCTTGTTGGCTCTGTAGCAAAACAGGGATGAACTGGTTGAACTTGAACTTGAGGGGGATCTTGAAATGAAGAGACAAAGCATGGAGGTGTCTAAGAGGGATAGGATAGTAACCATGGGGGACTTCAATTATCCCCACATTGACTGGGCCAATGTGAACTCAGGGAAAGAAAGAGAAACCAGGTTTCTCGACATGCCGAATGACTGTGCTTTAGAGCAACTTGTCATGGAGCCCACCCGAGAACAAGCAACTCTGGATCTAATACTGTGTAATACTCAGGGCCTGCTCAGGGATGTGAATGTCACTGAGCCTCTGGGGAACAGTGACCATGCTGCAATCTCCTTTGCCATGCATGTCGGGAGAAGAGTGTCAAGCAAATCAGACACAAAAATCCTTGGTTTCTGAAGGGCAAACTTCCCTCAGATGAGGAAACTAGTCAGAAAGAAATTGAAAAGGAAGGTAAAAAGAATCCAATCTCTCCAGAGTGCATGGAGCCTGTTTAAAACAACTGCAATAGAGGCCCAGCACAAGTGCATACCACAAAGAAAGAAGAGCTCATCTAAGTCCAAGAGGGTGCCGGCGTGGTTAACAAGTGGAGTTAGAGAGGCTCTAAAGCGCAAGGAGAGGTCTTTCCATAAATGGAAATCCTCCCCAAATGAGGAAAATAAAAAGGAACACAAACTCTGGCAAAAAAAATGTAAGAAGATGATAAGAGAGGCAAAGAAAGACTTTGAGGAACGCATGGCTAGCAATATAAAGGGAAATAATAAAAGCTTCTTTAAATATGTTAGAAGTAGAAAACCTGCCAGAGAACCAGTTGGCTCTCTGGATGGTATGGGAGGAAAAAGGGCGGGGGGTAAAGGAGGACTTGGAAATTGCAGAGAAATTAAATGAGTTCTTTGCATCTGTCTTTACGACAGAAGATATTGGGCAAATTCCGCTGCCAAAACGGCCCCTCTTGACTAAAGAATTATATCAAATACAGGTTACAAGAGAGGATGTTTTAGGACTAATTGATAAATTGAAGATCAACAAGTCACAAAATACCAGAAGTAGGGAACATACACTCAAATTGAGGGCTGGGAGAGTAAGAACAGACAAAAGAAAATATTTTTTTCACCCAGCGTGTTGTTAGTCTGTGGAGCTCCCTGCCACAGGATGTGGTGATGGCATCTGGCCTGGATGCCTTCAAAAGGGGATTGGACAGATTCCTGGATGAAAAGTCCATCACAGGTTACAAACCATGATGGAGATGTGCAATCTCCAGGCTTAAAACCAGGGTACTTCAAGGGCCAGATGCAGGGCAGTGGTATCAGGAGACAGATATCTAGTCTTGTGCACTCCCAGATGCATCTGGTGGGGCCACTGTGAGATACAGGAAGCTGGACTAGCTGGGCCTTTGGCTTGATCCAGCATGGCTCTTCTTATGTACTTCTTGCCAGATGGCAACCACCCAAGTGTTATTAGGGAACTGAGAAATGAAATTGTGGATCTCTTAACGGTAATATGCAACTTGTCTCTTAAAACGGCGACAGTGTCGGAGGACTGGAGGACAGCGGATGTCACACCAATTTTTTAAAAAGTCAGGAGGGGGACCTGGGAATCTACAGGCCAGTTAGCCTTACATCTGTCCCAGGGAAAATGGTGGAAAGTCTCATCCAAGAGAAAATCTTAAAACAAATAGAAGAACAAGCCTTGCTGAGAGAAAATCAGCATGGCTTCTGTAGGGGTACGTCTTGTCTGACAAACCTTTTAAAACCGGTGGATATTGTCTAACTGGATTTTCAGAAGGCTTTTGACACAATCCCTCACCAAAGGGTGCTGAGAAAATTGCACAGTAAAGGGATAAGAGGGCAGGTCCCCTTATGGATTGAGAACTGGTTGAGAACCAGGAAACAAAGAGTAGGTGTCAATGGGCAATTTTCACAATGGAGAGAGGTGAAAAGCGGTGTACCCCAGGGATCTGTCCTGGGACCAGTGCTTTTCAATCTGTTCATAAATGACCTGGAGACAGAGATAAGCAGTGAGGTGGCCAAGTTTGCAGATGACACAAAACTTTTCCAGGTGGTGAAAACCAGAGAAGATTGTGAAGAGCTCCAGAAGGATCTCTCCAAACTGAGGGAATGGGCTGAGAAATGGCAAATGTGTTTTAATGTAACCAAATGTAACATAATGCATATTGGGGCAAAAAAACCAAACTTCATCTATCAACTCATGAGGTCTGAGTTATCCGTGACGGATCAGGAAAGAGATCTTGGTATACTGGTGGACAGCTCAATGAAGGTGTCTACCCAATGTGTGGCAGCAATGAAGAAGGCCAATTCCATGCTAGGGAAAAGGGTATTGAAAATAAAACAGCCAACATTATAATGCCATTATACAAAATCATAGTAAGGCCGCACCTGAAGTACCGTGTACAATTCTGGTCACCGCATCTCAAAAAAGACAGTGTAACTGGAAGCGGTACCACAGGATGTGGTGATGGCATCTGGCCTGGATGCCTTCAAAAGGGGATTGGACAGATTCCTGGAGGAAAAGTCCATCACAGGTTACAAACCATGATGGAGATGTGCAATCTCCAGGCTTAAAACCAGGGTACTTCAAGGGCCAGATGCAGGGCAGTGGTATCAGGAGACAGATATCTAGTCTTGTGCACTCCCAGATGCATCTGGTGGGGCCACTGTGAGATACAGGAAGCTGGACTAGATGGGCCTTTGGCCTGATCCAGCATCGCTCTTCTTATGTTCTTATGTTCTTGTGTTCTTATGGTTGGCTTGTTCTTTTGAAGTAGATCTTTTGGAGAGAGCAAGGCTGGAGCAAGGCATTTAGAAGCACTTTATCCTGTGGATAGGATCTGACTAGGGATGGGCACCAAACGAAAAACAAAACACTGATTTGTTGGTTCGTTACATAACAAAATGTAAGGAAATAAAATGAAGCAGCATTTCATTACAAATAAAACAAAATGGTGGGGGTTGTTTAAAAACACACATTTCATTCCGCTGTAAAAGGCCTGCCACCAAAGAGTGCTCAGCACTCCCCTCTCAGCCCCGTGCCAGGGGGATTCCCCACTGCCTTCCAGGTGGGAGGCAGCAGCGGCAGCAGAGAAGAGTGTCCAAGGAGGACTCTCCTTCTTCTAGCTCAGCTCCTTTGCCTGCCTCGGCCAGGCTCTGTAGAGCAGCAGAGGTGGGCATGGCCATGGGGGTGGTCCTCCCTGGATACTCTTTTCTGCCCTTTGCCACCTCCCAGCTAGGAGGTGGTGGGGAATGGATTTTCTGACACATGCCAGTCTGCTGGGTTGGTACCTGCCCCCAAATCCAAACAGGAGCTTGTTAATTAGCAGGAAAAGCTACTGTAAGTTATACCATATGCCTTCTACATACATGACCACACAATAGGATTTTGATCTTTAAATGATTTTTATTTACTCTGGAGTAAAAACCCAACAGAATGCTGGCCAAAGTCTCATCTGAAGAATTTCCTGAAGGAAATAACTTTCTGCTTCAGAGATGCTCAGTTGACAAAGAGTACTAATAGAGATTGTTCTTATGCCTTCTCCCAAGACTGGGGTATAATCTCTGTTGGTGCCAGCTACCTGTTAGCATAAATTTTGGGTAATTGTAACAGAAAAAGAGTGGGGGGGGTTGGAATCCCCTTTTTAGAGGACAACTCCCAGAACTCCCCAACCAGTTTTGTCAGATGGTAGCCCTTCTGACCGACAGATATTGCAGCTGTAGTCTGAAAAGTAACTATCTGAAGTTCTGAACAGAATCTAGAAATTTGGCAGAGGGGATGCAAAGTATGCTCCTTACCAGTAAGGAAATGTTCTTTGTCTTTCAGCCACTCCTGCAAAGTTTATCAGATGGTTAAGGTACTACTCATTACATCTCTCTTTCTATGTTTCTCTTGCTTCACTAGTGCAATGCACTATTCTAAGCAATCATGAACAAATAATAAATCAAACAATGAAATAAACAAAAACAAAAATAAACATGTCACATGCAAATGTCAAGATAATGTGGTACTTTATAATAAAATGGTACAAGAATAGTAGAAAAATCACAGGAGGATGCCATCAAACACATTTCTAAAGAGCTCCATATATAGCAACCTCTTGAAAGTAGACAGTGAGGGGGAGAGTCTAGGCACAGCTCAACCTGTAGTTGGTTCCAACGTGTAGGCCCCACAGCAAAAAAAAAAAAAAAGAAAAAGAAAAAGAAAAAGAAAAAAGGACTGGCTTCTTATTGATGATTTCCTGGCCTCCTTCAGTGTGGGCACCAGGAGAAGCATTGCCAATGCACATCTGGAGGCATGGAGAGATATCCATGCTCCGTCAGGTAACAGGGTCCCAAACCATGGGGAGCTTTGTAGGTGAGCACCAGAGCCTTGACTCTGACCCAAGACATCACAGATAGACAGTGTAGGTGGGCCAGAACCGGAATAGATCAAGCCAATTCTCCTCCTCCAGGTATGTCTAGAGCTGCTCCATCACCACCCACTGGGTCACCTTGCCCATGTATTTGCAATAACATAAAGATTCTCTTTTGCTTTATTGGCTCTTTTTACAATGGATCGTATAACAGTTTCCTTGATATGTGAGGGAAAACAATCCTCCCCCAGTGAAGCATTAACTATGTTTGATCAGCTTTTATTTTGTTCATCATTTATTTTGTTTATCAATGGCCACTTTGATCAGCCAAGCAGGGCAAGGGTGGAGTAAGGAGGTGGTTGGTCTATAGCAAGCCAGTACTCTGGACACTTCCTCCAACATAACTAGCCCAAACTAAACCAAACAGGGAGAGGGAGGGTGTGTGATGGGAACCACCACCAGATCAACTAAACTGCCAGTAGAGTCAAGATCACACCAAATGGCCACAATTTTGGCTCTGAAGAAGGCTGCAAACTGAGTGCTGGTAAAATAACTAGATTGAGGCCATGGATGGTCAAGGTTGGTGAGGTCACAATCTATTTGTGTAGTCTTAATCTTGACTGCAGGAGCTGTTTCACAACAAACTGACAACAGAGGAATGCAGTCATTGTACACTATAGGTAGGAGGTACCGGACTTTACAATGTTGCCTCCAACTGTGGCTCCTGTACATACATGTATGCACATCTCACTGAACATGCTGTTTTAATTAGGAACAAAGTTAAATGGCAACGTGCAGGCAAGATAAGATCTTAAACAAATACAGTGGTGCCTCTACTTATGAGCATCTCTGCTTACGAGCAATTCGACTTGAGAGCGGAAAACCAGTGGCGTTTTAACTGCTGCCTTACAAATTTTAGATGTGGTCTGCTCTACTTACATTTTTTCTGATTATTTATTTATTTGTTGTTGTTTTTTAAGAAATGGCTGCTCTACTTATGAGTTGTTCAACTTATGAGCATGCATTTGGAATAGATTAAACTCATAAGTAGAGTTACCACTGTAGGCTGATATCGAGTTTGGCTACTAAGCATCCATGTAGAATGGTCTCTAGGACTGAGGTAATTAATGTCCTGACATTGTGATACATGTCTCCTTATTTTCAACAAACTAACAAACATGTCCCTCATCATAGCTTTGGTTTCTCTTTCTGTTTTTATATTTTATCAACTCACAGAACCTGGTGTGGTGTTTGGCTTTTAGAGAACATTTTTGCCCGGTAATGTTCTTATCAAATGGGATAGGCAAGCATTAACCAGATGGGATTTTGTACCATAACAAACTGTTAAGAGCCAAGACATTCCCAAAGTGTACAGCAGCAAAATATTAGTCCCTGGGAGCATTTAGTTATATTTAATAGCTCATCTATTTAAAATACAGAAAAAGCAGGCAGGCTTGAGGTCTATCTCATACAAGGGAAACAAGTAGTCATTTGCGACAAGCTCACTTTAATTTATCATGTAAATGCCATCAGACGAGCACTTGGCAATGCAGAGAGTATTATTAATTATAGTACTCTCTTGCTTGAATAGTCAAGACAATGCAGAACATGAACAAAATAAAAGCTAATCAAAACAGTATCCAGTCTTCCCCTATATACTGCTTCCTTTAGTCTTAAGCAGCATTAGCGTTAGTGTTGAACTACACGCCCCATCTTGCACACATGGCCAATGACCTGCAGATTGGTGGTAAAGGGCAGGATAGTTCAATACATTCAGAGGGCATTAGTTTACAGGGGGTCCACCTTATACTTTTGACGTTCCTAAACTGCTGGACTGCAACCCAGTTAAAGGTACAGTGGTACCTTGTATAAAGGAATTAATTTGTTCCAAATGAAATTATGTTAAGCAAATTTTCCTTTATACAAATTTCCCATAGGAATGCATTGAAAATGGAGTAATCCCATTTTTATGTTGTATGGATTCACCCCATAAGCAATTATCTTAAGCAAATTTCCCCTATCTCTGGAATGTTTTATGTTGTACAGATTTTATGTTATACAAACCCTTTGCTATACAAGGGTCCACTGTATTTTCATATGAGATTCAGTGGATGAATTGCTCATTTACTGATTTAGTTTGTATAAACTGGTATGTAGAAAATTTTCCATGTAGACAAAGCCAATAGTTCTGATGCCAGAAACACCATTTACCGTACTTTTCCATGAATTGTAGCAGACATCATTGTAGAAGATCCAAGAATGGCTCTTTTAATACATTGCCATTTGCAATTTTTGTAAGCACTCATATTAAAGTTTATTATTGGTGCTATATAAATATGCTGCCTGGTTAATTGGTGGTATCTTTTAAAAGAAATTTCATGGCTTTAAAAAGAGAGAGGGATTAGTCTTACTCAGTAAATGATTAAACATTTCAACCCTGTCAAATATCTTACAGTCAATATGTGCAGGAATGTCAAAGCAGCAATGTCCTTGTAAATTATGACATACTTTCAGAAGTACTTGATTGGAGCATTTTGCAGGAGAGTTATGGGTGGGGAATTCAAATCCACCCGGTGGCATCTTGGCTGATATCAGTAAGCATGTATGGCTGATGGGGTACACACCTCAAGGGACCTTATTTGGATAGCCCCCTTCTACCTCTGGGAAGACCCCCCCCCCAAAAAAAAGAGGTACAGTGCACCAGGGAGGAAGGGGAATGGCTTAATATCCCAACATCATGAAGTGACTAAGCAGCCTTCTTAAACCATTTAATGATACTGGAAAATTGGAAGCAGAAGAGAAATTGAGAGCTGCAAGCTCCACTTTGATTAAATCTCAGTAATTTCCCATGCTGGAAACGAAGCACAACAAAACCCACAAACAAAAAACTGTAGCCCCTAAGAGAAACCAAAAAAGGTATAGGTAGGAACACTTTGGGGACGAGCTGATTCATTTTGGCACGTAACTATAAATCATCTGGTCACTGGCAAAAGTCACAACTCGGCTCATTCTCTCAGAGAACCAAACAGTGAAACAAATGCCTGTCTGATTGCAGCCTGAAATACATACAGAAATCCTCTTATTTGTCTTGGAGGATCACAGGTGACTAATTAAAACAATATTTTTTTTCTGTCATTTTTCACATGACTATGATTTTAGATTGTGCTTATAAGTTCTCTTCTCAAGCATCTTGAGGGTGGAGTTGGATAATAATTTTAATAATTGCTGAATGTGGTACAGTTTGAGAATTACATAATTTTAATTAAACAGCTGTTGCATGTTCTTGACAGAGTTGCTTTTGTGTTTGCTTCATGGACAGATATGGGTGGGATAATAGTACAGTGAGGCCCATTTCAGAAAGAGGTACAGTACTTCACAAAATAGATTTTGTTTATTATGAATTATATGTCTAAGACATACAGTAATACCTCAGATAAAGAATGCCTTGGATAACAAATTTTTTGGATAACAAATGGAAATTTCCAGATATAGGGCTGCCTCGGATAGTGAATATTCTCTGTGGGCTGTCTCTGATAACAAATCTTTCATAATGCCTTGCAAAAAATGTGTACGTTGCATGCACTGCAGGATGCATAGTTTATGGAGGGGTGAGAGGAGTTAGAGCGTTTTTATGGTGTTTTGGAGCATTCTGGACCTGTTTTGCTGAGGGATTTGCACCTTTCGAACTTGGTAAGATAGTGTTTATTAATATTTGCACTGCTTTTCTTTGCATTTTTGGCTGGAAGAGGCTGGGGTAGTCTTGCTGGTTTCATTTCTCTGTGTTTGCAGTCTTTTTTCATTGCTCTGCAGGCAAAAATGGGCTGGATTTTTTTCTTTGTGCTTATGTTTGTTTGTTTGCATTTTTCCCCATTGCACTTTGGGTGGTAACAGCCTGGGGTAGTCTTGCTGGTTTCTCTTGTCCATGTTTGCATTGCACTGCAGGGGGGTGTTCTGGTGTTCCAGCACTGCAGGCCTTTAAAGTCCATTTTATAAAGAGGTCTGGAAACCCCCCCCCCCAGCTTTTTTGCCATTTTTTGACCTCCAGAACGGATTAATCGGTTCCCCATTCATTTCAATGGGAAACCATATTTTGGATAACAAAGTTTTTGGATAACAAATTGCCTCTGAGAACAAATTAAATTCGTTATCAGAGGTACCACTGTACTTGCATATAAATGCAGATACAATTTGGCTGCTTAGATCCTAAACTTTTATGACTGGATACTGAAAGAGATTTGGAGCAGGGATGGACTTGTTCTTCTCCAGCACTAGATGAAGGCACTTACTCTGTATATTTATAAATCCCTGAATTAAAATATTGAGACCTCTGAGGATGGAAAAAAGCTGCTTGGAAAACAGGATCAAACTTATCCTTTGGCTCTTCTTTATCATATAAAGAAAAGTATGAAACACATTTTAAATGGATTCATCCCTCTGGCATTGCACATAATGGCTAACAGGATTTGTTACATGGAATGCAGCACAAAGGACAGAGACTTCTATTTCAGCCTTTTATTCTCATGCTTTCATTGTTGCTGCATGTGGCATTGGTTACACTTGGGGATGAAGGCACGCTCTATGGCTTGCTTTCCAGATGTCATTCACTTTGGTTAATGGTTTGAGTTCTAAAATTCAAGCAACTCAATTGAAAGCAAGCATGGGGTAAAGAGGGCAACATGAATCAATGCAGAGGAGTCTGTGAAGATGTTAATAATCGGGGCATCGGTAACTATAAGGGGTGTAAAGCAGAGACATACAAATAATAAAACTATATGTGCTCCCATATGGTTGAACAAATATGTTTCATTCTAGAGAGGTCCTATGGTTTGGGCAGTTGGTACAGAACTATTTAACTGCAAAAAAAAAAATCTTTCCCACTCATCAAAGTATCACTGAGACCTTACGTGTTTGGAGGGTGGGTAGCAACAAAGCTGGATAATTGACTCCAACTTTTATGACCTTGTCCTAAAACCCATCAACCACAGAGGAAAACCACCACCATTGATCATTTCCATATATTTTTATGAGCATAGAACCTTCCCATTGCTCCACCAGCTTCCTATGGATAGCATGGACTCTAATCAAAATAAATGGCACATCTACAGCTACCCTTTTATACTATGTGAATTTGAGAATTTCTACATTTAACAGGAGGTGCTACTCAGGTAATGGATGCTCAGCTGTTCACATTTGCCAGAGTGGAGCAAAAGGAAGCAATCCTACAGAAGTGCTCTTTCTTTTTGTGTGATAAGGTATTCTCAAGAAATATAACTTGAGAGTGGAAGCATTTCTTCTATCATACCAAACAGATTGCAGCACACTGTCACAGGGCAACGTTACTCTTCACATGGATGCACCTTAGAGCTGTTTGTCATTCCTAGTCTGGATGTGGTTTGTTTACAAATTGAATTGGCTGCCACATTGCTTGGAAAACTCCAATGCTCGTGGCAGATGGCAGTAATCCCAAGGAGTCCTAAATTGTGATAATTAGAACTTTTACTAATTCTTTTTCTCATGAGGGGACTGCAAAGTTTCCCTTCCCACAGATATCTGCAAAGCAGTGGGATCTTGGAGGACAAAATACAATAAGTCAGAAAATAGTGAATGTTTCTTCAAACTGGTGCACATTTTGCCACTTTTTAACACAAGCCAGTGATGTAGTATGTAAACTGCAGTACTGTAGTCTAACCTCTGCTCATGACATGAGTTCAGTTGTGATGTGTTCAGGCTGAAGGATGACTTTGCCTGCCTCTCTTCCTTCCAAGGTCAGTAAAACGAGTAGCCAGTTTGCCGGAGAGCAAATTGTTGTTTGCCTAATTATATTGTAATACAATCCAGAGCTTTAGCACTATGGGGTGGTATATAATTCAAAACAAAAATAATGTACACTCCTTGCCTTGAAATGGTAAACAGAGAGATACTTACTTCCTCTTAAACAACACCCTTCTTTTTCCTCACAGACATTGAGGCTACAGTGCAGAATGTCTAAACAAGAACTGACACTGGTCTAAGGAAAATGATGGAATGTGGTATTTGTAGTTAACATGGCGTGACATTCCCTTGTGGAAAACTTTAACAAAAAATGCAACATTCATGTTGGGAGAAGGTGATGTGGGAACAGAGTGTCTTGATTTAGCGAAACAGAAAAAAGTGAGGGGTGGATGAAAAGCAAACCATGTCCCCAACTACTGCTTCTTATCAAGTACTGTCCCTAAGAGTCTGTTACCGTATTAGTACGGTCTCTCCATAATCAGAGCAAAGCACAGTGGTGCTGTTGTATATCCACAAACAATTTAATCTATCTGCTCACTGGGGGAAAATAAGAAACAGTTCCAATGCTTTCTAATTAGGAAGCTAACCACCTCCACAGCCCAATAGCTACAAGGCCTGAGGTGCCCTGCACGATCTCACCCCCTCAAGTAATCAACTGTGTGATGTGCCTGGAGGATCCTGTCACACAGCTCACTGCATGCCTTGCATTCTTCCCACTGTTTTTATCTCTCCTCCTCTTCTCGCCAGTTTGGCATTCATCATTTGTCTTTCTCGGAAAAAATCAATTACCATGCCGCAGTTGGTTTCCAGTGTAAGCTGTGATGTGCATCGCGTAGCACAGCTCAGATGTGGCAGAGGACGTCCATGAGAGATGGTGTGCTCTGGGTAGACACGTCTTTGGACAAATGGGCAGAAAGGGACTGTGATTTTGGGGAAAGTTCTGGGGCAGAACAAGGATGGAGGGTGTTTATCCCAGCACGGAATATGGCTCACATCCAGGCTGTTGATAAGATCCTATCTCCCATAAGTGTCTACAGAGCTTTTAAGATTTTCAAGGGAGGGTCTTCTCACTTTTTCAAATTCAATTCATTTGGTGAAGACATGGAAGATGGGCTTCCCATTGGCTGCTCCCAGGCTTTGGAAAGTAATGTCCTGAGAAACCAGATCTTCTCTTGCTGTCATCAGGACTACAATTAAGCAATAACTCAGGGCATAGGGAATGCTCTATTCATGAAATGTAGATTTTTTAAAAAAATTAAAGGTGTGTTTAAATGTTTTTAAAATCATTTTTATTCTTAATTAATGTTTAATTTTTTTGTATCATTTTGTATATCATTTTGAACATGTTATGGACCCAGGAATAGAATACAGTGGACCCTTGTATAACAAACAGCTTATATAACATAAAATATGTTGTTGTTCAGTCGTTAAGTCGTGTCTGACTCTTCGTGACCCCATGGACCAGAGTTCGCCAGGCCTTCCTATCTTCCACTGCCTCCCGGAGTTTTGACAAATCCATATTGGTTGCATCAATGACACCGTCCAACAATCTCATTCTCTGCCGTCCTCTTTTCCTTTTGCCTTCAATCTTTCCCAACATCAGGAACTTTTCCAAGGTGTCCTCTCTCCTCATGAGGTGGCCAAAGTACTGGAGCCTCAGCTTCAAAATCTGTCCTTTCAGTGAATATTTGAGCTTGATTTCTTTCAGGATGGATACGTTTGATCTCCTTGCAGTCCAGGGGACTCTCAAGACTCTCCTCCAGCACCACAGCTCAAAAGCATCGATTCTGTGGCGATCAGCCTTCTTTATAGTCCACCTTTCACTTCCATACATCACTACTGGAAAAACCATAGCTTTGACTATCCTGACCTTAGTTGGCAAAGTGATGTCTCTGCAATTTAGGATGCTATCTAGGTTTGCCATTGCTTTCCTCCCAAGAAGCAGTCGTCTTTTGATTTTGTTGCTGCAGTCGCCATTTGCAGTGATCAAGGAGCCCAAGAAAATAAACTCTGTCATTGCCTCCATTTATTCCCCTTCTATTTGCCAGGAGGTGATGGGACCGGTGGCCATTATCGTAATTTTTTTGATGTTGAGCTTCAGCCCATTTTTTCACTCTCCTCTTTCACCCTCCTTAAGAGGTTATTTAATTCCTCCTCAATTTCTGCTATCAGAGTAGTATCATCTGCGTATCTGAGGTTGTTGATATTTCTTCCGGCAGTCTTAACTCCGGCTTCTGATTCATCCAGACCTGCCTTTCGCATGATGTACTCTGCATATAAATTAAATGGGCAAGGTGACAGTATACAGCCTTGTCATACTCCTTTCCCAATTTTGAACCAGTCAGTTGTTCCATATCCAGTTCTGACGGTTGCTGCTTGTCCCACATATAGATTTCTTAGGAGAAAGATAAGGTAGTCAGGCACTCCCATTCCTTTTAAGGACTTGCCATAGTTTGTTGTGGTCCACACAGTCAAAGGCTTTGGCATAGTCAATGAAACAGAAGTAGATGTTTTTCTGGAACTCTCTGGCTTTCTCCATAATCCAGCACATGTTGGCGACTTGATCTCTAGTTCCTCTGCCCCTTCGAAATCCAGCTTGCACTTCTGGAAGTTCTCTTTCCACATACTGCTGAAGCCTGCCTTAAGCAAGGTTATAAAATCTGTACAACATAAAAAATTCCGAGATAGGGGAAATTAGCTTAACAGAATTGCCTATGGGGCGAATCCGTACAACATAAAAATGGTCGTAATTACGCATTACTCTGTTTTCAGTGCATTCCTATGGGAAATTTGTATAAAGGAAAATTTGCTTAACATAATTTCATTTGGAATGAATTAATTCCTTTATACAAGGTACAACTGTAGGTCAGATCTCCTGAGGGATATAGGGTTGATGAGTGCAGTTATGTCCTTTTGGACTGTAATTCCTAGAATTCCACAGGAATTCCCCAAGCAGTGTTCATGCACATCGCTGCCAAACAGGGAGAGAGGACCATCAAGTGAGGCGAACAGATTCATCTGCATGAGAGAGCCTGCTTAATTACTTAATTACTTATTTTTCCTTTTTTCCCCCCACCCACCTTATCTTGGTGGAGGGATTGTCTCTCCCATTTTTTTATTGTATCTGCTGCCTTTTTGTTTTTCTCCTTTATTGTTGATCGGTTTTAGCTTGTTAGCCGCCCAGAGTTCTGTCAGGAAGATGGGCGGGATACAAATACAATAAATAAATAAATAAATAAATAAATAAATAAATAAATAAATAAATAA
>JAHTLZ010000129.1:72412744-72455912 GCA_023846285.1 Phrynocephalus versicolor | reverse complement strand
CAACAACAACAACAACAACAACAACAACAACAACAACAACAACAACAGGTTTTCTGCAAAGCAGAAGCAGTTATCCAGGAGAAGGCCAGGTCTGGGGAAATTGAGGCCCTTGATATATAATTTGAGTACAACTCTTATAATCTTTAACCATTAAGAATGCTGACTGATAAAGCATTTGAGCTGAAAAAAAATGATCTGGAGGGCCACAGGTTCCTGGATTAGCTGGATATGTACTGAAATATAAAGGTACAATATTCACAAGATAGTGGTGAACTATCAAGGGGAATGGGGTTCCAAAGACCAGGTTATTCACAGCCTTGATATGAACAACCTGGCCTTTGGAACCCCAAAGATATGGGGAAAGGTATCTGCCACCTTAACCAAGCACAACATGCATGTTAGAATGTTGTAGAGAAGAGCTGGAAAACTTGAACGGAAAGAGATCATAGTTGTACTGCTGTGCACACTTGCCTTGGAATGACCTGTTCTCAAAAGAATGAGACAAATGAGTATGCATAAGACTGGGATGGAAGCAGTTTTATTACCTCTGTTAATTTGGCTGACCTTACCAGTCGCCAGACTTTTTTTACCACCAAAAAAGAGGCAAAAACGGAATGCACTTACTGCCTATTTGACCAAAGGGAAGTGGAAGAAGGACTTTGAGATTTTCTGCAAAGTCTTGCACTTTTTAGGGAATCTAGAGTAGATATGGGCATGAACCACTGGTTTGGTGGTTTGGTACAGTTAGTTTATGAGCTCTGCAGATGATGAATGGTCTGGAAGCACCACTTATCTGGGCTTCCCTGCCTCACCTGCTCCAGGCACTGCTCCTGAGTGCAGATCAACTATGCCGCCAGTAAATGAACCGCACTGAACTGCCAGATCAGTGGTTCATGCCCACCTCTAACCTAGAATTAGCCTTGATTAGGACTCATCTCAGGCCCTCTGCAGGTTCAGCCTAGCACAGTGATGGCGAACCTTTTAGAGACCGACTGCCCAAGCTAACCCACTAATTTTTTTTTTTTTTTGCAAAGTGCCAATACAGTAATTTAACTTGTGTACAGGTGGCTATGAAGGGGCGATGCCGGGTGCCCATAGAAAGGGCTCTGAGTGCCACCTTTGGCATCTGTGCCATAGGTTCGCCATCACTGGCCTAGCATAATAGCCAATGGATAGGCTCAAAAAAGGGAAGCACTGGTAGAGTAGAAGTATCTGAGGAGACTTTTTGGGCCTGGAAAAGCATAATCAAAATGTGTTATATAAAATTTCAAAATAATTCCTTGGTTTGTGTTTTATTTGCTGAATGACCTTGGATGAAACTTCCTGAAACTGTTTCCTTCCAAATGGCTTCGATTTCAATCTTTCCAGACCATTGGACATACTGACTGTGGTTGATGGGTGTTGTTGCTCAAAATATCTGGAGGGCACCTGCTTGGGAAATACCAAAATAAAGCTTTTGTTTCAAAAAGGTTGACAGCTGAATTAATTAGAAATTGCTTGGCTTTTCTGCAAGTAAGGACAGCTAGCAATTAAAAACTCTTCCTTGAAGGTCAGGAATGCTAGACATGGTCTCTCTTTGTACCAGATATGCAAATGATGTGAAGGGTTTCAGGAACCCTCATTAATGCCAGTTGTGCAACTAGCCTAAGCAGCCATAATCTGCATTTATTCATGAAGGTGAAGCAAACCTCGACTGAGTTGTCTTTCTTAGCAGAAAAATTATCTTAAAGCTGGGAGCACCCATCTGTTCTTGGGATCACCCATCTATTTTTGCGTCTTTCAGCATTCTCTGCTGGGTCCCTTCAGATCCTGTTATGTATGTGATCATCTCAAAGACAAATGTTTCCCACGTTCTTGAAGCTAATATGAAAGGAATATGCCTTACACTTTGTTACCCCCCATTGATTGATCTATCTGGTATCAATATCCTGACAGCAACATGTCAGTTTAAGGCATTTCTTCCCTAGCTATACCTGGATATCTCAGGGGGTGAACCTGGGATTTTCTGTGCACAAAGTGGGGGCCAAATCCACACGTTAAGTGAAATTTTAGTGGAACTTTGAATGAAGGGGGCTTGTTAAACCACCAACTATGTAAGCCTCATTCATTTAATGGGTCTACTCTACCAAGAATTAACAATTTTATTTAGCCTCAAGCATTTTATCACTGAGCTAAACCCTTTACTTAGGTCAGGGGTGTGCAAACTTTTTGTAAGGAGGGCCAGATTTTGTGGCAGAGAATGTGTCAGGGGCCGGTTGCTCCCCGACCCTGCCACCCCACTGCAAGCCTCACCCACTTTCTTTAAAAAAAAACATGGGGTGGAGGGGGAGGGAGGGGTGGGCCAGCCAGCCGCGGGCCACTCAGAATGGCCTGGCGGGCCGGATTTGCCCCCCCACCACCGGGCCGGACTTTGGGCACGCCTGACTTAGGTCCTTTAAACAAAAGCAAAGATTCAAAGGATCAGTATTTTCTTCATGCTTTGCTAGAAAGCAAGGTTCACTCAAACTGCCACAAATTGCAATCAGTGTCAAGTGAGAGGACTCACCAAGTAGGCAGAAAAGAGAGGACCAAAGACAGCCAGGTGAGGAGGGAGGGGGAGCCAAACATGAGGGCGGAGAGAGCTTGCTCTGCAGGTTGGCAAGTCCCTAGCACTTTCCCAAGGAAATCTCTTTAGCAAGAGAAATCCTTCTCCAAGAGAAAAGCCTTATTCAGATGGTAGCAATTTCCTTGTCAGCTCAGAATCTCTTTAGGGTCAGTAGTCCTGCCCTTGCTGGTGCTGCTGACCTGCGTGCTGGCCACACCTGGTAGAATCATTGTCTAGAAGGGCCCACATGCATGTGGGTGTTTATATGGCTAGACCTTCTTTGCATGGGGAATGATCTTGGGCGACACAAATATGCCTTCATTTTGGAAACAAAGGGCCATTTCCTCTGCTTCCTGAATATGCCACTGACAGGACAATACTGTAGGCCTCCAAAGCATGAATCTATGCTTCCTTGCATGCTTCTTCAACTGCTTTTGAGACACCCCCCCACTGGCCTTATAATGCTTTTATCATTAACCCAACGTACATTAGCACATAGTTACATTGTAAAATTCATTGCCACACGTGAGAGTGATGTCTACCAACTTGGATCATTTAAATAGGGTTGGAGTGCATTCCGGGAGGCGTGGCAACTGTCAGTAGCTGCTTCTCAGGGTGGCTATATTTCTCCTCAGATATCAAAGGCACAATGCTGTTGTATATGTTGGGTATGCAGTTACAGTCATGGCCTGCTGGTAGGCTTTCCATAAGCAACAGAATGTCTTATTAGATAGACCAGGAGACTGATCTGACGTGTAACCCTCCTTCATTCTTAGGAGGATGTGTTTGTTAACCTGAGCTGCTGGAGCTCTATCAGCACCAGCAAAATGGACAGCTCCTCTGTACCAGCCCACTAAACCAGGCAGGCACAGGAAATTCCAAGTACTGTACAGTGGTCCATAACAAACAGTAAACGGTTTGTATAACAAAAAATCTGTACAACATAAAAGAATCGCCTATGGGGCAAATCCGTACAACATAAAATGGTCATGATTAGGGCTTCCTCTGTTTTCAATGCATTTCTATGGGAAATTTGTATAAAGGAAAATTTACTTAACATAATTTAATTTGGAATGATTTAATTCCTTTATACAAGGTACCACTGTATGTCCAGGGAAGCCAGAAACAGACAGTAGAAATAGCCCATAATTATTGCTGAAAGCATGTTAATATTGCAGAGAGGTGACCAAGACAGTTAAATCAAACTTCAGATATATGTAATGCTTAAACCCTGAGGAAAGTAAGATGATTTCCATAATCCCAGAGAAGATCATATTGTGGTACTCAGATGCTCACATTAGTTAAGAATGTTTCTCTTTCACTCTTGGGCTATCCTGTAACATCAGGTTTTGACATTAGATGCTTCTCCTTTCAAGGACAACTATCATAGATGATCTACGTAGGGTATTAATATATTTAAATTTCTATTGACACTCATATATTTAACAGGTTTACCCCAACTTGACACAAGGAAGATGTGCTGAGCTGCAACTCCTGTGTTCACTAGCCAGCATGGATATTGGTTCTAAAATGTTTGTAAAAGTCAGCATAAAATAGATATAATAATAATAATAAACAGTACTGTATGTATGGATAAGTTATACAGTAACATACATTTTGTAAGACTGAATTCCAAGAACAATGCAAATGCCTTAGCAGAAGTTTATATTAAAATACATAACATTTTTCTTCAAAGAGGAGATTATTTAAAATCAGGTGCACATTTGCATTCTGATGATTAGCAATTTGAGTGGTCTTGTCTGCAAAGTCTTATTTGAAAGATAAGCCACAATAGAAAGTCCATTATAGACCCCATTTAAGCTAATTGTAACCTTGTATAGTTTTGTATGTTCATGATAAGACAAAATGGTCTTATGTATTTTATAACAGCCTGGGATGAGCCCAAAGGAAATGTTTATATGCCTGGGCGGAAGATCAAAAGGCATGTGGGAGGACTAGATTAGATGAGAGAATATGGTAGCCAGAGACATTTTAAGTAAAAGGATGGGGTTAATCCTCTTGTTACAGCATACTACATTGGAGGCAAATTATTCTGTTTCTGCACATGACTGCTCAGAAGTTGGTTTCGCTGTGTTCAGAAGGCATACTCGGTGATAGGTGTGCTTCAGATGGCACAACAGTCCTATGTGCATCTAATGTACATCTCACTGAATCTGAGAGAATAAAGTGTCTGTGAATATGATTCCTCTGTAATTAAAAGGGAGTGTGGAAACCCTATAAGTGATGACCATTGGAGTGTGAGAAGGTATTTGAGAAACTACAAATATAATAAAAAACTAATTGACAACACTGGCTATACAATTGAAAATGCCTACTAAGTCATTTTAAGCTTTTTTAAAAAAAGCTTTGCTACCTTGTATGTGTGCTGCATAGTTCACTGGAAGAACACATGTTTTGTGGTATGGAAATTCTGCAGTTCTGAGCATAACTCAGGCAGCATGTGTTTAATATGTAGAACTCCCATCTTCATGCTCTTGTACTTCCACTTATGGTATATAACAGTGATGGTGAACCTTTTAGAGACCGAGTGCCCAAACTACAATTTAGAACCCACGAAATTTTTTTGCAAAGTGTCAATACAGTAATTTAACCTGTATACAGGTGGCTATGAAGGGGTGATGTCGGGTGCCCACCGAAAGGGCTCTGAGTGCCACCTTTGGCACCCGTGCCATAGGTTTGCTATCATTGGTATATAATATGAGAAACTTGTAATAGATCCTTAGCAGGGAGAGACCACTAGTCTTGCTGTGCAAGTAGATGGGAGTTACAATTCAAGTTACTGGGGGTGGGTGGAGAATTATTTAGCCTGATACAAGGCAATTATACATGTTCATCACTAATTAAAGATTCTCATGTTGAAGGTCTGATCTTTCCCCCTATTTCCTGGGAAACATGTTTCCAGTGCTATTGAATGCAGTTTCTGATTTCCCTGGGCTAAATTTGCTTTGGTCCTGGATGATTTAAGGCAAGGATTCCATGGAGATGGGGGGAAGAGAGTTCAGGTCTGCAATAACCTTTAAAACACTAACTATAACCCTATCTATCAGCTCGAGTCACATGGAAAATTGTGGCTCAAGGGGTCGATCCAATTATCTCTTCCCTCCTGTGGGCCATTCACTGAAATAATATGTATATACAAAACATAAACTGTGGTACTGCAGTTCACATATCCCAGCAGTCTCAGTATTAAAGAAGCTATGGGTAAACTGTTGGATATAGAGTCATATCTTGGAATTATAGAGCAGAAGGTAGGCACACTTGTAGCTTCTGCCATTAGGTAAGAGAGTCTAGAGCAGAAGCTAGATATAGCACTGAAGGTCTTGCTTTTTAGCATTATCAGTTGGACTCATTGGATCAGTGGGGATTTGGTGAGCTAGCTCCTCCACATGTTCCATTGGTTCAAGTGAACCTTCTTTAGTACAGTAAGACAAAACTAGATTAGGTCAATTTGAATTTATGGAATTTATGATGAAACTGATCATATCTTTTCCATTGCAAAGTACGGGCCTATGGTCTTGGTCAAGCAGTAAGATGTGTAAAAGCTTTTATTATAAGATCATTTTAATAAAATAAAATAAACTCTATGAAAAAGTCATTAGAATTGAAAGTAAAGTACAGACAGATAAAAACATTACAGGACATTGTGCATTATAGGCCAGTTTAGAAAGATGTGTCCTTGTGTCATTCCTAAAAGTAGTGTGGATGGAAACTTGTTTCAACACTGAAAGGAGTGTCTGTGAAGATTCTCATTCATCCAGGTGTGGTTATCTGGAAGCTGAGTCCTGGCAAATGGACTTCTTTTCTTGAGAGACTGATGAAGCTGCTTGGATGAGCAACGAACCATTTCAGTCTCTCAAGAAAGTAAGTCCAGTTGCCATGACTCAATTTCCAGACTGAAAGGAGTGCATTCCAGGCAGAAGAAAGCCCATTTTCCTGTGTTATTAGGCAGGCCTATGCAATTGTCGCCATGCTCAAGAAGGCATCTCCTGATTATCTTAATATCCAGACAGCTTCATGGTGAAACAGATAGTCCTTTAGATAGCTGAGCCCCAAGCCATTTAGGGCAGTGGTGGTGAACGTTTGGCACTCCAGATGTTTGGGACCACAACCCCCACAATCCTTTTTTTTGCTGGCAATCTAGGCTTAGAATTCAGGGTGTTGTGGTCCAAGACATCCGGAGTTCACCACCACTGATTAGGGCTTTAAAGGCTGAACCAAGACCTTGAACAGGGAATGGTAAGCAGCTGCCAGCCAGTACAGTTTTTTCAGTATCAGGTCATGTGAGTGTGATACCATGTATCAATATGGACTGCACTTTGCACCAATTGACAAGCCTGGAATCTTTTCAAAGGTAGGATCATGTAGAGGCTTGGCAATTAGTCAATGTGAGATGTAGTTAAGGCATGGATGACTTGTCAAGGAGGTCACCTCAGGAAGGGTTGTAGCTGAGTTACGCAAAGGCACTCCTTTTTCACTGGTGTAGCATATTACTGCGCTACGAATGTGACCTTTCATGGGGGAGTGCATCCTTTTCTTGGTCAAACATGTTGAAACCCAACTCATGAGTGTGTGTCCACCAACCAGCGACATCTCTGTCTTGTCAGGATTTAACTTCATGCTGTTTAGGAATGATGGGTTTTCTGTCTACTGGGGGTTCTTTCTACTGGATATTCTGTTTTGGGGAAGGTTGAGAATAGGACAGAAATTGTAAATTGGTTTGATAAATTCAACAGCAGATTTTTTTTTGTTAGTAGGGTTGAAAGAACAAAGAGGTTACACATCACCTGGAAGGGGAGTGAGTAGAAGCATTGACAACTTTATGCTTTATTTCTCCTTCCTTAAAAGTTTTCTGAAAGCAAGGTCTCACTGGCCTTAGAGGTCTTACAGAAAGGACACAAATACAGTTGTTAGTCAGCATATTTTGTTTTCATTTTTTGGAGAATGAATGACCCTCCT
Source organism: Phrynocephalus versicolor (assembly GCA_023846285.1). Taxonomy (NCBI): domain Eukaryota; kingdom Metazoa; phylum Chordata; class Lepidosauria; order Squamata; family Agamidae; genus Phrynocephalus; species Phrynocephalus versicolor. Next base: position 72,448,351 of record JAHTLZ010000129.1, on the reverse strand, counting down.
TCACGTTTGGATCACTTGTTTACAGATTGAAGCAATATCTACTGAAAGATCTATCACTTTTCCCCAGATAAAGGATTTACTGACTGCAGAGGAAATAACCTTGTCTGGTGATCTCAAGGGCTAAGCAGAAATTTATGACTTGGGGACTTTACTATACTTGCACATTTGAACTAAGCTATTTTTATGGCTGAATCAACACTTGCTTTGTTTATAGTTATCTGAATGCAAAATCCAAACATAACTTTTGGAGTATCAAAGATAGTTTTAATTTTCTCCCCTGTGGAAAAGTACATTTGCAACTCCAGACATGGGCTATGTTATGATGTAATCCTTTGGCACGTATTTGGAAGCACTGTAGACTGGACTTATGGATGACAAGTCACTGGAACTTGCTTCTCAGCCTATACATATTTAGATCACCGTATTAAGATATGATTCTGTGTATCCCCAAACTAAGGTTTGATAACATTAGTGACAGCTTTATTCTGAGCAAGTGTGTTCCAGAGATTCTGCTGTCACTTACTGATCAAGTGTACCAGGACAAAATAATGCCTCTTCTTACCCTTGTTAGAAATATAGCGCACCCTGTTCTCTCAACACAATGTAACTTGAACAGCTAGCAGTCACCTTGTTTCTAATGTTTCCCAATTTCACCAGTTGCAGGCTTTCCTTTAGTCACATAATGAAAACAAACAACCCAATGTTGCAGATTACTACAGCTGGAAAAGAAAATATTTCATAATCTATTTTCCACCTATTTTCTTCAGGACCAAAACGCACACACACCAAAAATTGGCTTTGGAAAAGAAGAGTCCCCCCCCCCGATGTTGACCCTGTCCCTTACCCCACCTATTTAATACTCCTTCATACTTCTAATTGTTACTACTAGGATTTGAAAGCTGAACCACTGCTGTTGGGTGGCAATTTTTCTTCTTCTTGCAGATGTACCAAGGCACAAACTTAAGCACACTTTTTAATATTCTGTATAATCTTTTGACCTAAGTAACTAAGGTTAAGCAGATGCAGGTAGTTAGGTGCACATCGTGTAGAGACTTTAATTTTTCTATGCATTTGGAGAAAGAGCAGGTGAGTTTATAAAGATGGGGGGCATAACTTGAAGAAGCAATTCTTTTTTTTCTCATTACTTTGTCAAATAAGCTGATGGAGAGTGAGACCCTAATTTGCAGTTCAGAATATATGTGCAGCTAAACTGTCTATAAAGAGAGGATCTGAGCTGTACCCTAACAATTCTAGCTCTCAAAGTCTGGTTGAGAGGACTGCAGTCTTGGAAGTGCTTTCTTAGAAAAGCACTACTGAACACAGTAGGATTCATTCCTCTATGGGTGCGCGTGAAATTGCATTGTTCCATAAGGGATTTGGAATTGCATCTAACTGGGAAGAACACATTCTAATGCTCTGTCTCAGGTAGGATGAAAGGATGCCCCCAAATTCAAAACAGAAAATAGAAGAGGTACTTGTTTGTGTTTTGACTTCAAAAGAATCCATTGATTCCTTCATGGATATTTTAATTTTGACTTTGAGATGAGCAGCTCTGGGTTGTTCATAAAAGCACAGCAGGTGCCTAAGAAGTATATTGAACTAGACCACATTCCCATCCTATTGCCCACTGAATGGGGATTGGATCCTGCATGAAGCAAGTTTGCTTGTTTTGATATGAGTGGACCATAGCAATTGCTTTGCCAGAGAGCCTGAAATTTCCCTTTTTTTTACATAGAATGTTGCACTGCAGAAAACAATCTAGAGAGTCTTATCTAAATTACTCCATACCCCACAACCATTTAACCATGTTCTTTAAAGGCTGCATTTAAAATGAATTTAAGTGAGATCTCAGAAACATGGGGGGGGCAGTTGGACTAAAACTCTCAAATATGATGGGTGGCGTTCTAGGATTAAAAAGAAGTACATTTTAAACTGTTGTCTAAATTGTAAACATTGTGAGCTATGGAGAGAATATAAATGGTAGATCACTTTTTATTCATTCATTCATTCATTTGTTCATTCATTCATTACTGTTTTTATCCTGCCTTTTTCCTTAAAAAGAACCCAAGGTGGCTAGTACAATAGCAATTAAAATTGATACCAAACTCAAGGGAACCTTTTCAGAATCATTTCTGGGGGACATCTGATAAGTGTTAATTTCAGCAGGGGAAGGTATCGGCAGAGTTGACATGAAAAATCTAGCAAAGTATGGGTGTGATCAGACAGGTGTTCATCCCACAATCTGATATAAGTTGGGCATAGTCTGGTTCTTTTCCTCGTGACTATACCATGTATGTGCCATCGCAAAACGAGCATACTCCTGATTGATACCTACCTGTACCTTTCTGGGACCCTGTCAGGGGCTACTAAGTTTTTGGTACATCCTAAAAAGGCTGTGATTGCTCCATTCCTCAAAATAGATTTCTCGGTTCAGGTTAGTTCTAGCATGTGTGATTGATGGGGAGAGCCAAAGTGGATAAGTTAAGAAGTTCCTTTGCTTAGGCTGCTTAATGGTCTTGAGAAATGAGATGATTCTTTCTTCTACCCTTGTGGAGTTGGCAGGAAGAGAGGAAGTTTTCCATTTTTAAAAAAAACTATTGCTAACCCTATTGCTAACACATCAGCCATGTTGCTGATGAACTGTATTAGCTAGGAGCATTTGAAAAGAAATAGAAAACTTCCTTTCCCTTTCCCTCCCTTCCTCAATCAAGCACGAAGGAAACTTCACATCTCTCAAGATTAAGTGGCATAAGTAAAGGAGGGGAGCTTTGTTTTGTTTTGCTTCCATTTAAGGGGAAATAAGATAAATATAGCTTGTGTTAAATAGGGTCATTTAAGGGGTGATGTGATTAGTTATTCTATGTGGATGCAAGTATTTCCCAAAATCACATACCACACCTTAAAGTAACCCTACTTAGCATGATCTAGATTCTAGACTGAGCCAGGCCAGAGTAATTGGGATATTTAATCACACTCTAAGTTTGAATCAGAAATAAAAGCTACCTAGGGGGTAGGAGAGCAAGAATTTAGACAAAATCAGGAGCAGCTGTGAGTAACTTGCGAAGTGTGAGCAAAGTCAGGTAACCAGCAAAGCAGATCTAGAAGTTTGAAGAAATGTAAGAATAAAAGTAGTGTAAATAATTGCAGTTGGGAGTCTGCCGCCCACTATTTCCATTTTGTGGCCCTTTGTAACATAAGAGTCTAGCCATCAAAAGACATTGTGAGGGAAACATGGCCCTCCATTGAATGACAGGATGCTATTGTCAGGATGCTATTTGTTCAGAGTTGTGTCCTGATCAGCCCAGTTAGGTCAGGAAAACAATGTGGCTCTAGGAAGATTGTTGAGAGGACAAGATATCTTATTTACTTGATTTCATTTAATCTTTCTAGCTAAGAATTGCTTCTCTGTCCAAATAAGTGGTCCCTCAAGTTCAGAGACTGTCTTTGGCAATTTAAAACAATTACCAAAATTTCCTGATGTTCCATGGTTAATCCTCTCTTATCTGTGTGAGTTCAGACCCCACCTGGAGTACTGTGTCCAGTTCTGTGTGCCTCAATTTAAAAAGGATGTTGACAACCTCGAGCAGCTGCAGAGGAGGGCGTCCAGGAGGGTGGAGGGTCTGGAGGAAATGTCTTATGAGGAACGGCTTAGGGAACTGGAAATGTTTAGCCTTTCAAAAAGAAGGCTGAGGGGGGATATGATAGCTATGTTTAAATATTTGAAAGGATGTCACATTGAAGAAGGGACTGGCTTATTTTCCATGGCTTCAGAGACTAGGACTCGGGGCAATGATTTCAAACTACAGGAAAAGAGATTCCATTTGAACATTAGGAAGAACTTCATGACAGTTAGAGCTGTTCGGCAGTGGAATATGCTGCCACAAAGGGTGGTGGGGTCTCCTTCTTTGGAGGTTTTTAAGCAGAGGCTGGATGGCCATCTTTCAGAATTATTGTGATTAGGGTTCCTGCATGGCAAGGGGCTGGACTAGATGGCCCTTGAGGTCTCTTCCAACTCTATGATTCTATGAGTGCAAAATTAGTTTTTGTCTTATACCTTTGAAATCCTTAATTTTCTTTACAGATCCTGAGACAGAGGCCTTGGGACTGATCAGAAGTAATGCTACGCAATTACTCAGTGTGGTGTAATAGATAGAGTGATGGACTAGGGTTCTGGGTTCAAACCCCTGCTTGGCCATGGAAATTGCCAGGGGATAGAGGAAAGCTAGTTAAACAATTTGTTTAATATTTCACTTAGAAGAGGCCTGGAATTTGTCTCTGACTTATCTTTTTGGGTGGAATGGAATATTGTTAACAACCTATTCCTAGATGTGGGTTGTTTTGTTGTGTCAAAGCACTTAACTAGAAAACTACAGTAACATTTTTGAAACAGAGTGTCTTTTTTAGCTTTAGCATTTACTAAACTGGTTGAATACTACAGTTAGATTGTGTGTATGCTTAGCACATTTCCTGCATTCAGTAAGCCATATAATTTGTTTAAAGTACGCGTGGAGTTTGTCTAAAGATTTCTTCTGTGCCTTTTGTTTTTCATGGTTTGTTTATGACATACATTGGTCTTGTTTTCAGGAGAAAGACATACAGGGCAATATGAAATTACTTTTTTTAACTAGGTGAAAATAACAACACACACACACACACACACACACACACACACACACACAAGTCACACTTCAAATGAAAATGCCAAAGAGGATAATATAGTCTTTACCTGAATTCTAACAGTGTTGTCCCAGTGGGCATTGAATGTAGCTTCCTTCAAAGCTGTTGTGCTAGCAATGAGGAAGCTGATATAGGCACCTTAAAATAGCTAAGAGCCCATCCACATTGACATACTGATTCCTTTTTGGCATGGCAAAAAAGATCTTGCCTGCTTGTGTTTCTGCTTAAAATGATCCATCCTTCCCCTTGAAGAGCTGACCCACGTCTTCCTGGCACAGGGATAGGATGTGCAATCTTTTGGGGAAGTAGCTCTTTATTCTGCCTTTGTGGGCAAGAAATCAGTCGAAAAAGAACTTCCCTGCTTTGTCCCTAAGTGAGCTTAAGAGTCATCTGAGCAGTTTGATGATCACTGGCCCTAGATCAGCCAAGCATATTCTTCCAGTCATTTCCTGTGTTCCCACTGGAGTGACATAGTACACAGCTAGCTACAGAGGAAGAAGAAAGTCCAATGAATTATTGCAGTTGATGTGCTCACACCTTTCCTTCCACTGTGTGGGTGATGTGAGCCACAATTCACCACATTTGCTATACAGAAATATGGAAGATCCAGCTAGACTTTGCAGTGGGATCAGCTAGATTGCAGGATTGAGGTGCCTTTGTGAGAAAACAAAAATATAAGATGGAAAGAGCATGAAGGCCTGATATACAGAGCAAATTTTGGTTCATAAAAGAACAGCCAGGAAAAGGTGCAGTGTGGTGAGAAATGTGCCAAAGCCAGGGAAATACATGCTTGACAGTGTAGTATGCTCTGTGGTGTTAAAAATAGTTGACTACAGCTGGGAAATTCCTCCATAGTCTGGAGACCATGAAAACCACACGGGTGTCAACAAATTTTCTATCGAGGCCATGAAATGGTTATCATTGTATGACCAAATTGTCCTATGCCACAGAAGACCATGAGGGGTCCTGTTGCTATATGTGCCCTAATTGAATTAGATATTTATTTATTTATTTTTTAAAATAGCATTCCATATTGAGGCAATCTATTTGTTAAAGAGTCATGATTTTCCTAACACCAGCACTTCACCCCCTCTGGCTATGCTGAAAGAATAAAGAAAGCTGTATTGAAAGAAAGATTGTGAGAATAGCCCGGGTTTGTATATGAAAAAATAGAATGGAAAAAAATGACCATGAGCTAGTCACACTTCAGAGGACAGATTGCTTAATTGCACAGAATCCTTACTAATTTCATTGGATGCCATTTTGCCATTTTTGAAAATAAAAAGGGTGTTTGCTTTAATCTGGAGCTACAGTCCTGTCATTCAGTTCATTTAGCACCAAAATGGAACATATCTTCCTAGAGGTTTAATAATGAGCCACACATTCCTTTGGCATAAGGACGTTTCTACCCAATTTACCCAGAAGAGGATTACAGATGAAGGACCAAGACCATCTTGCCTGCTATGCTAGTAAGAGATACTATCAGCAGCAACAAGTAAAAAATACATGTATAAAATTAGATATTAAGCCTGCTCCTGGAAGAATGGGACTTCCTAGAAAATATTTGGAGCCTTTTGGATTTATTGTCACTTAATGTCTCAGAGGAAACTTCTAGTATGATTTATGCTCTTTGCTACATTTTGCATATTCCCAAAGGAATGATTGTCATTGTCGGCAACAGACAGATACCTGCATTCCAGAGCTCTAAAATCTTTCATTCCAATGCAAGGTCTTCTCTTCAAATTTTCTCACAAACTTTTCCAGCATGCCTTTGTATATAGTATAATTGGGGACATGTACTGGATTTGGAATAATCCTGAATTATTGGAAAAACTGCCCTGATCTGGGCAAACCAGATGAGGCCTGAACTGAAGCAGAATGGCCAGATTCAGTTTTGGGAAAAACAAATCAACTAGTTTCTGTCCAGGATCAAAACTGGATTCTAAGGGGCAAAATCATTTCAGCCTCTTTCTTTCTTTCTTTCTTTCTTTCTTTCTTTCTTTCTTTCTTTCTTTCTTTCTTTCTTTCTTTCTTTCTTTCTAGCAAGCTTTAATACATAATGCAACCTGCAGAAGCCATCTGTATGAAGGTTGGCAGATTTATCCCCCAATTTAAGATCTATCATTTCCAGATGTGAAATAAGTCATTGAATGAAAATGTTACACTGTTTCTGGCTTTCTGAGTTGTGTCATTTGGAAGGCTTGATTTAGACAAAAATCAAAACAAATGGTGCTCCAGACTAAATCAGGATATGTTTCAAAGCCCCAATTGAGGGACCCCATACAACACAAATTCTAGCCTAGTGAAAAGTTAGCAAAGGACAAAGGAACACAAATTTGTCCATAAAAGCAATTCAGAAATCTGTAGCCAGTCAATTCATTTATCAGGACCAATTCAAATGTCACAAACAATCACGTTTTCAAATTCTCTAGAACATTTCATTATGTTAAGCAAAATAAGATGCACGATGTGGGAGGGGGTTGCAGGGATTTTTAAAAGTTGTTTTGAAATTGTAGCCAGAAACAGGGTCAGCCCTACCAAGAGGCAGTGGGCAATTGCTTCAGCTGGTTGGTGCTGATAGGAAAGTAGTGAATGGAGCCATCTGTGTGTGCCTCCAGGCCTGCTCTCACCTCTCCCACAAATTCACTGGGTATGTTGGTACTGGCAGGGTGCTTTCCCATAGTTCCCATATTATGGGGATAATAAAATTAATATATCCTTGGAGACTTTGTATAGATCATTAGAACACTTTTAAAGACTCTGACTTAGCATTTCTATTAGGCTGAATTATTCTTCTATTATACCTGTGTCATAGGAATGAGTCAAAGGGCAGGTAATTGTTATGGAAAACTGCCCAGCATACCTCATGTTCCACTGCCTGAGGTGCACATCTAACTGTGCCTAATAGGAGGGATGGACATGAGTTGATAAGGGATTTCTTAGCAAGAAATTTATCCCAAAGTTAAGAAGTTCTGTCTTCAGTTCTGGTTTGGAAACTGATTTCTTCTTAATGCCAAGTAATCACGGTTTCTGTCTTCACTTATTGCAAAATGGAATAGGTCTCCTGCTCTTGTTCTAAACTCCTGGTCATTCTGTATATCTATGTGTGTGTGTTGTGTCATTACAGTCGTGACTGACTCTTTGTGACCTCATGCCCATGGAGTTTTCTTAGCAGGAATCCTGGAGTGGTTTTGCCAGTTCCTACTCCAGGCGCCTACAGCACCTGGTATTCCTTGGTGGTCTCCCATCCAAGTACTAACCAGGGCCGACCCTGCTTAGCTTCCAAAATCAGGCGAGATCGGATGTGCTTAGGGCATCTAGGCAGCTAATATGTATATCTATATCATTTGGTTTATAATAATAAACCATGCAATTTCCTTTGTAGGAAACAGCCTTGAAAGGGGAGACCCAATAAGTTTTGTGCCAGGTCATATTAAAAATCCAGTGAGAATTTAGTGCAATGTGGTTCACTGTAAAAATCCCATTATGAAGTATTTTATCTGTTTCCTTTCTCTTTCAAAGCAAATTTCCTGCAGGCTGTTCTAATACCTGTCCTTCTGTGTTCATGCCAGAAGTTATCCAACAGTGCTGCTGAAACGGAAGGATCAGCTGATACACTACTATCATTGCCTAAGGGATGCTCAAATGTGCTCTTAATTCTCACATCCTTCAGGGTGGATATTTCCTTGTCCCCTATAAGTATTTGTAAACAATACAGTACAGGTATGATTTCTCTCTCTTCCCCATCTCCCAGCTTTAATGAAGTTAGCAACATACTCAAACATGGACATGGTTTGGAAAGTTCCCATTTTAGCAGGTAGATCTGTTTGGAAGAGGAAAATACCTTAACAGCTAAGCATTTGCCTGGACTTGCAGGGTCTGTCCAGCTGTCTGCACTGTAGGAGAACTCTCCAAGCAGATTGCCCTTTTCTTATGCAGTAACGGACAATACCTAGCATTATTCCATGCTCTCTGCAGGCCTCTCTTCTTTTCTTCCTTTTATTAATTGGAGATTTGGTTCTTGAAGAGGAAAGGCTGGGGAAACATGGACCAGTGCCACATGAAAGATGCAGTCACGTTTTGGTTGAGACATGATGCCCAACCCTAGTTTGGGTTTACGTGAAGGATCTGCAGGCTTACACATTCATTTTGCTCCCCTTTTCTTCTCAGCCTGGGAACTGAACATTCCATTGGCCAATAACCAGTTGCTTGGTTTAGTAAATCACACTAGAGTAAGCCCATTAAATCAACTGAAATTTTGTGAGTCGGCTCTTCTCTAAACTCCACTGATTCCAATGGGCCTACTCTAACTGTGACTCACTATATGTAAGTGTAGGCCCATGTACATCAATGGGATTTACAGGGGACTTGTCTACGCTAAAGCAAAAGCAAAGTGTTCTGCTTATATACTGTCTCATGGTGCTTATATGACTCTCTGGTGGTTTACAATGTAATCATTCAGGCTACACATTGCGCCCTCAGTGAGCTGAGTACTCATTTTACCAACCTCTGAAGGATAGAGGGCTGAGTCAGCTATGAGCCGGCTACCTGGGATTGAACACAATTTCAATTGTGAGCACAATTTTCTTTTCAGTACTGCGTTTTAACCACTCTGCCACGATGCTCCTACTCTAATGTGACTTACTGCACTTTCAGCAACAGAGTTTTGGCATTGTTTGCCTTCTTTGTTAGGGCAAATCCATAATTTCTGCTACATTTGAACTGGCAAGTTATAGTCTCTTTTTATTTACAAGCATTTTTCTATGGCTAGTCTTAAAAAATCTTAAAACTGTTTATAGGAATAAACAGAATAAAGTGTGTAATTAAAAGAATAAAATAACAAAGCCAGGTAGTTCCATTAAAACAATTTATTTATTTTTTAAATCCAGTATTTTTGGTATGAATTGGCAGGAAGATGCCAAGGTATATATATAATTATTCTGTTGACAGTGGAAATATTCAAGATTGAAAGCCCTTCTTAAATGGAGAGATCATTCCATATGTTGGATTTGAGTGCCACAAGAGAGAAGCCGGCCTTCTGCACTACAATCAAATGAGTCTCCTGTTGAAACTCTTAATACTAGACTCGCATATACTGCAGAGTATAGTAGACAATGCAGCCCCAACTATACCCATTGGGACAATTTTGATGGAAGAAGATGGCTTCTAAAATATCCTACTTCTGAAATGTGTACAGGTACATGGCTTTTTTAAAGCCAAAGGTCACACCTTACAAATGACTCAGTGTTTGATCAGGAATTAGTGCAGTCTTTAAATAAATGGGTAACATGCCATAACTTCATATGCTGCATCCTGCACTAGTTGCAACCTTGAGACCAAGCATTGGAGTATTCCTACACAGAGCACACAACATAAGGAAAAGAACACATGAGCCAGAACCTCATTCACAGTTTGTTTACATACATGGGTTGACATTACTTGTAAGTCAAGCCATTGTCCTGAAGCTGTTTTAAGAAAGGCTCCTTCTTAGTAAAGATACAGCCACATTTTGTTCCCAGTGTTTATTGATTTATTTTAGAAAGCAGTATCTTTTTTCCTCTAGAAACATACAGCATTTAAAAAAAATGTTTCTAAGGAATAAAGACGTTTGGATTTTGTAAATTGCAACACTAAGGTGGGTATGTACTATGATTTTTAAAAAACCATCCACGGAAAAATAAATACCATCTCTGTTATTCACAACAGTATAAGAATCCTAATATAGAACTCATGAGAACTGAGTTCAAACCCTTACTAGAGCAAGGAAATGTGCTGGTGCATGTGTTGTATTACATGCCTTGAAAAACATATTACAGTTAACAAAGGTTGAACATGACTTGGTGGCACATAACTAGAGATGTGAAGTTGCAGGGGAAAATCAGAAAAAATTGAGAAAAACCTCCCCCCACTTTCCCACCTGAAGCCTTTTTTTTTTTGTTCTGAACAACTGGAAAAATTGAAAACAGATTTTTAAAAGATTATGGAATGTTTTATTTTAATATGATGAATACAATATTTTAAGACAGGGTGTTCATATATTTTCCAAATCATTTCTAAGAAATATACATCGTATCAGATTACACTAATTTCTGTGCACTGAGGACAAGCAAGTCCTAGGTTACAAAGTGAACTCTCAAATGCAAGAACAAGATGTATTTCTTCCTTTAGGTGCTGCTGCTATTGTCACAAGAAAAATAAAAAGGTTTCACTCTTTTTTGCATGTGGGTGGGTATGTTTGGTTCCGTTCTGTCCTCTTCACTACCACTCCCTTCTATACATTTCCCCCCTCTTCAATTCTTTTTATGAGAATGAGGTTTTTATTTTATTTTTATTTAATACTGGGGAGAGAATATATGAATAATTGTTAATTGTTTTGTAGAGGTTTTTTTGTTCCACATAAACTAGTAAGCACTTCAGGAGATTGTTACTCCATTTGTTACAATTGCAAATAAATATTATTTAAAAATTAAATTTTGTTTGTAATGATTGTTTGGATACACTATATTTTAATATGCTAGTTGTGATAATGTATTCTTGAAGGATTTCACAGCCAGGATCCGATAGTTGTTGTGAGTTTTTCGGGCTGATTGGCCGTGTTCTGGAAGTTTTTCTTCCTGACATTTCGCCAGACTCTGTTGCTAGCATCTTCAGAGGGCAAGGAGCTCAGGGAACTAGGAGTTCTCTTTGTGCTCTGTGCTCCTAGGTCCCTGAGCTCCTTGACCTCTGAAGATGCCACCCATAAAAAAACTTCCAACAACTAGTTGTGATTATTTTGTGCCAAGTCAAATTGCCCACAGTCATATTTTACGTTCCTAAAGTAACAGAATGACTTTAGAGCTGTAAGAGGGGGTGGGGGACTACGAATGTAGCATTTTTTTCAATTTTTCTGAACATTTCTGTTTCCCCCTTAAAAAACAGAAAAAACTGGGTTTTTTCCCAAGCTTCAAAATTCTGGAAATTTTACATCTCTACACATAACACACAGTGTTGCATAATATGGATACTGGACCAATGTATGTGTAAAGTTCGTTGAATCACTGGGATCCTTAATTCAACAATAAACAGATAGGGATAGTTTATCTTTGCACAGATAACTGGAAATTCTATTCTGGAAGACTGATTCTCAATCCCCTTTCCTAGAATAGATGTTGACAATTGATTTTGCATTAGAAGCTAAATGAGTTGACCTCTTTAGCAGCCCTTGTACAGCTAGAATGGAATGTTTCAGCTTCTGCCACACTGTGTGATTTGACATGGCTGGTACAAGCTTTTTCTGGAATTTTTTTCCTAGGATAGACTAAACTGTAAGGAATCAGCACATAGTCACTTCAGCACAAAGATCTGATTTTTAGAATATCTCCTCAACGATGATGCCATTGTTTTTATTGTGATCCCTTCTTTCTATGCAAAGCAGCACAGTACCTGCACCTTGTTAGACTGTGCATCCCAGACAGGAAAGTGAGCTCTGCATGAAATTAGAAAGGTCAAACAGAGGCAGGCAGTTATGCCTAATCACCAAGATGTGTTTTGGACAGAGGTGCTCAGTGAATGGCAAACAGGAAAAATATTTACATGATGAATCACAGTTCAGAAACCAGTGACCTTGAAGTAGTAGATTTAAAATAGCCCTTTAAACTTTACAAAACTAACTACCTGCACTGGTGTAGCAAGGGGAGGGGGACATCTGTCCCCGGGCACAGCATCTGGGGCCCTCAAATTGGGCGCCAAACAGCTCTCCGCTCAGGACATGCAAGGCATGAGTAAAGTGGATAGAGGGATGCTCTTCTCCCTCTCACAAAATAGTTCTTGAAATTGTGCATCAGGAAAGGAAAGGCTCTGGCCTAATCTGGCCTGTGAACTAACAATGAATAGTAAACAGGGGAAGAAGCACTATGTACATTAGCTGGAGAACCAATAAATATCACTAGAAATACTGAAAGACAGAGCAACATTGTGGGTGGATTGCTAAGCACAAGTTTGGGAATATGGTTTATTGCTTTTCTGTAGAAAAGTGGAAACAGAGCGTTGGGAGCATGATTTGCAATAAAAGAAGAAACGCCTTTCCATTCTACCTTCTCCTGAACAGTTCCCAGGCTGCCAAACAAGACTGTGTGGTTGCCATGCTAAGTGGTAGAAAACGTGTATGTGTCTGCTTGCCTCCTGCCTGCCTACCTGCATGTGGGGGAATAAGGGATAGGTGATGGAAGAATTAGCACAGGGACTTCTGGACATCCATTTGTGCAGATACACCCATTACATGTTATTTGTAGATGAAAAGGACCATCTCAGAGCAGTCTTTGATTCTGAAACTGTAGTTGACCCCTCGAGCCCAAAACCCTCTTAAAGAAGCAGACAAAGCTATTCTCTGGGTGTTAAGCTCATGTGCTCAGAAAACAAAAGCCTTGACAACGAATCAAATTATAAAGCAGGGAAACTTTGAGGAAAAGAACATTTGTGTCAACTGCTGACACCCCCTGACCCTCTATCACATTCCTCACATTTTGACAGCTTGTGTAGAGTCAGACAATGTTCCTCATACTCATCTGTCATTTACTTACTTACTTACTTACTTACTTACTTACTTACTTACTTACTTACTTACTTAAAGCAAAGTGTTCTGCTTTATACCCCCCCCCCCCCAATACCACTTAAGTAGTCTCTGGGCAGTTTACAGTTTTAATTGCAGTATGCAGGCTACAGATTCCCCCCCCCCCGCCCCAGCAAACTGGGCACTCCTTTTACTGACCTCAGAAGGATGGAAGGCAGGGATTGAACCCCAGGTCGTGAGTACAGCTTTACCTTCAATGCAGACATTTAACCACTGCGCCATGGGGCTCCTTACTTACTTACTTATATTTTTATTTATTATTGAATTTATACCCCGCCCATCTTCCCAAGGGAACTTACTTACTTACATACTTACTTATGTGAAACCACGGCATCTTAGCAAATGTTTGTTATTCTTATGCAGTAGGGATGGGCACAAAACAGAAAAATAGTGTTTCATTTCGTTTCTAGACTAGTTTCGTTTCATTTCATTACAAAACAAATTTTAAAGTAGTTTTGTTACAAAATGAAATGAAATGAAATGAAACGCTAAAGGACCCAGGGGAGCAAGTGGTTTTAGGTAATCCCCTGAAATTTGAAAATGTTTGGGGGTCACAGAGCTGAGTGATGAAGCTCCAAAGGGGGTGCCCCTTGGGGAAAAAAACCTTTCTAATTGGAATAGGCACCTGATTGAGTGAGCAATAGTGTCACTTCCCATTTAGTCTAATTAGAAAGGTTTTTCCTAGGGGTACCCCCTTTGGAGCTTCATGACTCATCTCCCTGAACACCAAACCTTTCCAAATTGCAAGGGGTTCCCTAAAATCACTTGCAGAAGGTATTCCTGCCATTCCCATGCCTCAGATCAGTAATTTTCCATTGCCTATTTTATTTTTATTTTTAAAAAAAGAAATGGAAAATGGAAATTGAGTTATTAAGCTCCAAAGGAGGTGCAGGGGTGTTTACTTGAAGGATTGTGTGCAGCGCATTTTAGCAATTATAGGGTTAATTTACATGGCACTTTAGCAATTATAAGGTTAATTTATAGCTTCCCCTCTCTATGGTAAAGCTCCGATCCACTCTGCTTCAATTAAGCACCCCACACCTCCTTTGGAGCTTAATAACTCCATTCCCTGAAACCCAAACCTTTCCAAATTTCAAGAGGTTACAGGGGAGAGCTTGAGGAAGCTCCCCTGCCATTTCCTCTAGAACAAATTGTTTCATTTTAGAGAGGGGGAAATGGCATTTCATTTCATTTCATAATGAAACGCTGGCTGGCATTTTGTTTCATTTCAAAACGTTTCGTAACCTTATGACACAACTAAACAGTGTTTTTTGTTTTTGTTTTTGGTAAGGTGCCCATCATTATGCAGTACTTGATACATAGAAAATCATTTTTCTATCTACTTTGTGGAACTGGATGCACAAATGATCATATCTGGAGGTAGATTGTGAAGGCATTTCTTCGTTTTCCAGGCTCCTGGACACATCTGCACCAAAAAGTGGGGGTCGGGTGTAAAAAACAAACTTGCATACTTGCATTGGTTCTACTGGTGTTCCCATGAAACAGTGGCCATAGCTTGTGGAGGTGATGACCAGGAGCTCCCTATCAAGACATCCAAACCAATGACCTACACTTAGTTTATAAACATTTTTGGCTGGCCAGAATAATGCAATTGCATAATGATAGTATAAGGATTTCATATACAATTTTGTTTATCAGTTGAAATAATGGAACAAATTTTGGAAAAACAGCAACCAAGCTTTTCCTTATTTCATTCCAGCCCCTGATAAACACATGTACAAGTAGTGCTTCAAGAACTTGCAAAACACAATGTGCAAATCATCTTGTTTTTCACATGAGATAACAGTGCATCTACACCATAGCGAATGGACCTTACATTTAATGATCTTTCATGCCATCTAAAAATGTTTTAATGATTATTTTTCTCTTTCCAATCTTGGGTATTCTAGGAATTTACATATAGTTTTTAATAGTCAGATGTCCTATTACATGTGGATTAATACACAGGCTTAGAACTACAGCACGTGAATCAAATATATTAATTGTTTACTTCTCATCATAGTAAAATCCTTCATTTTTCACATTTCAGTATAGCCTGGTCTACTGGACTAATAATTTGTGCAGGACTCAGAAGCAATCTAATCTATTCCTACTTCAGACTGGGTCATAACTGAGGTGTATCCCGCTGATTCTAATACTCTATCTGGAAGTGCTGATTTCCCCACTGTCTAGAGAAAGATAAAAGCTGTTGAACCAAGCCAAGTAGCAATAAAATGTCTGAGTGGATTATATTTTCATTTGGAAGGTTTCTTCCACAATGTGCAGAATTTTGAGTTAGAGGAAGAATTTATTGCCTTAACTGAATTGACAGCAGAAGTTGAATAGTCTCTCCTGAATACTGACTAGCACATAGCACTGAAATTGGCTCCTCAAATAAGCAAACTATTAGGGTGTCTGCCGTAATGTATTCTAGCTGTTGGCCTTCAATCAGAAATAGAGACCACCCATTAGATATGGGCTCCTCATGTCAAGGGTATATACTACTGTTTGCCTGACTTCTAACTAGGCACATGATATAGGCCTAAGGTGCTTTATGTTGAATTCTATAATTTAACATTACAGGGAAAAGGATATTTGAGGTGAGGCTTCTCTGCAGTACCTTCATGTTTATTTTACATACTGTATGAGGTAAGGAATATTAGGTTTGCCACTTGAAACTATAGTTTCTTATTACATATTAGTACAATAAACTGTGGTTTTCTTAAACTACAGCTTGTTCACAACCCAGCATATTAATAGACTTCTAAAACTTTATTAATACTATTATGGTTCCCACAATCAATGCCATTTCAGTTGTATGGTATAGTCCAGTGTTGGTGAACCTATAGCATGGAGCCCTTTCTGTGGGCACCCGACATCGCCCCTTCATAGCCACCTGTATTCAGGTTAAATTGCTGTATTAGCACTTTGCAAAAAATTAGTGGGCTTTGAATCGCAGTTTGGGCACTTGGTCTCTAAAAGGTTGGCCATCACTGGTATAGTCTGACACCCAACTGAAATGTATCTAGACTAGAGGTGTGAAGCCCTCCCCCCCCCCAAAAAAAAACACCAGAAAAATCAAAAATAATTTTTTCTGTTTTTGTTTTTCCTGAAGCCTTTTTGTTTTTGCCCCGAAAAATTGGAAAAATGGGGGGAAAAAAAGAAAAATTGAAAATAAAAATAAAAATAAAAATGATTATTGAATGTTTTATTTTAGCATGATGAATAAAATATTTTAAGACAGGGTATTCAAATATTTTTCAAATCATTTCTAAAAAATATGCATAGTATCAGATTATTCTAATTTCTGTGCACTGTGGACAAGCAAGTCCTAGGTTACAAACTGAGCTCTCCTGTGCAAAGACAAGATGCATTTCTTCCTTTAGGAGGTGCTGCTATTGACACAAGAAAAAGGTTTCACTTTTGTTTTTTCATGTGGTGGGTGGGTATGTTTGGTTCTTTTCTGTCCCCTTCACTACCCCTCAAAGCACAGGAAGAAAATGCAATTTACCAAGTCAAAATCTCCATAGTCATATTT
Organism: Phrynocephalus versicolor; assembly: GCA_023846285.1. NCBI lineage: Eukaryota > Metazoa > Chordata > Lepidosauria > Squamata > Agamidae > Phrynocephalus > Phrynocephalus versicolor. The sequence goes on along the minus strand of JAHTLZ010000129.1, from coordinate 72,431,528 downwards.
TATGTTCCCAAAGTTACAGAATGACTTTCAAGCTGTAAAAGCAAGGGGGAGTGCTAATGTAGCATTTTTTCCAAATTTTCTGAAAATCTCCAGGGGAGGGGTCTGAAACCCCACCCCACCCCCCAAGAAAAAAATGGGGCTTTGTTACAAGCTTCAGAATTTCTGGAAACTTTACATCTCTAATCTAGATTATCCATTTTCCTCTAGGAATGCCTGCAACTGGTTATCTTTCATCTTCTTACTCAGTTTACACAGGTAGGGGATGATGGCATATGGAGCTATCATTATTAAAATGATCCATCGCTAAATTGGATTTCTTTGAAATGGACCTTGTAGTGGTTTCCTTTAGATGGGAAAGTAATATACCTTCCAGTAAGGAAACATTAATGGTGTGAGCAGCCAATTCTATGGACATTTCCTTTCCTGATTTTAAGTGTCACAATAGGCAAGGATCTAAAGAGGACATTATGGTTTTGCAACATGAAAGTGCCATTTTCACCTCCTCAATCTCTTTTATTTATTTATTTATTTATTTATTTATTTATTTATTTATTTATTTATTTATTTATTTATTGACCACCCTATTTTCCCATAGGGAACTCTGGGCGGTGTACAAGACAAGCAGTCTGCTAATTCTTGAGCACACAGCAGGCTTTCCAGAAAACACCTTTGGTTTCCTCCCAAACCAAGTGATGATTGGAAGCTGCCTTAATTAGTTGGAAATTGCTGCTTCTTTTGATGACTTTGAGTTTTTTCTAATGTCTTCAGGGTACTTCCTTGACTGGTTCCAGGTTTATTTCATGGGAGCATTTCTCCATCTACTATCTAGTCTTCATAATTGTGTGTGTTGTGTCGTTACAATCGTAAGCAACTTTTCGTGATTCCATGTCCATGGAGTCTTCTTGGCAGGAATACTGGAGTGGTTTGCCTGTTCCTACTCCAGATGTCTACAACACCTGGTATTCCCTGGTGGTCTCCCATCCAAGTAGTAACCAGGGCTGACCCTGCTTAGCTTCTGAAATCAGGCGAGATCGGATGTGCTTAGGGCATCCCTTAACTCCTCTGTAAACCATAGAGAAGGCCAGACTCTTCATCAAGAAGAATGTTTAGAGGCAATTAGGTCTACAGTTTGGGTCACCTCTGAGTACCAGTGGGTGACCAGAGTGTTGACTGGAGCATTGGCCATATTAGCTGGAACATTTCCTAGGGCATTTTAGAAACAAGTGAGACCCATCAAACTTTGGGGGCAGGCCACGGTAATAGGTTGCTGCTTAGTTGTGCAGAGTCAAGTTTCAACAGGAAATGATTTGACCTACATGGGATAGGACTTAAAAATCACCATTTTCAGATCATCCTTTTCCAATCTTGACATGAACATCAGATTGAGGGTGAGATCTGCAACATGTGTTGGCCCCGTGGCATATTGGAACAGGCCCATGGCACCATGGCTTCCATGAACTCCAACCCTACTTGAGTCAACTGTGTATCTTCATGTATGTTGACATCTTCCAATAGTAAAAGGTCTGGAGGACCTCAATATAGCAGCAGATAATCATTCTGTTAAGTCTGGTAGGGAATATGTTGGGTCACAAGGAGAGAGGTACACCACCACCAGTCTTGTTTTGTCCCAGTGATTCAGCATAAAATGAAGACCCTCCAGATCTGAACACAGCAGGGCAGAGATCCTGCTGATGTTAATCAATTTTCTATGCACCACAGCAATGCCCCTTTTCACAGACTTTTTACGTGTGTCAAAATTACATTGTCTGTTGAAGGATTATTACAGAGAGAGAGCCAACAGACTTCTAGACTCAACAGGAAGGTGATTATAAAACAAAATGTGATATTACTGCAAAGTTTGAAATACCTGTGCATTGTGCTCAAAATTTGGATTGGGTTATGATGATGGAAGCTGCTCACCAGGTTGCACTTTACAGTCATCAGCAGATCAAGTTATTATGGCTCGAGCTAAAGAAGCAAAATCATACTGTTTTTGCATGAGTGCACATGTGTGTTTTTATGCACACATGAACCTCATCCATCTATCTACATCTATATATTATGTATCTCTCCTTTTCCCTCTCTCTTCAGAATGAGCCATAACAATTTGATCTGCTGCTGGCCTTGGGTACAGAAATAGAATTCAATTACTTCTGTGGGTACTGTGAATGTATTTTAGCCTGCATGTTTTGATCATGTGCGTGTCAAAGTAAGCTGTCAGTCATAAAGATATCCTGTGAATGCAAAGGGGAAAAAAACCAATAAAACTTGTGTTTAAGAGCAACATTTTGCATGACAGCTACACTTTCTGGAAAAGATAAAAGTATGTCTGATTCACAAAATCTGCCTAATTTCTCATACTTGCAATTCATTCTATCAGTTTGCTCACATTTTTAAATTCCAGTATTTCATACCAAACACATGAGAGTTTGTCTGAAATTTTGAAAGGATCTCCATATCTTGAGTATCTGTGATTAGATCTCCTATAATGATGTACAGTGGAACCTTGACTTACATGCTGCTTGACTTGCAGCATATTTGACTTGCAGCAAGAAGGGGCCTGTTTGACTTGCGCCGCAGGCTCTGACTTACAGCTCGGAGCCCCGGCGCAAGGCCCCGGAATTGGGTGGCAGCCATGACCCAGCATCGCGTCTGCCGCCTCCAAACTGCTCCTGCCTTCTTCCCCTCCTCCGGCAGTGGCGGCTTCGGCGAGGCCAGCTCAGAGCACCTGGAGCTGGTCCTCGGCCTCACCAAAGCCGGTGCTGCTGCCGGAGGAGAAGAAGGGCCGGGAGCTCGGGGCTGGCCTCGCTGGTTAGACAGTTGGCTCAGTCTTGTAAAAAATCTGGCTGCAGAATTCTGGTCCACAATGGAAGCATTTTAGTTGGGGAGCTGTACAGTTGTGGTAAGCATAGAGTTGTTCAGAACTTGGAATGTCAGGTTAGAAATCAGTAAAACTTAAATGTTAGACATTGTTGCTATGAACATTAAAAAGTGGAGGCGTATAACTTGTGGACTATAATTCCACTGCCTGCTGCTCTCTTTGAAGAGACATTTCATTTACATCCCCAGAAGGAATCTCCTATCCCAGTCAAATTGCTGTTTTTGGGGGGGTCTTTTTCATCATCTGGAACGGATTAATCCAATTTCCCATTACTTTCTATGGGAAAAGTTTGTTTGACTTAAGGCATGCCTGACTTATGTCTAGACCTCCGGAATGGATTAATGACGTAAGTCAAGGTTCCACTGTTTCTACAAAAATTGGCTCCACAACAGCCACACTAACTAAAGAGCATGACATGGCAAAGCCAGAGAAAAATGAATGGGTGGGGGTGGAACGCAAGGTCTCTTTTGCTATAACTGCCTCCCCATAGTGGTGCTATACTGGCCAACAACTCCCATCATTTCCAGAATCAAAGGAGATGCCTTCACTGAATAGGCTGAAATATACATTTGGAAACCAACTGGATTTGTAAGAGTTGTGGTGGTGCAAACAGTGAAGAGAACTCATGAACTGGTCACACAATAAAGAATAGGGGAAGTATATGCTATACAGTGGTACCTTGTATAAAGGAATCAATTCGTTCCAAATGAAATTATGTTAAGCAAATTTTCCTTTATACAAATTCCCATAGGAATGCATTGAAAATGGAGTAATCCCATTTTTATGTTGTATGGATTTTCCCCATAGGCAATTATGTTAATCAAGTTTCCCCTATCTCCGGAATTTTTTATGTTGTACAAATTTTATGTTATACAAGCTGTTTGTTATACAAGGGTCCACTGTATATACAATCTGTATACCGCTCTCTCATCTTCCGTTTTGTTCTTTAAAAAAAAGGCATTTGCAGTTGTTATGCCACAGTTAATGCTGGGAAATCTGTGACACACCACAAACTCGGTTTTGCCTCTGCCACTTCTTATGGTTCTTGTGCTACACAGCACAACATGGCCTGGGTCCAAGCTACGGGGCTCAGCTAAGGTCATCAGGAGAGGCCTTTCTCTCCATGCTACTCCCCTCACAGGTACAAGAAAGGGCCTTCTCTTTTTCTGCTCCCAGAATTTGGAACTCCCTCCCGCTGGTGGCCAGGACTGCCTCATCTCTGCTATCTTTCCAGAAGCAGGCAAAGACCTTCCTCTTCAGGCAAACCTTCTCTGATTGAGGGACAATTATGTGAAATTTAGAAAGATTACCATGCATGATTGCATTGACTGATTTAACACCAGTGTTTCCCATGTTAGTTTCCACCCCTCATAATGGGTTTTTTCTTTTTGTGTGCTCTTTGTAGCTTTAATGTTACATTTTAAATGTTCTAAGTTGCCTCTTCAAATTCCCTGTTCTTAACTTGAAAATGTCTTAAATGTTCCAGGCTGTATATTGTCCCTCATTATTGTAAGCTACCTTGGGTCCTTTTCCAAGGAGAAAGGTGGGGTAAAATATTCAAATATATAAATAAAATTAGTAGATATTTGCCTAATGTGTATTTATTCATGCATTCCTTTGGTGAAATAAGCCCTGGAAAGGGGGGGGGGAACCTAGCATGACAACAAATGCCTTGCCTAGCAGACAATACATGCTTGAATTTTTAAAATCTCATCTGTGAGAACAAATGAAACTATAGAAGATTTACATGCATACATCAAGGAGAAGTAGAAAAGGCAGCCAATTGCTCTTATGTTCTCCTTCAATATCTCCAGTAAAGTCTACCTGGGTGTCATGAGGGGGAGTGAATATCCATACATAAAAATCTACTTTTTCTTCTTCCCCACCCAAGCTAATTTCAAAGATGCCTTTATATTCTTGCCCATGCTGGACTCTCTTGTGATGCTGCTTGCTTTCATATTTTGGGTGATATGTAGGAGCATGCCAGTCCTGTATTGGCATCTTGTGGGACTAGAGAGGTCTTGATTCTCAGGGTTAATGCAATTAGGCAGATGATTTGCCTCAATTAAAAACACAAGCCCTGTGAAATGGCTCCTGGCTCCATCTCCTCATTTATAGACACCATCCATTCTGGGCATCACTTCCCTTATAATTGGGGTGTGGGAGGGTAAAAATAATGTTATGTCCCTTTGTAGCAGTGTGCACATTTGTAGAGGTAGATATTAGGAAAGTAAGTGTTAAGTTCAGTGTACTCTACCGTCACAACAATACATGTATTATTATTGACAGTACTCAAATGACAAACATTTAACTACTTTAGTAGATTTTCCCACAGTGGTCTCCTAGAAACATACCAATGATGACCTTTGTAATGCTCATAAGAAAATAATTAAGACAGTACAATGTCTATGTTCTGGTGCGGACTGCTGAGAAGATGTGATTCTATAATGACAATCCTTGGTTTACTTTCATGGTTCTTTTAAGGATTAGCTTAAGATACTGCTAGTGTAGCACTCTGGACATTCAGAGGTACCATATAGTTATTATTTTATTATGAATACTATTGGATGTAAAAGAGAATTCAAAGTGTAATTTAGACAATGCGAAGTTTATATGTGCACTGCACCATTAATTTTAACTGATCCACAGTCTTTCACATAAAAATAAGTCTCAAACCAACTTGCTCATTTGTAAAACTGCACAGGGAGTGCCTGCATCTTGTTACACATGGGTGGTGCAAGAAGCTGTTTCTGAGCAGGAGTTCATAAATGAGTTAGAAAAAGCAGTGGTATCTGGTGTGTGTGTGTGTGTGTGTGTGTGTGTGTGTGTGTGTGTGTGGAGGGGTATCTTAAAAATGAAATGTTGTGTGAGACTTTTAATAGAATGGGGGGAAAGGCAGAAAAACTGCTATGGCTTTCCCTGCGCACTGATGAAAAAGCAAGGCTCTAAATGAAGTTTGTAATTTTGCAAACATTGCCTTGGTTTGTGTCTGAAGCTGCAGTGGGGCATAAGCATGGGAAAGTATATAGTGTGGTAGTTGCTTCATCAGAGCCTCTCTGCAGTGAGGCAGCTGCAATAACTGCAGGGAGTGGAGCGTACGGCCCCAATTTCTTCCTTCCCCGCCCCACTTGGTGTAACAGTGATGTCTTGGGAGAGTCACAGCAGCTCCGATGACCTAAGTCAAAGAGGATTGGCTCAGCTGCTCCTGCTCTGGGATTGCTCCAGGCATTTGATGGGATGAAAGTGCTGCAGTGAAGCAAGGTGGCTTAGTGACTCAGCACTTTTTTCTCTTTCTCTTTCTCTCTTTCTCCTCCACCCCCCTTCTTCCCTGCTGCAGTATTAACTCTCTCTTTGCATGGGAGGCAGGAAACATGCTGGCTGACTTCTCAGATGACAGCTGCTGCAAGCCATAAGAGGGCAGAACAAAGCAGTGTTGAAAGTCCAGGTTATACTGAACTTGGAGTGAGATGGAACAGCTTAATAGAGCATTTCTTTGTATTCACAGGCTTCCTCTCTATTATCTTTCAGGGAAACAGTGTGCAAAGAATGTACAGGCATGAGTGTGTCATAATTCACAGGGCACAGAAACTTCTTTCTTACAGCTTAATTGTATGATTCAAGGGGGTTGCTAGTCCGTAGTATTGTAATCAACATACCTAGCATTGAGAAGAACATCATTTTGGCTTCTTCAGGTGATAGAATCATAGAATTGGATGAGACCTCAAGGGCCATCCAGAGTAACCCCCTGCCATGCAGGAACCCCCATCACAATATTTCCGACAGATGGCCATCCAGCCTCTTCTTAAAAACCTCCAAAGAAGGAGACTCTACCACCCTTCATGGCAGAATATTCCACTGTCAAACAGCTCTAACTCATGAAGTTCTTCCTAATGTTCAAATGGAATCTCTTTTCTTGCAATTTGAAAACATTGCCCAGTGTCCTGGTCTCTGAAGCCATGGAAAACAAACCTGTTCCCTCTTCAATATGACACCCTTTCAAGTATTTAAACATACTGGTAGCTATCATATCCCCTCTCAGCCTTCTTTTTGAAAGGCTAAACCTTCCCAGTTCCCTAAGTTGTTCCTCATAAGACATTTCTTCCACACCTTCAACCATCCTGTTCGCCCAAAGGTGTACCACAACAAGACTTCCAGCAACCTGGTATGATCATGACTCATGATTACTTTTTAAAATGTGAAGTGAGCTTTCGGCTTTGTTCCCCTTTGCACATGAGAAGAGGACATCGCTATTCACATGGCTGCCTTGCATGGGATGGGGTAGGGGAGTTTCCTCTTCCGCGCAGTGTGCCTAGTGGCTGACTACATACTCCCTGTCATTCTGCATGGAGAGACAGTTTGTGTGCATTCCAGCATCAAGCACGAGACATATATATTTTCTTTTCTGAAACACAACTAATCTAGGAGATACTGAGATCCCGTCACAAGTACTGAAAAGAGTTGGCAGTCTTCTGGATTACCTTTGCTAGCTGACTCCTAACACAGGATCAACAGAGTCACTGGCATGCAACTATAAAGCTACGTTTGCACATGCAGAGTGCATAATATATTGATGGTGCATGGGGAACATTCAGTCCATCAACAGCCACGTTATATAATCACTTATGGAAACCTAGCCACATACTGCTGTTTAAAAATACTTTCTGCAGGATTGCTTTGAGTCTTCTGCAGACAAGTTGGCTGCTACCTTCTCCCATCATCCATGTACATGTAAAGTCTGGAGTAGAATTCATTTTATTAAAATAGTATCTCGGAAATGTAAGTCTATGGAAGAGTATCACTGAAATACTAATTTCAAAGTACTAATTTCAAGACACTTATTTTTCTGTCCTTATGATGCCACAGCACTAGAGATGGGCACAAAATGATTTTATTTCATTTTGGGGTTTTTTTTTGTTTCATTCCTTAATGAAATGAAAAACAAACTGCCCCCTCAAAGAAAAATGAAATGAAACAAAATGGAATTTTTTGTTTCATTCAGCTTCGTTTTTCATTTTCCCATAGGAATGCATTGCTTCAACGCATTCCTATGGGAAACCGCTTTTAAAAGCTGGTGGTCCCCCCCCCCGCCGCCGCCACATGCTTTTAAAAGTTTTTTTCCATCCCAAAGCAAGTGCCAATCAGTTTAGAAAGCTCATGGTCCCCTGAATCTCATGCGCCAGCTGATCGGCAGCACGAGAGCCCAAACCATCCACCTGAACATTTTCAGAGGGCTCCTGCCTAGCTGTCATTCGCTGGGTGCCTTTAAAAAAGGCCCAGTCGGCTCCAGGGGTTACCTGGTGCTGACTGGGCCACTTTTAAAGGGGTCCAGCTGATGACAGCTCGGCAGGAGCCATATGAAAAATAGTTGGGTGGACAGTTCCAGGCTCTTGTGTTGAACTCTGGGCAGTTCCGGGCTCTTGCCCACCTGACCATTTTGAAAAAAATAAAGTTTAACAAGACCACAGTTTCCCCGCACCCAACCAGGTGGGGGAAACTGCAGGCTGTTTAAACTTTTTAATTTTTTTTTTAAAAAAACCATTTTGCCACCTCAAGCACCAATAAGCTGGTGTGTGGGGCTTCAGGTGGCAAAAAAAAGTTAAAAAAACTCACCCACTTTCCCCCAGATGGGGTTGGGAAAAGTGCAGGATTTTTAAACTTTTTATTTCTTTGCTGCCCTAAGCCCCATGCACCAACTGATTGGCGCTTGGGAGTCCAAAAAAAGTTGAACTAAATGAAAAAAACAAAAGAAACCCACCCTCCCCAAAGAGAAATGTAACAAAATGAAACAGATTTTTTTCCATTTCGTGCCCACCTCTACACAGCGCCATTGTTATACTTGAAGCAATTCTAAACAGTCTGATTATTGGAGTTTTGTAAGACACTTGAACACCATGGGTTCATTATGAGAGCCAAGTCGCTACTCTAATGACAAAATATATCCAGAGCAAAGTGGAGACACAGTCTGAAATTCTGTATGATCAGTAATCTTTGTTTGCTTTTCTTCCCATGAATTATTTAATTTCCCTTACACACTGCCATATATATTGATTGGGAACTAAGCACTGAAGGTTCTCTGGACAAAAAAAAAAGTAGCCTCTGGGCAGGCTTGTCTGGAAAGAAAAATCAGTCTGTATCCAAATGGAATATTGTCAATTTCCATGCCTTTCCTACCCACCTTTTTTCTCTCATGCATAGCGTGGGAAAGAGACCATTAATAAAATGAAGCATATCTCTGTGGAATGTGGAAGATCTGTGACTACAACCTCCTGCAGGTTTCACAGAAAAATCTTACAACCAGCCAAAATGGGGGGAAATGGGCCAGAGGTACAGATCAGGGCTTTAATAGGAAGATCAGGGAGGGATCTTACTGCTTTATACAATGCCATCTTCCCAGTTTTAGACTTTTGATTATTTAGGTGTACAGGGAAAGGCTTAACCCTCTCCTTCTTAATCTGAATCTCATCTGAACTGCTATCATTTTTTAAAATTCAGACAACCATGATTCCAAATCAACACCATGTCTACTGTGGCCCATTGTCTGCTTTCACAAACAGCACATGATATATGAAACCAGATGAAACCAAGATGAACTATAAATTGGAAGCCTCCCACCAACTTTTCTCAGACTGAAGAAGCTAATTGGATAAGTAGTGAAATCACCCAAGAAAAGAAGTCCAGTTGCCATGACTCAACTCCCAGATAACCTCACCTGGCTGTCTGAGAATCTCCACAGACTACATGATATATGCACACAGGATTTTTTGGTCTAGCTTAGTGATAAGTTTCTTAGTGAAACAAACTTTTATTACCCCGAGAGCCTGATGTGAGTTTGGTTACATCCTATTCTTCCATTTGGCATGTGATTTATTAAATCACAGTTCCTCTGTGATATATAAATTAGGAAATTGTGATTCAAATGTCTGCTCCTTAAACCCAAATTTAAAACAAACTTCTTTAGTTTGTTTCTTTATTCGTGATCCCATAATTTTGTTGAACCACAAATGTATGCATCAGATATATCCATGATTGTAGGGAATTTATTCTGATGTATTTCTTTCTATACTAGGTTACCTTTGCACAATGTGTGAAAAATTGTCTGAATGAAAATTGTGTGTGTGTGTGAAAGAGAATGTGTGTGTATGATCATATGAAGGTACATGAATTTCATGCATTAGACAAGGTGGGACCTAGCTCACAAAAGTTTATGCTATGTGAAAACTAGTAGTCTAAGGGAATGGTATCTATCTAGGTATCCATAGTTACTCTTTCATATTATTTACTTCTTTTTATACTATGAAAGTCTCCTGTGGAATTAATGTGTGGACATATTTCCACTTTTTGCAGATTCTTTTTATTTCAGTCATTGTTACTCACAAAATTGATTTATAACTAGTTGCTTCCCATGCTGTATACATCAGTCACTTTCTATTAGCCTTATGAAGAAGAAAGGAGATTTGTATACGGAAAATGAGACCATGAAAGACTTCATGTCTGAGAACAATGCCATTTTTTCATAATACTAAAGACTTGCCTGATTTTGTTTTCTTGCATTGAATTAGCACTGTGTTTCATTAACAACATTGTTTGCAGTATGCCTGCCGAGCAAGTATTTAGCTTTGTCCAGATACATCTATGTCAACATGAATCTTTTATATGCAATCTTATAAAAATCACTGCAGGATATCTACAAAAGAATACTTTTTGGCCTGTAGTTTGCCCACAAAGAAGTAGAGCATGTCAAACATAATTTGCTGATTGGTTTCCTAATGGCTATGTACTCCTTGCATATACTTCTTTCATTGCCACCTAGAGATTAATCTGTATTCATTCAGGAATGTTGTATATATTCTGCAGTAACATTTACTGCTACCAAAAAAATATGCTGAGTTCTTCTCTCTCTCCCCACTCCCCCAACAAAGCATTTCTCTTTGATTCACTTTGACAATGTATGAATCCTTAGGGATGCATCCTAACAGAAATTATGAGGAGGTGTTGGACCAGAAGCATGTCTCATTCACATCCATCTACACATGCCAAGCCATCTGTCTTGTGCCAGCTCCCAGTGTTCATTGGCTGTCAACAGAACAGGCGACAATAAATGCAATAACACAAGGGACAACATTGGTAAAACAATGCAACTATACTTGATTCTGAGAAACATCAGAGTCCTGTAGCATTTTAAAAACTAGCACATTTATTAATAATAGGAGCTTTTTGTGGATTTTGTCCATTTCATTAGCTTCCAGGTTAGCACAAAGTACCAAGGAATGCATCAGACTTAAAGTCACCATGAGCTACTTTTCTTAAAAGTTATTTGTTGGATGCATTTGTCAATGCATTTGTGATTGCTGTTGTGAGTTTTTCGTGGCTGTTTGGCTGTGTTCTGGAAGTTTTTATTCCTGACATTTCACCAGACTCTGTAGCCAGCTTCTTCAAAGGGCAAAAAGCCCAGGGAACTAGGAATTATCTCTGTGCTCTGGGGTATAGAATGAGTGAGGTGTTTTAAAGTTTTGGAAAAGGGGAAACTCATCCTATGCAGGAGAGTAGGTGTTAGTCATTGTACTGTGATGGAGAGATTAAGAAGTTCCACTGCAATCAGGGGTGGCGGCAATCTTTCTCTCTGGTTGATGGGTGTTGTTTGCTGTTATATTTTATGAACTGATCACTGGTGCTTGTGGCCCAGTGGGAGTAAATGAACTTTGAATTTTTTCAGGCTGTAGTTTTTAGTACTGGAAGCCAGGCTTTGTTGATTTTTGGACTTTCTTCTTTTCTGTTGAAATTGTGCTTGTATTTGTGGATTTCAATGGCTTCCATGTGTAGACATAGTAATTGATAGTTTTGTCATTCACTACTTCTATGTCCTGGAAGAGGATTTCTTGTCCAGTTGTCCAGTCCTTTATCCCCTCCCCCATCTTCTGTCACTGGAGCCCCAGCTATAGTCTGGCCCCTAACAATGTCTGTGGAACAGTGAAACCCCCCCCCTGTTTAAAACGTTTGAGGACCCCTGATCTATACTCATCTACCTCAAATCTGAAGAGAAATGAGATATGAGAAAACCACCAGTAATTTCTTTTCCTCAGGGAAGCCAAATCCTGGGAAGTGGTGCCCACAAAACAAGTAGCTGCTGAGAAAACTGGGAAGCCTGCAACACTATTTTGGTGCACTCCAGAAAATTGGATGGCATAGTTCATTTCAAGGCTTTACTACTTGCAAAGTCTCCTTTGCTTATGTGTATTATCTGCTTGATTGCTTAGTCATCTCATTTTCTCTGTTTCAGGTTCTTTGTGATTACTTTGTTTAGTTCTGCTCGCTGAGAAAAAAACTGTCTCTTAAACTGTCTCTTAAGCAAATATTGCCCCTGGTTGATTCTTTCTTGTCCAAACGTTTGTCCTTTCTGGAAGATTTGCAGTGTTTGAGGGAAATCAACTTCAATCAGTGATTAAATGACCTTTTTCATTTCACTCAGAGTTATTAATGGTTCTACTGTACTGCCCCTTTCTTCTGCAGTGAATATCTAAAAATCCTTGCCAGTTGTCTTTAACCCTGACAGTTGGTGGAACTGTTGTTTCTAGGCAGAGAAAATGGAAGTAGAAATTGCTACGAAAATGGTGTGCAGCAACTGGGCTCCTCCAGATGGAGATTTTGGTTTTTGATATGTACCTGGTGTATTTCTGTGGTAATCAATCATTCTGCCCCCACTTACTGCAACATATGGCTTTTCTTAGTAAAAGCAGTGACAAACTAATGCCAATAGCCTCCTCCTTCTTCTTCTTCATCTTCTTGGCTTCTTCTGCAGCCTATTTTCTTTTCTTTGCATGTGTTGGGGGTTGGGTGGGGAATTTAGCACCATGGCACTTCCCATTTTCATTTCTGTTGTAAAAGTGTGCTGTTTATATACTGCTCCATAGTGCTTAAAGCACTCTATGGGCAGTGTCTCATTTTGACTACATAGGCTAATCATGCCCTTCTTCCTGTGAGCTGGGTACTCAATTTGCCAATCTTGGTGGGATGGAACGCTGAGTCAGCTTTGAGCTAGTTACCACGGATTGGACCCAGATCACAAGCAGAGTTTTGGCTGCAGTATCGTAGATTAACCACTGTGTCGTGAGGCTCAGTAGCACGTTCTTTCTAGTTACAATTGGCTAGCATAAGAGGAAACAAGCAGGCAAAAGCTCCAGAAGATAAGGTCCAGTAGGGAATTAAAAATATTCTTGAGGTATTTCTACATTGTTTTAGGAAATATTATTGAGGGATTTCTACATTGTTTTAGGAAATAAGCGGAGAGAAGCAGTTTTAAAGGATGTTTTTGAAAGCACACTGTGGAGAAGCCCGGTGAACCCTGCATTTCTTTGTGATAAACTTGGATGAACTGGGGGGGGGGGACTCAAGGAGGAACTTTTTCTGCTATTTGGGAGAGCCGCTGTTGTCATTTCTGCTTCTTTCCTGACTGAAGAAGGAAAATAATTCTTAGTCCAAGATGGTACTTGCAGTTAAAAGATTGAAAATTGGACAATACTTGAGATGTATAAATTAAAATGTTCTAAGTGGCACACCAGATCAAAAAGAAAAAAACCACAGAATTGGGAAGTTGGAGAGAAAGCTGAAAGGATGTCAAAGCCACCAAGCCTGGAGTTTTAATAGTCAAAGATGGGAGAAAACTCAACATGTACATCTGAAGGTTGTGCCCTCTCTATAGCTTACAGTGTACTCAGTTAGCAATTTGCTTACTCATGGACCAAATCCACAGCTAACATTTTTCTCCAGGTTTGTTAAATCAGTGGTTCCCAATCTTGTGTCCCCAGATATTCTTGGACTAAAACTCCCAGTAGCCTTCCCTACTAGCTGTGCTGGCCAGGATTTCTGGAAGTTGTAGTCTAAGAGCATCTGGAGAGCTATGGTTGGGAACCACAGCTTTTATATGCTACCCCCCACTCCCACCCCCAAAAAACCTGTGTACTTCATCTGAACTGGAACCAGCCTTTGAATTTTTAGAGACTGGGATTGACAATATCCTCATCCCTAGAGCAGGCATTGCTAAGTGTAAAGCAGAAACCTTGTGACTGGCACACAGCTAGATATGTAAGTGGCAACCCATGTAGCAATTCACCATTATGATTTATGAAGTTACACTTATGCACAGTAGGATTTGGGCTGTAATCTAATGTCTGCATGTCTGTTAGTGGTACTGTATTGAGCTTGTGTTCATCTTGGGATGCAGTTTATCTGCAGAGCTCATAACTGACTCATCTAGCCAAAATTACGTATTTCCACAAGTCTTCAATATCCTTGCCCTCAGTTCTAATCACCCAACCTAATCAAACCTGAATCTAATCCATCTGTAGGATTTGACTGAAACAGAGAAATAAAAATTGATGGAGGAAACGCCAATCATTTAAGATATGCATATGATATGGTTATTATTGGCAAAAAGCAGCATTGACTTGAAATGAGTGCTGATGAAGGTGAAAGAAGAAAGGGCAAAAGCAGGACTGCTGTGGAAAGAAGCATGAATGGAATCCAGCCTCTCTACACCCCATGTAGGGGGCATTTTATGGTTTGCATTTCAAGAGCACCTGCAGACTATACCTGGTGTCTGCAGAATTTAAATCAGTAGCATTGCAGCTCCAAGCACTGATTAGTAACACGATTGCTGCTTTGAGTTGCAGGGTCCTACCTGATTGCACTTTGGAAAACCAGCAGGACCAACTACGTACTTTCACACAGCCGAGTTGTTTACAGATATTGTTTATATCTGTTAGCAGTCAAAATATGATTTACGTATTGCTGTTGCTTCCCCATCTAGGGTCCAATAGCTGCTGAACAACTGGTGCTCCCTATCAGTAGAACAGAGGACTGAGGGAAATATGTTCCACTACCTACCACTCCCCCATTTCTTCTATAGCCATAAGAAGCTGTCATTTAGGCTGTGGCATGACTGTTAAATAGCCATATACCTCTTCCTGATGGATGGAGGCTCGAAAATGTGCTGTGTTTCAATGGGAAAGAAGCAGAAGGTGAGAGACTGACTGGCTAATTAGCCATGCAACTGCTGGACTGACTTCTACAGAAAACTCTTTCTCTCTCCTCCACTCCTTCCACCTGCAGCCTGTCGTCCCCGCCTCCACCCTCCATCTCCCCACCCTCCTCCACTCTCCAATGTTAAATTATTGCATAGGGGGAATGAATCTATTCCACTAGGTCTGTAGGGAACTCACACACCAGTAGCAGCCTGGCTAATACCAGCATCAATCAGTTAGAGGCACCAAAGAACAAAAATGAGATGCTGCCCACAGGCGCTCCCATTGTTTGTCAGTCAACCATAAATATTGATTCATAAATATGCAGGGCCTCCTCTTATGCCTAAGAAAGAAATGACAAATGTGAGAGTAGAGGAGATTTGAGAACAGAGCAAAGTCAACACTCGGCAGCTGACAAGGGAACAACGAGATGTGAAACCGGTTCTTTTAAAATCAGGGGGAGAAGGCAATGCATTTTGACTTGTTGTATGAACAGGCATATTGAAACAAGAAAACAGGTTCAGAGATGGAGTGATGAACTTAGGGTCATGAAGGGCACAGCTTCCTCAATACAAGGGTATAAGAAATGTACACTGACTCATGACCCATTTGGCCCAGTACTCTCAGTATTGGCAGGCAGTGTCTAGATCAGGGCTATCCAAACTTCGGCCCTCCAGTTGTTTTGGACCACAACTCCCAGAATTCCAAGCCTGTATTGTCAGTGACAAAGGACTGTGGGAGTTGTAGTCCAAAACATCTGGAGGGCTGAAGTTTGGACACCACTGGTTAGATTATCTGAGGTTTGAGGATTCGGATGCTTTCCAGGTCCTAACTGGAGGTATCTGGGCTTGAACCTGCCCTCTCCCCAAAACATTACTCAGAGTTCCCGGCTATCCAAGTTCCAAGGTTTGCTATCCAATTCTAACTGGAAGTTGAGTCATGGCAACTGGACTTCTTTTCTTGAGAGATTGAAATGTTTCGCTGCTCATCCAAACAGCTTCGTCATTCTGAGGAAAGCTAGTTGTGAGTCCTCCATTTTATAGTTCACTTTGACCTCACGTCACCCTGGTCTGAAATAGGCTCATAAGATAAACAATGGCCTGAATAGGATTATTAGGTAGACAATGATCTCAATGGGCCTTTAAGTGAACAACGACCTAAGGCGCTGAAACCCATAAAGTATAGGTCATTAGCTATGGCCTTGGTGGTGGAGGCATGTAGTATTTTTGATTTGTCTGGACAATGTTGAAACCACTGCCTGGTAGGTAGCAGATAGACTGTGCCTATTTCCCCCCACCTCTGTTGAGAGAGGGGTTTTCAATGCTCACATGAATGACTTTCCTGACCCCTCTCTCAAACCACCTATCTTCTCTGACTAATATATCTTTGAATGAGTGCCCTTTGTCTTTCAAGTGGAGGTGTACTGCTGATTCTGGTTCTGAGCTGTTGGGCCATCCGCCTATTTAATGGTTGTTTAGCTTTTCTAGTGTAGAGGTCTGCACACTCCTCACTGCATTGGCCTGCATATACTATATTGCTTCTTGTGTGTTTTGGTGTTGGGTCCTTTGGGTGGACGATTCTCTGCTTAGTGCTTGTGGGTCAGGGAAGCCATTCACATGAGCATTGAAAACCCCTCTCTCAACAGAGGTTGGTGGGCTAAGGCTTATATGGGGGTATATGGCATTTTCTTTCTTTTATCACATTTAATTTTTATATCCTAATTTTATAGTGTATATTTGTATATTGGATGTTTTTATTGTTATTTTATTTTATTCCTAGTATCTATTGTTTTTTCTTTCTCACTTTGCACATTTTGTGCACTTACTCTTCTTGCCTGTTCTTTACATTGGGAGCTGTGTAACAAGTAGATTTCCCCGATGTGGGATAAATAAAGATTTATCTTTTATCTTATCTTATCTTATCTTATCTTATCTTATCTTATCTTATCTTATCTTAATGAAATCTATTTGTAAACCTCTGAAAATACAATGCTGTCTTATCTAATAAGGCACAATCTACATTTCTTGTCCTGAATTTTTCAGCAATACCTCAGAGCCTTTCCAATATTTTATCTAGTGTCTGATTCTGGGAGCATAGGGAGAGCAAACAAAAAGTAGAAGTTGTCACAGAATCTGAGAAGGACAATCCTCCTTGACCTCTAATCAGCATCAGATTAATAGCCACCATGAAGTAACCTTCGGAATTTATCCACTTCATTTTAGAGACTAATTAGGCTCTTTAGGAAACTGGCAAGCTGTTCGTATAGTGTCACAAAACCTGGGTCCCATGAGGTGAGTAGAGTTGCCACATGGCCTGTTTTAACCTGGCCTTCTGTTACTTTGGATTGATGCATTCCTCCTGAATCATATTACACAGAAGCTGTTAACACTTGCACTGCTTGCCAATACCTTTCTGGGCTTATCTCAAGATTCTTTTAACCTTGAAAGCTGTAAACAAATAAGAGGGCCTGGTTATCTGAAGGATCTTTTCCCTTTCAATAAATCAGTGCAGTCATTACCATCTACAGAAGAACCCCTTTGAGCATTGTGTTATGTGTTACCTGCAGGTAACGGCTTGCTGCACACACAGGGGGAAGCACTTTCCTGGGTTGCTCCCAAACTCAGGAAAGTACTCCTTTGTCCTCTATGTTCTGTTCATATACATGGACCTACTGAAATTCATGTGATTGTGGTGGCGACAGGGCCTGTACACCATCCAATACAATGCTCTAACTGACATCTGAGAGGCTGCAATGTAGAGCGCTTTCACTGTGGATGAAAGATACATCTGTTTACCTAGACTTTTTCCTGATCTCCAGCTGCATCATATCATATTCCATGGCTTTTATGAAGCATTGTACAAATTCTAAAATGAACGGTGGCTTAGAAAGCTTTTTACGCTGTATTTTCGAAAATGCATGAACCTGTGACAAATAAACAAACAGAGATAAAAATATCCTTTTTAAAGGTTACAGTGCTGAATGCATAGTAGAAAGCAACCCCTTTTGCATTTGTTGGGACTTTCTTATATGTAAGCATGTGCACTATTCAACAGCCAACAGCAACAGTAGTAGTAAATTTATTTATGGTCAAAGACCAAAAAGCTGCCAACAGCTTATTCAGATGAAAGACCTGGAACACACAAGCTACCAGTTGTGATTAGTTCTGTTGGGTTAAATGGGTCAATTACAACAAATTGCCTGCTGAATTGCAACACCCACATTATTAATAAAGGGAATGATGTATGAACAGCATGAGGAATAAATTATCCAAAAAAGAATGTCCAAAAGGAGATATCTAGCTTGCTGGGAACATTGGGTGTAGAGGACACATACCCTTTCCACAACAGACTCTCTAGGCTTCTTTGGAATTCTGCTTTTAATACACAGAAGTTAGGCACAGGATATCTCTCTTAAATGTCAATCAAAAGGACTCTTAAGGCAGCATGTGCAGTGCTTCTTTCAGTTTTGGAACCGAAGAACAAGAAGAGGCTATACGTTCCTGCTGATTGTGTCTGTCACATCACACTGGTTTGGAGTGCTTTTTGTTAGCAGCAAAAATCAAGACTTCAGTTTCTTTTTTAATGGTTCTTAGTTTTAGCCATGCTCATGCTGAATTATTATCATGCTTTCCACCAATAGTTCTACAGAGTTGTCCATGTAGTATTTTATTTTTCCAACGGTGTAGTTTCTTTTCCAATTGTTTTTTTTCTTATATTGAGACTTTGTTTCTTTTGTTTTCACAATATTCTCCATTTCTACTACCTTAAATATTTTTGTCTAGTTATACAAATTTAATCATTTAGATTTTGGCTTTATTATTATTATTATTATTATTATTATTATTATTATTATTATTATTATTATTATTATTATTATTATTATTAT
>JAHTLZ010000129.1:72330556-72399158 GCA_023846285.1 Phrynocephalus versicolor | reverse complement strand
TAAATAAATAAATAAATAAATAAATAAATAAATAAATAAATAAATAATCCACACAACTCCATCTTTTCCTCTCTCCCTCCTCATGGCCTTGTGATTATGATCTGGGCCTTTGCAGCTCTTTTTCTAAAGAAAGTTCAAAGGAAGACAGGATATGCACACCCTTTCATAGTATATCTCTGTGAACCAAGTTGACTGTTCCGTGACAGATTGGAAGCAAAAGGTCTTAAGATGTTGTATTTAGTCCCTTCCTGGCTCTTCATCCCCACTCAGCCAAAACCTCTCATGTTCCAGCCAGTCCACTACAATATATGCTATATGTGAGAGGCAAGTGCCTCATTCCTTTGGCACATGATAACGGTGTGCCTGCCTGGAAGGGATTATGGTGTACTGTACCTCAAAAGCAAAAGGGTTGATGTCTAATCCTTGGCATCTCCCAATAGAACAGGTGATAGGAAGGACACCTTTCAGAGATCCTTTTCAACCTGTGATCCTGGAGAACTGTTGCTAGTCAAAAACAGAGAGATGATTTGGGACTAGATCAGAGGTAGGGAAACAACAGTCTTATGAGCCACAGTCCCTCCCTGAATTTTTATTTTTAACAGTACAGTAAAGTGTTAATTATAGACTTAAACATGATGAGACGTGACATGGCTTACTAATGTATACCCACACTGGTTGGTTTATTATGGAATCTGTATTGAAAAAAAGTTAACTCTCCTGATGTGAAATGTTGTATATATGGAATGTTAAAATAATTAAAGTGGTATAGGAAAAAGTAGCAGTGAAAATGCAAGTGCATGTAAAATTGAGGGTTGAGAGTAGCTTACTTTAGTCACTGAAAAACATTTACCCATCTCTCCAGCCAAGCAAGGTCGCTGTATAATAATCTTGACAGTTGAGCATGTTTATGTTGCAGTGTATAAATATGGAGGTATTGTTTGCAGGTTCTGTAGCTACAACATTCTGGCATTTCTGGAACGAGGTCTTAAATTATCCTGACTTTATAGTATCCCTGTGCATCAAATGCTTTATGATACACAGCATTTGTATCCAAGCTCCACAAAAAATTAAGTTGGAACAAGCATGTTATTGTCATAGAGGCAGCTTCCCAGATTTTTGAATTATGAACTCTTTAGAGTTGCAACATGTGCAACAACAACATAATTTCCTTTTATTATAAAAAGGCCCCTGCAGAAAAGATTGTTTACAGTTTGATGGGAAATGTAAACAACTGTGAGAACACTATATAAGAAGATAACATGTACAGACATTCATCTCATTATCACACACACACTCGACAGCAATAACAACAAACATGTAGCAGCACAAAAACTGGCTTCATTTCTAGAAGTGAGTAACACAAACACCATGAATTTTCCTCCATTGATTCAAACTTGTAAAAGGCTAGCTTGGGTGGATAAGAACATTGTTTAACAGACTTTCATGTGTGTATGAACATGTTAAAAAGCTAAGAAAATCTTTTTCCTGGATATATTCATATTCTTAAGAAATGTGTTATTTAGTGTTGTATTCTATGTTTTTTCCTAACGTATGAGCTCTTACATTTTTAAACATTCTTTTTGCAATTTTATTGTACTTTTTCTGCCCCTGTATTTTGGATTGAATTCTGACTCAAGCCTTTGCTTGCAACTTAAATTTAGCTTTCATACTTTTTAAAGCATTTGTACCTACAGTTTGTCTCATAACATTAAGAATATTTTCAATGCATTTTGGCTTGTTAGTTTTTGAAGCGTTTTTAAATGTTATGGAACATAAGGACAGTGTAGAAATTAAAGACTGTAGAATTAGACAAAATCTGATGTTGCCCGGAATTTATGCAACAATGAAAACACATATGTACTACGTAGTTGTTGGTTTCTGGCCTGTTTGGCCATGATCTGGAGGTTTTTCTTCCTAATGTTTCACCAGTCTTTGTGGCCAGACTGGTGAAATGCTAGGAAGAAAAACCTCCAGAACAGCCTGAAAAACCCACAACAACCATCAGATCATGTATGTGAAAGCCTTTGCAAATACAAAAGACTTATACTTTGATACTCCATGAGTTTTGATATGATTGGAAGTGAATGTTTGATTTCATTCTGGAATTAATCCTTGACTGGGATAAATGCCAGCTGTGATAAGCACAGACTTCTGATATTACCTAGAGATCTATCAAGTTCCATAGGGCTCTTAGGGTTGAAGTTCAGGCCTCAGATTCCCTGACCTGACATTTCTTCTGGTCTATGGTATGTGGAAAGTAAGTGAGAAAGGTAAATGAGAAACATTAAATGAGGCCACAGCAGGAAGTGCAGGAAGTGAAGAATATCAAGCACCTGCACAGGGAAAGTTAGGGAGGGGGGATTATGCATGACCCCGCCCTCCATGAATAGCTTGTTTACATCCCTGTTTTTCTGCCAGCTCACAGTAGGGATTCTCCAAGCAGCTGAACTCCCAGCACTGGATATGGGTGGCACTTCAGACCCTTACGTCAAAGTTTTCCTTCTTCCGGACAAGAAGAAGAAGTTTGAGACTAAAGTTCAAAAGAAAACTCTCAATCCAACCTATAATGAGACCTTTGTCTTCAAGGTATGACATTTCCTGTGTTTGGATTCTCACGCAGCTTATAAATTACACACAGAATGTTTGTGAAACATTTGCATGGAAATATTGGTACATCAGCAACAAATATCCTTTACAGAACCATAGTCCAAAGGAGGAAAGCTGCTGGAGAGCACATAATGCCTGGCAATTAAAGGCAAGTCATAATGTGTCAGGTTAGGAAAGGCTAGACAAGTCACTAAAACATCATTATGACACACAGAGAATAATGCAGAACCCTAGCAGGAAATGAGCAGGAATACTGGAACACACAAAAGTACATGAATAAGAGAAGATTGTTGGATATTTGAAGGTCAAGAATTAAGATGGTTGACAAAGTTCAACACAGAAAAACACAATATGATATATACTGCAGTAATTCAAAATGTAACTGTAATAGCGGTAGTAGTCTTAGAACTGCAGAGCTGGAAAAACTCTAACTCATTTTGTGGTTTCACTCTTGGTGTGTATGTGTGTGTACATCAATGTTCATGTTTACCTCTTGACCAAAGCAAAGTGTGCTGTTTATATACTGCCCAATAGCATGGAAAGCGTTCTCTGAGCAGTTTAATGCTGAGACTGAACCCCAGGTTATGAGCACAGCTTATGCCAATTAGCAGAGTCTCTTAGTCCTCTCTGTAACATTTATCAAGGGAGTGGGGAGACCAAGTTGCATATGACTAAGTCAGATCCACTTTGTCGTATTATGCTGCCAGAATTAATAATGAGCAAACTTATTCTTCCATAATGTTCTCCATAATGTATATAGTATATCAAGACCAGCTACAATGATGACATGAAGGACGAGAGCCAGTTGGCTTCTATTGCTGAACCTTCATGCATGTTTACACCACTGTCTGGAATAATAACAGCTATTAGTTTGATTCCACTATGGCAAAAATATCAGGGGGCATTAAAATTTAGATAGGAAGTTGTCTAGAATGTTGACCTATCTCCTGCATTGTAGACTTGGCATCATTTGGCTAAGATGGTTCTGGAGGTACTCATTCATCATACGGGAGTAATCATTCTGGAATGTGTGTTTGATATACAGCCTTCCTTCCTTCCTTCCTTCCTTCCTTCCAAATATATTTATTTCATATTTTTGTTTCTTTAAAAATGCCCATAAAATTTATGGCCTAAATACAAAACTAATTCTTTTTAGCTGCCGAAATCAGAATACCGATTGAGAAAGATTGGAATTGTAAATGTTGATCTAAACTATTGTCACTTTCCTGAGTTTTATTCTCTGTGTTGTGTTGTTTTAATTTCTCTGTATTTATTTAGTAACATGTTTTATTAACATAAATTTTAGTGCAGCCATATAAGAATTTTCTAAGAGTCTTTTGATAGTTCCTTTCAAATGTATTGCAGTGACTGCTGACCAATCAACATACTCTGTTACAGATTCCTTATCAGGAGCTGGGTGGGAAGACCTTGGTGATGGCCATCTATGACTTTGACCGATTTTCTAAACATGACATCATTGGAGAGGTCAAGGTGCCTATGAACACTGTGGACTTGGGTCAGCCCATTGAAGAGTGGAGAGACCTAGAGAGTGCAGAAAAAGAAGAGGTAGGTGAAGAAATGATGCTTTCATGTTGCTCCCATTTATTTTCTTGTTTTCCCATGTTTTTATTTTCTGGACTTGTGCAAATGTCAGTTCTGATACATATTTGCAATACAGAGTAACAGGGAATAAAAGTGTTCTGAGAACTTTCAGAGAAGGAAGGTGTATACTTCAGGAACACTTTCATGTGAAAAGGGGTAAGAACTCATTTGTCTGTGAAGATTCTCAGTCATCCAGGTGAGTTTATCTGGAAGTTAAGTCATGGCAACTGGACTTCTTTTTCTTGAGAGATAGAAACGTTTCGCTGCTCACGATGAAGCTGTTTGGATGAGCAGCGACACATTTCTATCTCTCAAGAAAAAGAAGTCCAGTTACCATGACTCAACTTCCAGATAAGAACTCATTTAATTGTGAACTCACAAGGGTCTCCAGCCAGTGATGTCTATTGCACTGTAGTGGGATGTATATTCTGCCCCCCCCCCCCCACTTCATACTTTGAGCTGCGTCTTCATGTGAACTCAGATCCAAACATTATGGAAGGTTTTGGAATTGGGTCTTTCCCTTTTTGGTGTAGAGAAAAGGTGTGGAGGTATCGGCCCAATCTCATATGCTGACTTGGAAAAAGAAAGAAAAAATTCTGTTCTGGATGATTCCTAGTTAAAGAGAACATTTTAAAAAATACAATACACTGTTGTTCCTTTTATAGGGAATGTGGAGCTGTGTCTATATTCAGAGGGCAGAGAATGGAGAGAGGAAAGGTGGCAAGCAAAGCAAGAAACAGGAAGGAAGGGCATTCTCAAGGTCTCAGTGGCATGCAGAAGAAACTCTTTTAACTTAGTAACAGATACAGTGCAGGCTCCCCACTGACACCTAGTGTTAAGGAACAAGCATGCAAAGTTTTAATTTTTCAACAGGGGCAACATTTTCCCCGGCTCTAAACTAGAACATAAAATCAAATGAAAAGTAGAAATCTGATACTGCCTAAATCAGAAACACTCCTCTCACATCTTGCTTGGTTAAACAGCCAATTGTTGTTCGGCTACAGTACATCATTAACAGATATCCAAACATTACATAAAGGGCAAGAAGCCATTCACTCTAACTTTGAGTCTCACTGCATTTTTTTCTGTCCAGGGATCCTTATGGTAGACATGGTTTTAGAGGGGTGGGCTGACTGCTCCGCTGCCTATTCAGTAATGAAAGTCTCCTCGACCCACTTCTGGGCATCCCCCTGCCTTTTCCTCCTCTGGGCCCAATGATTCAGATGTACTGGTATCTTCCATCCACCCTGTGAACCTCCTCTAGGGCTTCTTGATATACTTCCCAATAAACTACAGGTCCTCTGCCTCACATCTTCCACCAGGTGACTTTCAGCATTGATCTCCTCCCTCTCAAGTCAGATGTTCCCATGCCACACCTGTCTTGGCTCAATCAGTACCTCATTCCAAGGTCCTTGCCTGGGTCTCTGGGTTGGGAGTTGACAGCCCCCCCAGGAGTGCCAGTGGCAACCCCCTTACAGAATGTCATGCCATGGTAACTTGTGTGTCATTTAGATTCTCAAAGACACTCCTTCCATGTCTGAATACTAGCCAGGTATGTGATATAATTTATTATTTATTTATTTATTACACTTATAAACTGCCCGATTTTCCCAAAGGGAACTCTGGGCAGTGTACATACACATCACCACACAAAGACTACCCAAATACAATCCCAAGACATGACAATACCCAACAAAATAAACAAAAAGCAAAATGAATACAAATCAGCATCCGAATACAACAAAGAACTGCTAAAAATACTAAAGGGGATAGCAAGTAAAAAGAGCAAAGCTTAACTCTGTTTTCTCCTACTTCCTTTATCTATTTCTTATATTAAGGTTTACCTCCTAAGGCTCCAAAACTGTTGACTGCAAAGTGAGCAGCTCGGCAGTTCAAATCCCAGGTGCCATGCAGTGGAGCGAGCTCCCGCTGATAACCCCATCTCCTGCCAACCTAGCAGTTTGAAAGCATGTAAATGCAAGTAGATAAATAGGTACCACTGTAAAAAGCAGGAAGGTAAAAGTGTATCCTTGCAGCCATGCCAGCCACGTGGCCATGGACTTGCACAACACTGGCTCTTTGGCTTGAACATGGAGATGAGCACTGCCTCTAGAGTCGGACATGACTAGCACGCATGTGCAGGGGGAGGCTTTACCTTTACCTTTTACCTATCAATGAAGCAAAATCTGCAATATCTTCCTTGTCCCCCTACCTTCTTGCTGCCTTCCATTTGTCCAGCTGAGAAGGAAAATGTCCTGAAACTGAAGGCTTATGGTGGGAGGCAGCTGGATCATTGCCATCTCAGGCCCATGGAACACCTCGGAATGTGCAGACATCAGCAACAGCAGCATGCTTCAGTTCACTGGCATGCCACTGGCCACTCTCCAGCTTATTCAACCACAACAGCTGGAATCCCTGGCCACACTAGTTAGGGATCCTAGGAGTTGTAGTACATTGCATCTGAGGTGCCTCAGGTTGAGCAGAGATCTGCTAGATGTGCCTAGGAACAGTGAAGCAGCAATATTTTTTCTGCACCCTGTGAAACAGTGTCAGTCTGTTACATATTATTTCCAAGTTAGATTCAAGACGTTTCTGGCAGCATATAGAATTCTTGAATCCATTGCTCCCTCTGTTTCCCTCTGCAGCCAGAAAAATTGGGAGACATCTGTATCTCATTACGATATGTGCCTACTGCTGGGAAGCTTACTGTCTGTATCCTAGAAGCAAAGAACTTGAAAAAGATGGATGTTGGAGGGCTTTCAGGTGAGTGTGGGGAAATTCATGCCCACCAGGTAACACCTCAGGCTGTACAAAATCCTATTGGGATTTTTACACTGGGATCAGATGGAGTCACTTTTAAAAGTGTATTGCCTCCAATTAGGAAATTACCATAGACATTGGTGCACCAGGCCATACAATTCAGTGTTTACAGATAGTGTCTTTACTAGTTTCTTAACCTGGCCATTTGCCTCTAAAAGCGACGTCATTTGGATTGTGCTTGTATGTGTAGCTAACAGGGTTTTGGTTTTGTACATCTTTTTAAAACCCACCATGGTGTCCTTCTGAACTGCTTTGCTGGGTAGGACTTGAAAGCATGGCATGTCCTTCTTGAAGAAACCAATCCAGAAGGTGGTGTAAGGGAAATCCTAACCAGAGTCTGGAAGTGTTATTTTGGTGGAGGATTGCATCTCCCAGAACCCCCCACCAACATACTGACTGGGGCATTCTGGGAGTTTTAGACCACCAAAATTATCATTTCTACAAACTGAATAATTCTCTCACCCAGAAAGGAAAGGTTGCAGTGTTGTTGTTTTAGTTTTATAGATAAATCTATTTACTCCTTTCCCTCCACAGCACAGTGCTCTGAGGAAATGAGTAATATCTGTGATGCTGCCTCTTTTAAAATAGATATATATTTGCAAGGACACATGAACTGTTCCTTCCTTAGAGTATTCCACAAAGGCTATTCTGAACTCTCTCCTGTTTGGGATGATGGAGCAAACTGTGATGTGTTATTACAGCTAATTCCAAGACCTGCAGTTTGAGTCCATGTTGCCATGTATTTCCTTGTAATGTTTGAACTGTTTGCCTTCCTTCTTAGACCCCTATGTCAAGATTCACCTGCTGCAGAATGGCAAGAGGCTCAAGAAGAAGAAGACTACTGTCAAGAAGAAGACACTGAATCCTTACTTCAATGAATCCTTCAGCTTTGAGATCCCCTTTGAGCAGATACAGGTTCACATGTTTCTCACTTGGGAAAGTCTGGAGGATGGAGATGAAAAGGGTTTCCAAATTATATTTATAGAAGTAAAAAATAATTAGTTGAGCTGTGTGACCAGAAAAACAAATTCAAAATGGGGTTAGATGATACCTTTATTGTTCACTACTAAAACAAAAAATGTGAGCTAAGCTTTCGATAGCAACCTGCTATCTTTATCAAAGCATTGTACCAGAAATGCAGTCTTGATAGAAGGTGTTGTCTATCAGACGCTGAGAATCTTTTTTGGTGAGATGGAAAACAACAAAAAGAAAACACCATGTTTTCCATTTCACCAAAAAAGATTCTCAGCGTCTGATAGACAACACCTTCTATCAAGACTGCATTTCTGGTACAATGCTTTGATAAAGATAGCAAGTTGCTATTGAAAGCTTAGCTCACATTTTTTTTGTTTTAGTAGTGACCAATAAAGGTATCACCTAACCTCATTTCAAATTATATTTGTCATCTATAAAGTACTCTATCATTTTGAAGACAGCAGGGAACTTGAATGGTCAAGATTCATTTGCCTTTCTGGAAGCAAGAAACAAACTCCTGTATAGGCTATTTTCTTCTCCTTAGTTTGCTTGTTTGTATCCCACCTTCCTCCATTGAGCAACCTAAAATGTTTTAGATACCAGTAGTTCAGCTCTGGAAGGAAAAACAAGCTCAAGGCATAGTGTTCATACCAGCCAGAATACCACACATCCAGGGCAAATCCTATAGACTATCTAATGTGTAATTACAATAAGCATTTTGCCATGATTCCAGACCCGTCTGGACCAAGTATTATATGAGGATGTGAAATCCCTAAGTAATTGGCATGAACAAAAAAGAGAGGGAGCAAATGTAAAAAAAAAATCAAAAAATGCAGTGTTTTGTGTATTTCCTTCCACCTTTTCTCCAAGGGGTTCATTGCCTCATGGATTATTCTTCCACCACTACCAAACCATTTTTATCTTCACAGCCGCCCAGGATGGCAGGGTTGGACAAGAGATAATGACTGGCTCAATCTCCACAGTGAGATTCATCACTGAGCAGGGTTTCAAAATAAAGTCCCTAACATACTAAGCCCAACACCATGTCATCTGTCCAGTGTTTCTCATCAACAAATTAAGATTATCTGAGCATCCATCTTTTACGAGATATTATAGTGGGTATCGCAATAGCCCATTTTAATAAATTCTCTTATCTTGCTTCTCTGGCAGAAAGTGCAAGTTGTCATCACAGTACTGGATTATGACAAGTTGGGAAAAAATGAAGCCATCGGCAAAGTCTTTGTTGGCAACAATGCCACTGGCACAGAGCTAAGGCACTGGTCTGACATGCTGGCCAACCCACGTCGCCCCATTGCCCAGTGGCATTCCCTGAAGCCTGAAGAAGAAGTGGATGCAGCACTTGGGAAAAACAAATAGGCAGCTCCACACCTCGGCATCACCTACTGAACATTCAGAGATATCCAGAGCTATCAATACCTCAGTTAGGCAACATTTGATTTCTGTTCTGTTTTTGAGCTGCAATACCCTTTGTTTGGTGGATGTCGAGGGATGCCATATGAACTCAAGAGCAACCTGATCGAAGAAGTTCAAAGCAACAGTGGTTCCCTTCACATTCATCAGAGTGGTTTGTCTGCGGCATGTTCCTTCATCTCTCCATGTTGTTGTCTCCAAATGCAAAGCAAGCTTTTTTTCCTTGGGTTTTCCTGAGAACTCCATGAATAACAGTGCAACATAGTTTTGCTTTTATTCACTTCTGGGTTTTCTTCCTTGCATTGGATCTTTGAATATTATACTAGGATGTTACCAGAGCCTGACCACGTGAGTCTATTGAATACACTGAATTTTCTTTGGAAAGTGTATGAAGTGATGGTGCTGTTATGAAGCATATGAGCATCATGATGCTTTGGTGTCCTTTAGCCATCCATGCCATCTAGCAGAGAGAAGAAGCATTAACTCTGGCACTGGAACATCTCTAGCTTTGGAGAGTGCTTCTGGATTACTTCTCTTGTAATGGGAGAAGTATAGTTTGAGGCATACATATCACCTAATATCAATTGCCCTGTAACATCAAGATAATCCAGTGGTTTTCTGTTCTTTTGCAGTGTTCTGTTTTGTTAGAACAATAAGAGTGGTACTAGCAATTATCAGAATGTGGTAGCTCCACTCATAACTATCCACTTCTGGTCCAAGTGTGCATAGCAGAACACAAAATACTACTTTCCATTTATTTTTGAGATGGGACGAAGAGCACTATGGGATATATGCAAATGGTAAGATATAGCAAGCTGACCATTCATGTGACATTGAGAACAGTCAGGCCAGGCGTGCAAAGTTGGATTCATTTTCAAAAAGCTGTGCAAGTCTGGAAAAAAGATCATTCAGTCCAGGGCTGATTTGCATCTACTTCCCATTCTATCTTGCACTACCTTATTTATTTATTTATTTATTTATTTATTTATTTATTTATTTAAACAACTTGAGACCTAGAGATTTCTCCTAGGAGGCTTATTTAGAACTGGAGCTGTGTGGCAGTAACCAACCGAGATTGTGACTCACGTGCTCTTATTATCTGAGGATCCAGATCTGTCAGGTGCTGGGAGAAAAAAGGATTCATCGAGCACTTGCATGCCTGGTGGTCCACAGAGTGCTAGATTAATCTCATGTTAGGTAACCAACTTCCCAGTGAAGGGGGTGGAAGGATGCAAACAAATGTTCACCTAGGGGCATTCTTCTTAACCCAAATGTTGCACTCAACTATGAGGGAACATAGTGAAAGAGCTGAGGAGGAGAATGAATCCATTCCAACCAAAGGACCAAAGAGGCACCAAAGGCAGCATTGTCTCTGTGTCTATAGCACTGTCTGGCTGCCAAAAACATTAGTGGCTTTTCTGCCAGTCCTGGAGGGATAAGCCATATTATTTTTGCTACGTGGTGTTTGCACTGACCACTGAGTGGCTGTTTCTTATGTAACCCTAGATATTAACGTCCTGAACATTCTTAGTCCTTGTTTGGGTTGCTGTTGGATGACAAATTGGGTGGGTGCAGAAGAGAGAGAGCCCCTGGCACTGTTCTTGAGCTTCAGTGCTCTTGGTGGATCTTCTGCCCCGACTGATGCACAATCTTAATCTGAAGGAAGAACCAATGAATCTAGATCTTGTGCCCACATTTACCTTCGTTCTAGTCTATGAGTGAGCACCTGGTAAAAAGCAAATGTGGGGAAGAAGCCAGTTCCATCCGTGAGGCCTCAGGCCTGCTAAAATTGCAGCTTTTAGGAAGAAGGGTCCCAAGCAATGGTGCTGTTATCAGAAGAAAATCCTGCTTTGGCCCAAAAAAGTTCTGTTGTGGGAATTTCAGTCATTGACTTCAGGGCTTATCTGAACAGGAAAAGCCCTGCTTCTTCTCATACGGATAATTAGTGACCTTTAATTTTTATAGAAAAACAGATCGATGAAGTAGACATTCAAACAGAAAGAGAAGGAATCTAAGCAGATGGGGCCTGGCTGTCCTGGGCAGTCTCTCTGCCAGTCACATCTCCCCTTGTATTTTGGGCATAAAGCCAAAGCTTCCATGTCAGGATGGTGTCAGCCTTTCCAGACTATTCACACAAGGAATTCTGCCCTGGAAAGTACCATTTGGCTAATGCACAAGGCATCTACTTCTTGTGGTGTATCCTACAGGGTGGGAAAACCAGCATGTTGAAAAACTAGGATTCTTCTCCCAATATCTACCTTTCTATGTTAAATACATTGTTAGTTTTTTTATTTGAGATGAGACAATGTTCTTTGATGGGGATGCCCAGTTTCAGCCTCAAAACAACAACAAAACTCAAGTTGTTTCCACCAGAGTGGGGCCGTAGCAAGTGGAATTAATGTACAGAGCAGTAGATCAGAATGCTTCATCTTAATACTGCACGGGCCTTAGCTCAGCCCTGGTTCTCTTTGCCCTTGCACGGAATCACCATAGAGCTGAGTAAGGAGAGCCACTGCCAGCTTCTGAATGGCTTCTCAAATTCAAAAATGTCCTTGTGTGGGTTGAAAAGAAGGTTTTCAGCATGCTCCAGGCGAGTTCCCTTCCCAGTCTCATCCCAGCTCAACGGCTTGGATTGAAGTCCTGCTCTCTCCATCCGTGGATGGTGGGATGTCACTGTTCTTGGGTTGTAACCTTGTCCAATGTAGAAGTACTGGAATTCCAGAAATCTGAGCTTCATTTCTAATCAGCTCTGCAATGGTATATACAACCATGAGTATGCTTGAATCAGAAAAAAAATCACTACAGCCTTGGTGTGAAGATAACTTTGGTACCAGTTTGCTTCGAAACTTAGGATATATTAATATTCCACTAGCTCTTTTACTGTGCCTCTCTTAGCTTTTAATGCTGCCACTGGCAAGGATGTATAGTTTTAAGGAATGATAACAGAAGGGTGTCCTTGTGGTGTTCTGAATCAGTTTGTGAAAGTTTGTAAAAAGTAACCCTGACACCCTCACCAACCATATGCCATCAAAACAGCACCAATATAGGGTCAGGGAATTCCATAGCAGATGGAAGAATCACAGGCGTTTCCTTCTATATAAAGCAAAAGTTACATCACTGTGTCTGGTGCCTTTTCTGGTTGGCAGCATGGTGAGATTGCAAGTTCTTTAATTCTCGGAGATTCTCATATGCTCTATATTAGACCTGCAGTGTCTTATGTGGTTGAACAATGATGAGCACTGTAGTGCATGTGTGTGTCTTTTTCTCCATGTGTGTGCGTGTGTACAATTAACTGTCTTGGAAGGCGTTACAATTTGGATGAAGTCTGATTCAATCAGTATGTTTTGCTGTCTTAACAGTGCCTAATTTATTTTCCCAGCTTATTCCCCCCCACCACGAGAAATATACCACATCATTCTTTCTGTTACAAAATCTGGATACAGACTATTATTATTATTTATTATTATTACTGTATATACTGAAGTATAAGCCTAGTTTTTCAGCTCTAATTTTGGGCTTAAAAAAGGGGTCCTCGGCTTATATGCGGGTCAATACTTTTAGCCACTGAGGCAAGTTTGGGTCAGTGGCTAAAAGTCATTTTAAACATTGTGTGCCACTTCTCCTGACCCCCCCCCATGTTTAAAATGACTTTTTAAAAGGTCATTTTAAAACAATGTTTAAAATGACTTTTAGCCACCAACTCAAGCACTTGCCTCGGTGGCTAAAAGTCATTTTAAACATCACACACACACCCAGCTCACAAAGGAGGAGTTTCCAGGCCCTGCTGCATTTCCCACCCTAGGCTTATACTTGAGTCAATAAATTTTCCCAGTTTTGGGGGTTTAAATTAGGGCCCCCGGCTTATACTCGGGTCGACTTATACTCGAGTATATACGGTATTTATTATTATTATTATTATTATTATTATTATTATTATTATTATTATTATTATTATTATTATTATTATTATTATTATCATCATCATCATCATCATCATCATCATCATCATCAAATTACAGTATTTTAAAATTTTTAATGGGATCTGAATCCACATTTTTCATGAGTTTGAAAACTTCATTTCTGTTTGC
The DNA here is from genome assembly GCA_023846285.1 of Phrynocephalus versicolor. Classification (NCBI taxonomy): domain Eukaryota; kingdom Metazoa; phylum Chordata; class Lepidosauria; order Squamata; family Agamidae; genus Phrynocephalus; species Phrynocephalus versicolor. The sequence continues at coordinate 72,385,635 of JAHTLZ010000129.1, read as the reverse complement.
ATTAGTAATTCATGCTTATACTGTCAAACTAGGTTGACCATGCTTTAATCCACATTAGCAATGCAATGCTGTATATGTTTACTAAAAAAAAATTAGCTTTGATAAGTTAAATGAAACTTACTTCCAAAAAACTGTGTAGAACAAATGCTGCCCTTCCCAATGAAAATGGGTGAGAACCAAACAGCTTCTTTGATTAATATACCGTACATTGGTTGGGATCCATAGTCACACTAATGCAGGGCAACTAAGTTAATGGGGATTTGGGGATTTGGTGAGTCAACTGATTCATAAGTCACATTGATACAAGTGTTGATTTATTAAATCCCCCGTTCTAGAACGACTTAGTACAACAGGATTTCAGTCAGTGACTCCAGAACAAGTCTAACATTTTTTTTTGTTTACCTTGAGTTAGTGGTTCTGCTCCTGTTGGTAGGTCACATTTAGCTGTAGTGTGAGGTCTATAGACACTGGTTGGAGTGAAACAGTAGGAAATCCTGAAAGCAGTTATCTTGATCCATCAGTTGTCAAGGGCAGCTAATTAAAGGTACCAATTGGTATTCCTAGATGTGAACATACATATTAATTTGCATTAAAAAGTTTAATACATCCAGTTTGTATGGGCTTAGGTGAGAAGTGCAGCCAATATGGAAAATAAGCGCCCATGTCAGTAGTTGATGTAAGGCTGCTTTAGTGTACTACTCTGACTAGATATTTGAGGGTCTTGAATTTGTAATAGATCACATTGTAAAACAGTGATAAATAAACAAGTCCATTTCTATTTCTTTTCCTGCTGATAACAATCCAGGGTCTTGTCTTTGAAAACAATGATATACTGTACAAGTTTTAGCACTAAAACTACAAGCCAGAACACTGAATAAATGGTGTATCCAACGTCTGCTATTTAAAATGAGGGGGAGCTATAACTTTCATACACAATATTATCTATTTCTGTTCTGTTTCTTTTTGTATAAAAGGGAGAAAAATCATGAACCAACTCAAGCCATCTGAGCCTCATCCAAATCCCATCATCTGTGCGTACTTATATATAAAATGATATAGAGATTTATTATCATAAATAAAATCCTTTATAAGTAATGCATGATGACTAGCCAGTATGTAAGTAGCAGCATGCAAAAAGCAGAAATTGTACACTACATGTGTCATCATTGCCCATTTTCTAGAATACAGATCTACAGGCTACAGAGTTATTTTTAAAATGTGGTATGGATGAATTTATTTTCACTAATGAGATAGAGAGGGTGGGGTGGGGGGTTATAAACAACATAGAAAGAGAGAATGGTTGTTACAATGTAAGCTTATTTTCAATAAAAAAGTAATAATTTTTTAAATAAAAAGCAACAAAGCATGCCTGATCCATTAAAACATATTTATTGAAAGTGAGTGGCGGGGGTTTTACAACACCTACAATATGGCTGTGAATTTCATCAGTGTCTTGTAATCTATACTTGCAAAAATGTAACTTGTTAAATTTTTACCATGTTTTGGTAGCAGCAACATCGTAGCTTCAATGTTGTGTCGTGTTGAAGCATTTCACTGTTGAAGCAAATTTAGAAGCCATATTAGATCACTGGCTGCCAGGATCCTGAAAATGGGATTGGCGGACAGGTGGTCCTCTGTCTCTCTGCTCTCCCTTGCTAATGTTTTTTGTTGTCTTTTTCCCCTTCACCATCTGTGTCTTATGTTATTCCTGAGGGCATTGGGGTGGGGAGTGATAGAGTTCTCTTGGGGCTGAGGCTTCCCTTTTGATTTGACCCTGTAAGGGAGAACCTCCAGGGAGACCCTTCTCAGATGGAACTGTGAATGGCATTCTTCTGAAGCCTTTTCTGAGTGTGCACTCAGGGCCAGCATCATCTCAGGCACCTGCCAGGACCAAAGGGCCCTGGCAGGGACCACCAGTGCTGATGTCCGTTTTCATCCATTCCTCTGGCCTTGTGCTTATTTGATGATAGTGGTTAGTTTGGAGGAATTGGCTACCATTTTATATTCCCCAGAATGCCCTGGGTCACCTATGAGGCACTTTGGGAAATTTAAATGGCAGGTGGTTTTCAAGACAAGCCATTGCCCCATAATGAGGTGAACATGTGATTGTAGATATCTGGCAGAAGTGAGAGCTGGAACCTTGCTAGGGACAGCCCTACTTGCTCAAAGCAAAAGATACTATTTCACAAACAGCAGCAGGAGTGACAGCAGTATTCTGCCCCTCATTTTGTTCTTGCCAGCAAAAGTTGAAATACATATGTGATATGGGAGACATGCCTGTTATCTGACGCTCCTTTTAATTGTAAGAGGATGACAAGAGCAATTGTACAGAATGTAGCCTCAGGGAGAGATGATAAAGGTGACACACAAACTAGATCACTGATTGAAAGGCTTCAGAAATGTTTGGTATTCATGGACAGAGTGTGGTATCTGCTCCCTCAACCTCCTATTCCAGTTACGTGTCATCCCTTCCCCATCAAGCACAAACTTTCCAAACAATCAGATACATCAAGTCTTGGCCCCATTTCAGCACTATTCAGCCATTACTCATCTGGGGTGGATTCAGCAGGCAGGGATGGAGGGAGGGAGGGAAGTGCCTTAGCTCATTCCTCTGTGTCTTTGGAAAGCAACCAGCTGACAAGGAGAAGCTCCTGTTGATGTGGCAACTTTTCTAGCATTCTCTTCCACACAAGAGAAACCTGCCCTCTACAGACATGTCACATTCTTTCTGAAGAAAGCAATGACATGGGCATGAGTGTGCATGTGGGAGGGGGAAGCGAGATGTTCCTCTCCTGATCATGTGATGAGTAATGCCTGAATAGGGTGTTCATCTTTTCCCCTTCCATTGCAGCCTAAGCTCTGTAAATCAAATTCCACCCCACCTCATCCTGCTGTAAGCTGCTTTTAAGGCCCTTTACTCTGCCCTCACGTGGACTCTGTTTCTGTCTTTATTGTTAAATTGTTATTTTGTAATGATATGCGTCTCCTTATTAAAGAAACTAGCTGAAAGAACCAGTCACTCTTTTCTGTTTGTGTTATTTACCCAAAAGCAGCTTCTTTGCTACACACACTTCTTGGATGTTAGAATTTAGGAAAGCAGTTGGGTAGTTCACTGAGTTGAAGAACTCTGGCTTCAGAGTCAAGGAGTTAAATTCCCCACTGAATTTACCAAGAGAATAGGCAGCCTACTGTATGTAGCCTTGGACAAGCTTCACAGTTCTCAAACCACTCTCAGAAGAGGGGACTGATAAATAATTTCTATTAAATTAGAAGATCCTGAAAGATTATTTTGAGTCCGTGCTTGGCTCGGAACAAGTGTCCAATAATTAAATTCAAATAAAATAAGGAAGTGCAAACACTGAACTGTTCAATTCTGATTTATTGCAGCCAAGCCAAATAACAGTCAGTGGTCTCACCCTGGATGGTGTGAGTGAGCCCTGAACATTTGTTTAACACCAATTTTTATACATACAAACCAGTTCAAGGTTTCCCTCAATCTGCATTGGTGGGTGATTGTTCACAGTTGCATCAAATCTCCTGTGCCATCAAGCTCTTGATGGTCCAAATCCTTGAGTCAATGTTCCATAGATTGGTGTCCTATTGTTCAACTGGGCCCAGTCTGTCAAAGACAGGGAATGGGGAACTTCGGACAATGGGACAATCTCCTGTCCCCCAGGCACAGTTTACCTTAGGGATAATCTTCTCATCCAGGTGTTCTGCCACTTCCTGGTGTCATATACTTCCAGTTAATTTACATTCTTAATGTATTCCAGTTCCTATAATTTATCTAGGTAGAATAAATGTTTTGGAGCTTGATTTTTCATGGTATCAGTATCACCATAAGTCATAATCAACTGTGCTTTGTGTATATGATGCACAAAAATATTGTAAATAAATAAATAAATCATATTTAAAATATTTACCCCACCTATCTTGTGAAGAAGGACCCAAGGTGGCTTACATCTTTAATTATTATATTTAAAGCTAGAAATAGTATTAAAATACTTAAGAGGTTAAAACGTCATTCAAAGAAGGTAAACAAAGACAACACCAAAAACACATGCAAAGCAGTAAACCACAACTATTCATTGATAACCCTCATTCAGTCAGCTAGTCACTCAGGAAAGCTTACCTGAAGAAAAATGTCTTTACCTGCTTGCAGGAGGAGAGCAAAGATGGAGACAGCCTAATTTCCTGTAGGAAGGAGTTCTGGAGCACCAACAGAAAAGGGCCTCTCCCATGTCCCCCCCCCCAATGCACCTGTGAGGTTGATGGAATGAGAGAAAGGCCTCTCCTGATTATCTTAACACTCACACAGGTTCATACAGAGAGGCATAATCCTTGAGATAGCTTGGATGTAAGCAGTTGAATGCTTTATATGTTAGAACAGGCACTGTGAATTGTGGAAACAGATTGGCAGCCACACTGTAACACGGGATTTATATGTTCCCTGTGAGCAGTCCCAGTTAGCAATCCAGCAGCCATGTTTTAGACCTGCTGAAGTTTTCTGACACTTTCCAGAGGCAGCCCCACTTAGAGTATGTTGTTGTTGATAATGATGGTGATGATTAGGCACTGGGTTTATGAGGAGGAATGAATTTTTAACAGGTGCAGGTCCTCACAGAAAGGTGAGAATAGGCACACCAGCTAAAACAGCTTCCCTACATAGCTCTTAAATTGAAGGATCTAAAGAGTCTTGGGAAAGGGTTTGAAAACAAAAAAGCTGAAAGTGATCCAAACACAAGTCATCCAAGAGAAAAAAATCAATGGGGATTTTGCAGATGTGAGGTGGTCCAAGTGGACACAGAATGCACAGCTGGGAAAACTTTGTGCAGTTGGAAACTGATAAAGATCATCTCAGAAGAAATAAGATGCCCTTAATAAGATGTCAATCCCCCAATGGCAACCCCCCCCCTCAACCTGCACATTTTCTTTATTTGCTTCTTGCTAGCAGTAACTGGGCACTTTTGTCTCTGGGTTAAGCAAAAGCCCTGTCAATTCACAGAATAGGACCAAGTGTCTGTGACCTGCTCTGGAAATAAACATAAGGGGTGATAAGGGGCATGTTGCTGACACAAGTGTGCTGTAAATTCCTGTGTGGTGTCTGCATAGCTCTGTACAATAATAAGAACTCATCCGTTTCATAGTTATGTAGTACTATGCACAAGAAATCACTAGGTGTCACACAAGAGCAATAGATAAGCAGTAATGCTCCTCAGTGAGTTTTGCTCCAGCCTGATCGCTCTTGATTTCCCTAAAGCTGAAACTAAAGCTTAGACCATGACCAACCAACAAACATGGTGGTTTTTCTTTCTTTTTTTTGGGGGGGGGGGGGTTCCCTTTCTCAGTCCTAAAGCCAGTATTTCTTTAAATGTACACAGAAAATAAAACCATAACCAGATCAACACTCCATAGGTATGATTAAGAAACTTGGCATGCCCCCAAATTATTTCTGCAGATACCCTTGATTATAGAAATATGGCCTATTTTTATTTGAGACAAGCCAGGTGTTGCAGACAAAATGGAGACAACTTGTCAGTGCACTGAATTACAACTGTTGGAATGCTTCTTTCCATGTATGCTTGGTAATTCAGCCTTACTTCACCCTAGATCCAGAGCCCCATGTGCAATCTGATTACATGCACATAATCTCTTGTGTCATTGGATAGCCCCCTCAATTATTTCACTTCCTTTACACACACAAGAGCTGCCCTTTCTGGTTCAGTGAATGTAGAAACCCTTACATAAAGAAGGGAATGTAAACATGACACTTAAAATTCCTATGTTCAAACCAAATTGTTAAGACTGTGAGGTTGTGATTGTGCACTGAAGCCCAGTTCTTTGGTCTTCCAGTTACAACAGGAAATTGTCAACAGTAAGTACTCCTTGATGTGGTAGTTTCTGGTTTGTAGAGCCACCAGCATAGTAATATAAATGCTAGTTGGTTTCATTGGAGCCACTGTGTTTAGTATTCCCATTTGCAATTAGGCCATATTGCTGAAAAGAAGTATGGCTTCTGCTGGCTGCCCTAACCCAGCAGACGGGTTAGCGGGTGAGCAGTGGAGTCACCCGTCACCTGTTAATCCCTCTGTTGGGTTGGAGCATCCGGGAACCACCAGCCTTGACCCAGCAAGTTTTTTTTCAAAAGACCCACATCCGCACACCATGCAAGGAGGGTGCTGCAGATGTGGGTCTTTCACAAAACCTTGCTGGGGTGAGGATGTTGGCTTCTGGATGCCCTGGCCCAGCAGGGGGGTTAGTGGGTGACGGGTGACCTATTGCCCACTCAGCACCCTGCTGGGTCAGAGCAACCGCTGCACCCCTTTGCTGCCACCACCTGCTGCCACTCGCCCGCTCAGCCCCCAAACACTGGCACATGCCATGTATAGAGCAAGCTGTGTGTGTGTGTGTGAGATCACCCCCCCACACACACACACAGCCTGCTCTTAGCATGGCACACACCCATTTTAAAATCAGAACCTTACACTCCAACCCCTTTTTGCATGGCACTTTTTGTGCCATGCCAAAAGCATCTTGGCTGCGGAGCTGTCAAAATCACCAGCCGACAGACAGGTGATATTGCCAGCTCCGCTGCTGATTGATTAAGCCCCCCCCCCCAAGCCCAGCAAAAGGGGGAAGCTCTTATCCTGCTTTTCTGGGTTGGGGCAGCCTTCCCATAGGAATGCATTGAAAACCAATTAATCTGGAATGGATTAATTGATTTTCAATGCATTCCTATGGGAAACTGTGTTTTGAACTATGAAAAAATTGAATCACAAAAGATCCGTTGCAACGGATTTTGTAATTCAAGGCATCACTGTACATGTAGCTACTGTAGTTGTTAAAGGCTTAGCACTCTTCTAACACCAAGAAGAAACTTTTAATAGATTGGCATACATACTTAGTAGATGGGCTCTTCCTGATTGTCCTATATTCCCACTTACCTCCTAAACATCCACCAATTTTACCCATGAGACATGAAGTGAAGTCTCAAAGTTGTCTGAAAGAACTGAATACTTTGTTTTTACCATTGCTATCAGAGGGTTTCCGAAGCCAACTGGGTTTTAATGCATGTATCCAGAGTCTTAACCCAACACTCAATTCACTCTCACTCAAAAGAAATTAGATACATTTGTTTCTAGAGGAAGGATATAACCAGTGGTGTGCACATGTTGATGGATGTCCACCATCACTCCCCACTTTTGTTGTGGAATATGTTCACCAATATCAGAGAGTTGCTTTCTTTTCGCTGGTAAAACGAAGAATGCAATTTACCATGCTACAGCAAATAGTTATCCCACCTGTCCAACTTATTGAGCAAGTCTTGTCTTGTTAATAGGCAATTGGATTGGACAAATGTAAAGATGGCATTTAAACTAAGATGATACTAATGGGACTCTGCACTTCCTTGGTTGGCAGTGATGCTTCACATAGAGGGACTTAACATTACCATCAATTTTTTTTATTTCAGTTAGTCCATTTCATCCACAAGATTTTTTTTTCTGTTATGTGAAGGAATGGAAATAGTAGTGGGATAGTGGGATAGTAGGAGCATTACACATCAAAGACAGCATGGTCTGGATCTCTGAGAACAGAATTGGGGCATATCCCATATTGCTGAAGAGAACGCTTCATTTAAAGGCTCCCTCTAGTGGAATCTGAGGATAATGATGAGAAGAGAAAGTAGGAGCCTTGAAGTTAACCAGCTTGTGAGCTCCTGGACAGTCTTGACCAATGTGGCAAGAGGTTGTTCTGTGCTGTCAAGTTGGAACTGACTTATCACAACCCTAATATGGCCTTCAAAGTTAGGTAGTTAAGGAGTGGCTTTACCAGTTCCACTCTCCCAGTGAGTTTCTATGGTCAAGTGGGGATTTGAATACTGATCTCGAGAGGCCTAGTCTGTTACTCTATCCACTTCGTCTGGAAGTTGAGTCATGGCTACTGGAGTTCTTTTTGTTGAGAGATAGAAACGCTTCGCTGCTCATCCAAACAGCTTCATCTGTCCAGTAGCCATGACTCAACTTCCAGATAAACTCACCTGGATGACTGAGAATCTTCGCAGATCTATCCACTACGTCACATTGGGCAACATGTATATTTATTCATAGCAATAAACACCTGCAAAAGTTCCACAAATTTATCTGTTCTTTGCCCTGATCTCTTTTTTGACAATGCATATGGGACATATAATTATGTGCTGTGAAGCCCTATGGTAGGCTTTTCTAGTGTTTCCTAGGTACAGTATAACAATACAGTACTATGAAGAGCTTTATCGTTTCTTTTTTATGGGAGTTGTTCTGGGACCCATTAGCTTGCCCAAGGCTACACAGGCTGACTTCTCCTACCAGCACAGTGGGGGACTGAGCTCCTGAACCCTGGCTGTGTGTCAAGATGCTTGAACTAACTGAGCTATCCAGGCAGCGGCACATTACCTGAAGATTAAACTTTTACCATGGACTCATACAGTCTAATGTTTAGGCAGCCTATGAGGCTTTCCTACCTGAAAATGAGACAATGTAAGTACATGATAAAATATTGTCCAATGCCTCAGATTTCTGAGGTAAGGATGTACTATTTAGGAAACTAAATAGTACATCCTTAACCAATTTTGATCTGCATAACCATATGTACTGTATGTGTATATTCTATCTTGAGCTGCATTTTGAGCGTTTCTGGGCGGGGGTGTCTTTCTTTACACTACTGGCACCAGCTTTCTCTTTACAATTTTCATTAAAAGCCTAATCCCTGTATGTTGTCTGAAGCTTAGCTGCCTTCCCTTACAGAAGATATCTACTGCCTCCGAGGAATTGCTAACTAAGCAAAAGAGGACTGTAAAGACAATGAAGAAGAGGAAGTATGTAGTCTAAGACAAGAAGATAAGTAATCTAAGAGAACTACTTGTTAGGTGTTCAAACTTAGAATCTGAGATGCTCCTATAGTTTTGGCACATGTAATGGCAGATTGAGCTGTACTGAATTTCTTTTATGGTGAGTTGAAGTCAGGAAGAAAGCAGCTAGCTTATATTTACTGGCCATTGTTGGTTTAGATCAACACTGAGGAGCTGCTTGTGCTTCTGGGCTTCCTTGCTCCCATATTTCTAAAATGAGCCAGCAAGCCACTTTTTCGGAAACACAAAAATGGCCTCTAATACAGCATTGCTCTGTCACCATCTTTTAAAGTAGCAACTGACTGGTACCAATTATAATTGGTGTAAGTGCAGTCAGTTCAGGTAGACACGCACTATCCTATTTAAGTCAATGGGAAGGCAGGACATTACAATGGTATGACCATGTCTTGCACGCTGACACCAACACGCTAGTACAGAAAGGCCTTCAGTTGAAGGTTGATGGCAAATGACCAAAGGGCAGGCCAAAGCAAAGTTTGCTTGAAATGCTACACAATGACATGAGGACTAATTGCTAACACCAGGACCAAGCCAGTAACTGAGAGAACTGTGGACCCTGCTGCTACATGGGACAAATGCTAAAGAAGGAAAGTAGGGTATTAGGAGTTTCTCTATGGGAAAACACATAAAGTAGCCAGGATTCAAGCAGTACAGTTCAATGGGTCATAACTGGCACTTTTAATTGGGTCTGGAAACAAATTTGATAGCTGATGCAGTCATGGTAACTAGGGAACAGAGTTGGGGAGGAATAGCCAAAATGGCGGTTTGGCCTCAATTTGTGGTTCATCAAGGGCGATGAACCATGAATCATACATTTTGCCCTCCACCAACTGACGGATCATGAAGTTTTTTGTCTTTAAAAAAACAAAACAGAACAAAAACAAGCCCCCTCCACAGCCTACCCACTGGCTCATTTCCACTCCCCTATCCATACCTTGTCTGCTGTTGCTTCCATTGCTGCTGCTGCCATTGGTACGAATGCCCCAGCCAGCTAGCCTCAGAGCCAACAAAGAAAATATAAAATAATAATAAATAATAAAACACGTCCATTTTGTTTCAGACAGTTGGTATGCAGGGACATGCACAGATGTCCCCAGCCCACCCAGAGCCAGCAAAGTAAAGCATATGTGCATACCAGAGCTGCTGACTGATGAGGTAGGGAAGGGGCAGTCAGGGTGTTGTGTGGCGTGTTTTTTTTTAAAGACAGCCACAAGTGGGATGAATATTTAACAAATCAGGAATATTCATGGTACATCCTAATTCATTTTTATTATTCATCTACATCTCTACTAGGAAATTATGTGATTCCTGTAATCAGCTGTAGTTAGCATTCTGGCTGCACCATTTTGATCCAGCTGAAGTTTCTGAAATGTCTTCAAATGCTGCTCCACATACAGTGTGCTGTATGTAGGACATGCCGTAACCTGAACACCAGAGCAGCCAATGACTACAGAGACAAATAAGGAATCATGGGAACATACATTCATTATTTAATAAAGCTTCAGGCAGTGTTAAAACATTATTTTATTCATTTATAAATACTGTTGTGTTTACAAGCATCATAAGTGTGAATATTATTCCGAAACTTTCAAACATATAATACTTAAAACAATCAGGAAAACAAAAATCATTCATCTCAAGAGCTTGAAAGGCCACTCAGAAAGTTGCATAAAAATACATTCTTTTCCATCACTCACTGGCTGATCTTTCCTCCAAATATGGTATTTATAAAGATTAAAACTCTCCTTAAAACAGGTAAGTACAGAAAGTTTGTGAATGAAAATAAGCAACCCAACAGAACATCCCACTTTCTTTTCCAGAAGTTACCATTTTCAGAGAGGATGTGACACTATATCAGGAGTACGGAAAAGCACAACTGATCTTGTGGCACTGACTTGGGAAGTTACATTCACCAAGGCTCCAACCTGGTGCAGAAGTGAGAAATCATTTGGCAGGAGACGGGAACAGATCCTGAGAACAGGGCTAAATTCACCTATGAGCCACTATAGAATTATCGTGCTAAAAAACACTTCTTGGAACATCAGCTTTAGTAGAACCACACAAGTTGTCAGAAGGTGAATGTGACCCAAAGATTCATCATCACAAGAAAATTCTTTGTAGATTTTGCAACCCTGAAACTAACCTATAGGTGCTCCTTTCCTCTGAAGGAAGGCAAACAGAAACAATTTAAGTCCAGAATATGTTCAGAAACAATTTAAGTCCAGAATATGTTCTATCATTAGATGGACTAAATTGGCAGGCAGGTCAAGTAGGCTGAGGAAAACCAAGAAGAAAGCATGAAGGAGACTACATAAAACTTATATAAAAATGCAGATGGGTAGTAAAAATACAAGCTGTATCTTCAATGACAAAACAGGCTTCTGTCATGATTTGCTTGGGAGAAACCCTATTGAACAAGATCAAATTTCATCACTGTTGAAGGCAAGCCACACATAAATCCATGGCGGAGTCTGGAAGTCCTGCCAAATTTTAGTGAAGCCCTAGTAATAAGCAACTCTACAGTTTTGAAAGAATTAATGTCAATATTAATTGGATTTCTCAAAAGTATTAGGTATGCATTAGTTATGTGGGAGGACTACATTTTGCTCTTCACCACATACATGCACAATCAGCTTCCTAAATAGGGTATTCATTATAGATCATATAGGATTAAAGTGTCACAATATACTGTACTTTACTCAAGTCTTTATCATTCTATCTTAAGACCAGACTTCACCTTCTTTAATTTAAAAAAAGCATCAATCTTTTGTCTAAGCACATACAAAGCCTTGCAAATGATTTATAGTCACGTATTTGATTTGCTGGATATCAGTGCTGATTGAGTCAGGGGTATAGAAGAGTTTTAATTGATACTGAACAACCAAGACTAGATTTCATTTACAGCACTTGAAAGAAGTAGGGATATATCCATGACTATGCTATCACATTTTATAGTTTCTTTCCAATCATCAAATACAGTCCATGGGAACAAGACACTATTAATTACTTGGAATTAGCTTATTTGGCACACTGCACTGCACTTATAAGTCCTGCTTTGGTGAAGATAAACTGCTTCTTGAGTGGCTGAAGCACCTCAGATCTCTAGATGTATCCATTCACTTTCTCTGTCAACAATGAATCAGTCCTAGAGATGGGCACGAACTGCTGTTTGGCACAGAGGTGATTTGTGGATGTCACACACTCTCCTCTCCTGCCTCCTCTGTGTGCTCACCACTCCCCAGCTGAAGATCAATTTACACACCACCTCTTCAGTGTGACTGCCCACTCACCAATCACAGTGTGCACGTCCCTCCTCCACCTCCCTCCAGAGGAAGAGGTAAGTCATACTGGGGGGGGGGGGAGAGGGAAGTGCACTTCGTCTGGGGGAAAACTGCCAAACTGTGGTTCGTGCCCACCTCTAATTCATGCTATACATTGTACAACATCAATGCCATACATACTAATGCAGTGAAGTATACTCACTTGTTCCGCAATTTGAAATGGTTTCCCATTCACTCTGCATAGTTGTTTTCCTATGACAGTGGTTCATCTATATATACATATTAAAGTACAATGCAGACTCTTAATATGAGCAAGTAATCCTTAAAATATCAGCTCCCAAGACTCCTTCTCCATCTGTAATTGCCTTCCTAAGTTTAGATCTGCTGTATCCCTAGTTCTATCTGAAACTTTTCATGGACTTAAAAAAAACCCTCTCACTATTTCCAACCTTGATTTTGCATTTTATGAGCAACACTTCTCCCCCACCCCCCATAAGTTCGCCTCCCTCCATTTCTAAAAGTTTTACCTTTTAAAACCAAAGAAGTTGCAAAGGAACACTGACACATACATGGCAGACATTTGTAAGGTGACACACGTGCAAGTACATCTAACACTGAACATAAGCTGTGAAAGCTTTTAGGTATAAGAAAGCAATAAGGCAAAAGGGTCTATTTCCTATTTTAAAGAACATTCCTGCATTCAAAGCATGAAAGCTCTTACATTACAGACAAAGCTTTCCAGATCTTTCCCACATAATTTTCATTTTAAGCACAGAACTTTCCAGCAGACTGCACAATCTTGATGCAACATAACATTGATCCAAATACTAAAATCTACAAATACAATATAAAACAGTCTTGTTTCAGCACTAGCAATATGTCTTCCTGAATTTTATTTGAAACAGGCACAAATGTTTTTAAGATCACTCTCCTAATTTTTACAGGAAAGTTTGTTCCATCAGCTAAAATTTATACTAAAATCATTAGCTAAAAAGTGATTTAACATGTTGCTTTTACCCACAAACTCTCTGCTTGAAACCTTTAAAGTCATAGCTGCTTGTTTCACTGAAACCAACTAAGGAGCAAGTCAGGATCTAAAACCAACTTCAAATTGTGATTACAAATCGTCTCGTTTCAAAATGTCTGCCAACCACAAACATACTTTTCAGATGATACTGGAAACTCTGGTCAGAAATTTCTGGGTTTGATCATGACTTGTGCAAGGGAAGAACAAAAAGGGTGTGTGCGGAGAGGCACACAAAAATACAATCCAAACTTGGTCTGTGTTTATATTTATGCCAGTATGAAAAAGACAAAGCTAAGTATTAAAATAATGAAAATCATATCAACAAGTGTGCACTGTGGCCCAGAATGTAAAAATCCATGACATTTGGCTGCCAGTATTCATTTTCCTAGTTTGATTGACTTTATTTCCCTGTAGCATGTTGTGTAGTCAGAGCTATGGCTTGTCAACAGGATAAATCTGCTTTTACAGTTTTTAGTGTAAACAGAATTCAGGTCTCTGTATCAAATTCCAATGGTAAAAGTCTTCATATGACAGTTCTACTGGCTGCTCAGCTATGACAGTCTTTGTATTTCAGGATATGTATATAAAATGATGAGATTTTAATGTATCATATTTTTCATAAATAATAATAACAGAATCATTGTAGACTGGATTATAAGCACTAGAAGTCTTTTTCTTTTATGATTTTAAATTACCATTCATAACTGAATCCGAACAAGAGTCACTGAACACTCTTTCAACGTTGACTTAAAGCACATTGGCAGAAATCATGTTGTACAAATTTACACCATGTATGACATCAGTAACTTCCAGAAATTAAAGGACTCTCCTGTCTCGTAGCCCTTAAACGTTTCCCCAAAATGAAAGGCATTCCAAGGGAGCCTCAGAGTCTTTGAAGTACAGGAAATCAGAAGTTTTTAATTTACATAAAACTGCCATTTCTGATGATGGCATCAGCCTTGCATGCCATAAAATAACAGGATTTCTGCCAATATTACTAAAGCATATCGGGCCCTATATGGATATATGTAGCTCATACTGATTATGTTATTCTAATGATGATTATACAGACATCTTTGTCAGAAATAACTCATACTAGATAAAATGCTCTGAGTAAAATCTGACAGAAAAGCCTATATTGCCACTGGTTACTCATACCTCCTAGTGAGTGACTATTCTGATCCCAAAGGTTCCTTTCTAATCAATGGCAAAAACTGCCTGAATCAAGACTAAAACAGCTTCATAAAACTGATCCAGTGCTTTGGAAGGAAATTACACAAACAAAAAATGGAACAAATCCACGCACAAGGTATTGTATAACTGGCAGGAAACCATGTTTGTTGGTTTTACAAATAAAATCTACTTCTTTCAGAATAACTGGAATAAAGTGTTTAAAGCAATTGTGTTCTCAGGATCTATAAAAGTGAATTCATTTATTTTTTTTGTCTGCACTGAAACAGGCTTCTGAGCAATACAGGTGCCGCCGCTGCTGACCTTCTTAGATGCAGACTCCTTCATGCTTTACACGTGTGAAGATTTTCACTATATCTAAATTCTTAAACATTATACAATATGTTTTTGAAGGTTTTCCACAGACGTAATCATTTCCCACAGCGATAAGCACCTAATCCATCGAGACCACTTGTATCTTCAGTTAATTTGCATCCGCTGAAAATTATTGTAAGCATCACTTTGTTTGCCAAGCCACTCTGCAGTGCTTTTCATGCAACATTCAGAGAAAGCAGAGCTATCTTGCTAATAGAAAGGTCTAGTGGTGTCTTGTGCAGTGATAATTCACACAACTATAAATCCAATAAGCAACCTTTGTTGGTTAGCTGTCTTTCCAGTAGAAATCTCGAAAGACCAAGGGGATACAGGTGTCAGCCACAGAATGCAGAGGCCACACCAGTATTAAACAGTACCAGAAAAGGCAACCCTTCAAAGGGAACAGCAGAGGACGTCTGTGAAGGTAACACAAAGAAGAAAGGGGGCCCTTTGCTGCTCCCCACCAAAATTAAATTAGATTTAAAGTCTTACATTAAATACATCAGTCAGCTACTAAGACATGTGGAGAACACAAATCTCCAAGCCAAGTAACCATTGTCAGACTCCCAGAGAAACAAGTCACTGTGGCTTTTACAGATTGCAGATTCCCAAATTCCAGAAATGATAATGACAAATCCTCCATGACGTTTCCCAGTTTCACTCCCTATTATTATTCCAAGACAGCATCTTAAGACATGGTTGGTCAACACTACACAGTCACTTCTTTATTATTACAGTAGATGCTTCGTTACACTGGATTATGATGGACGGATATTGCATTTACAGCAGAAGAATTTGGGCATCTCAGACAGTACCAGCTCAGTTTTTGCCTTTTCGAATTACTTCGTCATTCTAAACATAAGTGATGAAAATAATACCATATCTTGGGGGCAGGGTGAGGATAAGCACTATGCAATATGTGAATACTGAGCCAGGAGCAAGAAGCAGTAGAAGTGGTCAATTAATCCATATCTGAAATCCCAGTAGTTCTTCCAAATGGAAGATCAGAAGCAGATAACAAAGTGGCAGTTTGTGTAGAGAAGTGTTCAAGTTATGCCCATCCAACACTTAGTATACTACTTTGAGAGTTTACTGATGACCCGAATAAGTGCTCCATTTTCATCTTTCAGCCGCTGATTGTCAGATTTCAGCTCTTTCAAAATCTGTTCAAAGACAAGATAAAGTATGAGAACATTTCAGTTTAGATCCTTCCATATTTCATTAGTCCCCATTGGGGGGGGGGGGAATGCAAAACCACCCAAATATAAGCAATATTGTGTTTATTCCAAATTATTTATCTCTGAGAATCATTTTAAGTGAGGCCAATAAGGCCATATTTACTGTATGTTCTCCACATCCAACCTAACCATATTATACCTCTACACAGAGTCGTAGAATTGATCAATCCAGATATACAGTATACAGAGTTGTTACCTGCTTAACTTCATGTGCTATACACTTCATCTTACTAATATTATCTGTACCCTCTGAAGGAAATGTTCCTGTGTTTCTTTAAACACATTACTACATTCTATGCAAGAGACTTCAATAACATTTAACTCCGAAGGAAAACAGCAGCACCAAAAAACCTAAGAGTCCATTTAACTACCAAGTGTTTCATGTGCAGAAATAAAATTAAGAACCAAAATCCTTTTTGTTTGGATCTGTATCACATGTTATGTGCACCTATGCTCTTTTCAACATATGCAAGCAATAATACAGGGGTGGGCAGAGTAGGGGGCAGGAATGCACATATTAGGAATATATCACCATTTATATTATTCATATCCCTCCTTATGGTGCAGTAAAGAATCGTGTATGTGTGCTCTTCCTTGCCCCTTCTCCACAATGGCTTAGATGGAAAGCAGATTTCTGGAAAGTGATGACTGGAATTAGCCTGCCAACAGTTCTTCCTGTTAAAAGTAGGTTCCCAAATCACAATACAGCATGTTCAACATAATTACAAAATACTTTCAACTGACTAGCATTATTCTTGCATTTGAAAGAAAGGGCTCTTTGACTGATTTGCAACTCATTTACAAAAGATGCAGCCTTCATTTGAGCTTAGTAGATTCCTATGAATTCTAGGGTGAGAAAAGAAGACTTAGCACCGAGAAATGCCAAATATTTCTGGGTAAAACGTCATATAAGAATTATCCATTTTGAATCAAGGGTCAAGCCTGGAATTACTATGCCTTTGCTAGCTAGGGCAGTATGCAGCACGTGGTTGATGATGACAACTTGCTTTCCAGTCTCTTTACCATATTGTCAGCTGCACTAAGGCCCCAAGAATTCCTAGAGTTCAGACACTGTTGAGGGAACACATAAGATACTTGGTGAGATGAGTGATATTTAAAGGAGCCTGCACAGGCATGGAAAAGGCGATAAATGAGTGTGAACATAATCAAGAAGAAAACAAAAAGGGTTATCAGGCAAACAAAACAAAACCACAAGAGACGAAAACACAGTTACTCCTTCAAATACACCACATTTACCTTACACGGCTGTGTCAGAAAAGCAACCATATTTCCCTATATAAAGACCACAATAAATGCGTTGCTTTTGCCAGGGAAAATACACAATTGGCTATGTAACCTTACACATGCTACCTATGATGGGATCTGCAGTTTATTCTCCATGCAAGTAAAATGTCAATGCAAAATGGTTGTTAGAAAAATATCCAGTAATAAGAAGAAGTAGTAAACTATAGAAAATACAGGATGCATCAGGTCAAGATCTGTTATGAGTAAAACTGTATGGCTCACTAGCTATTTGGAACCGAGCAGACCTTGGCCTGAGAGCTGAATGATAAAACTAAGGCAATCTTTATAATTTTAAGCACTTGACAAGAAAATCTAAAAGAGCTTAAAATGAAGAATTTAGGCAACATTCTTGGCACCATTTCCTTTTAAAATCTAAAAGGAAACTGTGTGAATATATTTAAAATTTAAATGAAGAAAAAACTCAAAGTTTCAGCAAATAACAATGGTTCATTTAAATTTTTGAGTCACTTCTGCTATAATACCACAGAAGTATTCCTGGTTCTTTAAAATAGCAGGAGGAAGAATTAAAATATCTAATGCAATCTAAGTACCAGAAACATTTACAACCTTTAAATATTAACATTTATTCATAATAGTCTTATGAAGTTATTGACTTAGTCTTTATCAAATGCTGTTGTGCAGATGATCTCCAATTGCTAGCCAAAGAATGTTAATTGAGACCTGATGAAAAAGTACATCAAATTATAAAGAATAATGTGATAGAACTGTCTTACTATCCCATTTACTACAACTACCTCCTAGGTGGCAAGATACTTCAGAAAAAAATCCATGATAATTCTGGCAACACTTCTGATTTCTCCACTTTATTTATATGGGAAACCCAGCACAATATGGCAGGTTCAGGATGTCCTCAAAACTTGGTAATCATGTTCTGTATGAAACTAACAACATTATTTAAAAAACAGGCAAAAGAAAAGGAATGGAAAAGAAAAGGGAAAAGGAAATGAAAAGGAAAAGGAAAGAGAAAGAGAAAAGAAAATCCTATACCAATGTTTGGTAACAAAGTGCGATAAATTGATTGGTTTTAAACTAAAATACAGCTGTCATTTAGTCTGATGTACTGCTCTTTTTATTAGTTAACATATATATTTCATATGTGGGTAAACAGTTTCTTTTCCCATTTCACACATATTATAAACTTCTATAATATCTCTTCTTAGTACAAACTTTTCTACCTATATGTTCATGCATATAAATAATAGGTCTCTTGATATTTCAATAAATGTGCTGAATAACTCAGTTAAATCTCATAACTGAGAATGGTCTGGAGCAGCCTGGCATCACTGACTATCTTATCTGATACAAAGGCTGATTTGAAAGGGAGAGAACTAAAGTACAGTAGAGAAATTTATTATTTGAGAATTTGCAGAATGTTTGAATGAGAACATTATCCTGATAAACTATTCTTTTACATAGCAAATTATCTCCCAAATATCAAATTAGAATGTATATGGGAGATATGTGTATGATCTATCTATCCATCTGTCTGCACATATGAATACATTATACCACCTCAGAAGAATGATGAAATGGATTTTTCTTTTACCCAAACAATTAAGATGAAAAGCTCTCACCAGCTCATAGAATGCAACTAGAATATAATCTACTTCCATAATGAATTCATTGGGAACACTGAGGTTCTGAATGAAGCTGGTCTCATCTCAGATACCATAATATGTCATAAAATACCATTCTTAACAACAATCCATATACAGTACTCCCATTCTGGTCATTAATATTATCCAAATATAGCTTAATAAAGCTTGATAATGTTTACCTTCAGAAGTGCATTATTCTAATATACCTTTTGAATACTCATAACAATCAGAAAGCTGCATCTTTGTTCTACCTTTTTCATTTACCCCTTTCCCAATAATGGTTTAAAACGGATACGTGACGCCTCAAGAAAATAATCATTTTACCAGAGATAATTCTCCGATGCAGAACCTATACAGGGAAAATGCATACCTGAAGAGAAGTGACTGTGTAAATCAAGAACTGTACCTCCAAGATGAAGACTGTACCTTGTAGGAATTAGAAACGTAAAGTTTATAACCAGTAGTACTCAAACAGGAAGCTATTTGTGTGGATGCTTTTTGAGTGTCACACTCCTTATCTAAAAGGGCAGTGAAGAGTTGAGACAGACAATAAGAGGAAAGACCTGCCTGGAAGAGTGGAAGGAGTGGTGAGACCAACTGGAAGGGGAGATGCTATAGCTCTTCTGACTCTGGGGGCTCAGCGGATTGCGAAAGCCTGGCTACAACCCGTGTCAAAGCCCTGTTTTCGGCCAACAGCTGCTCATTCATCTGCCTCAAAGTGTGAATCTGTTTGAGCTGGTGAAGGTTCTGCAAAGTGAGACATGGGGGAGATAGTGACAAAACAGAATATAAAATAGCACAGAAACATGAATTCAGTTGTCAAGCAAGAGGAGGAGGAGGAGGAGGAGGAGGAGAGAGAATAGCAAGGGAATAGCAATGACATGTGGAGATCTGAGAAAGCACAAAGAAGCTGGACAACATAATGAAGTACTGGAAAGACTGGCTTGGGGGGGCAAAGTCACAGCTGACCTTCAACAAACTGCATCCACCCAATTTTTATTACAATGTGAAATACCATTTAATAGTGGAATATGTTAGACCACTGTGCCTGCAAATTGCACTTTAAGCTCTTTTGCAACTACTGACAAAGAGTAATGGTGGTGTGAAGAGTAGTTAAGAACATTTGTTCATCGCTTCATATGTCCTGGTCCACACGGCTTTGTATAATAAAAGAAGGTGCTGTAGCAGCTGAAGTGGATTATTTTAAAAATAAGCTAACCTAACAGCCCCTTGCCCTACAATTGCATGTAGAACATCCAGTTACAAACACATTTTATGAAATATGCTGCGATTCATGAAGGCTTATGGCAAATAAAATGCATTAGCTATAAAGTGTCATAAGCCTTTACATTACAGTGTTCTCCTGTAAAACAAATATAAATAAATAACATGACCACCTTGGAACAGGTCTAGGTTATGGATGGTTTGAAATCTTGCACAGTATAAGATGTTTAGAGCTTACTCCATGAACGCATCTGTGCTTTATTTTATGCTTCCCTATTAAAACTGCTGGATAGCTCAATGGTTTAG
Source organism: Phrynocephalus versicolor (assembly GCA_023846285.1). NCBI lineage: Eukaryota > Metazoa > Chordata > Lepidosauria > Squamata > Agamidae > Phrynocephalus > Phrynocephalus versicolor. Next base: position 72,365,185 of record JAHTLZ010000129.1, on the reverse strand, counting down.
CAAAAGTTGAGGAGTTTGATTCCCTACTGTGCCTCCGCAACAGGGACTAGACTCTGTGATCTATAGATAGGGTCCCTTCCAGCAGTGCACTTCTGGGATGATGTTTGCTGTTTTTCTTGATGATGATGATGATGATGATGATAATGATGATGATGATGATTTAGCACAGTAAAGTTAGTAAAGTCAAGGCACGAAATTCAAGCACCAAATATGATTTAGGCTGGAAAAAACCTGTGAAATTTCTAAAATAAACAAATACTGTATTTATTAATAAGTGCATGTATGGATACAGAAGTACAACTGGAAGCTGACTAGCATGGATTTTGCTAAAACCCGGAATCCAAAAAAACTAAACTAATTTAGAACATGCAGTTGCAGGAGGGCATGTATATGTTTTAATTTATCTGTGCCACTTTTCAGTAATGGGGAATAGAAATATAAGCATATTATCAACTCCAACAAAAAAGCAAACAGCAAAGATATCAAATTGCTTGTACAGCAACAAAGTGAATTTTAATTTCTTGAAGAAAGTTTAGTTTTTGCTATGGATTTTAAAAGAGATCAAAAGTTTTTTTTTTATCTTTTATATCAGAGTAAGAACTGGAAAAAGATATGCATGGATTCTGAATGGCTCCTCCATGTATTTATAAAGCTAGAACTAACAAATCTGCCGACTAAGGAATTGTACTTACTGATTGACTAAAAAGGTATTTAATAAAACATACTGGGTACGATATAACTGAGCTAAGTTTTTTAGCTCAGGAAGACAGATGCAGTAATTAATTTGGAAAATACCTACTATACAGTAGTTCAATGGAGCACTGCTAGAAACTGTAGCCCTAAGTAAGTGAGCATTCACCCCCTCAAAACGCAAGATATAATGGCCAAAATCCTGTTGTGTAGTTACACCGGCAAAAGTAAAACAGCATAACTCACAGCAGCAATTAGCTATAAATTAACAAGTTTCTTCTTAGATTCATGGTTGCACCAAGCCATCCAATTAGTACACAATGAAGAATCCAACTGGGGACTTGTTGATTAGTTTCATAGGGTTATTTCCCTTCTACCAGCATAATTAAGCAGCAGGATTTTGGCCCATGTCTTTGTGAAACATTATGAAAATTAAGACAATATACATCCAATAAATCTAGTCCTTTTGTCACATCCAAGACACAATGGCTGAAACCCAGTATAAAGTTGCTACTAGAGTAGGCTCATTCAATCTGCAGAGATTTGGCAAGTCAACAACGCTCCATAGGTTCCACTGATTCAATGGGTCTACTCTTAACTGTGACTTAGTACTGGATTTCAGACCATAGCTTGTAATTTAATGTAGAAGTTACTTCCAGAAAAGAAAATATTCATCAAATTGCATTGCTTCTCTTCAAATAAAACACAAAACACATTGACTAAATCTAAAATCCAGCTTAAAAAAAAGACATATTTATACAGTAGGACCACAATATTGGGGTGGGTGGGTGTGGTGTCAGTTCTCCAAGCCGCTACCGTGGTGGATGCCAAAAAGGGCAGGTATAGAAACTAGGGATAAGCATGAAACAGAAAAATAACATTTTGTTTTGTTTCATGCTCACCTTGTTTCGTTCTGTTTCTTACAATTTTTTTAAACACCGTACAAAATGAAACAAAACGAAACGAAACAGCTCCCCTGGGTCCTAGAGGCACCAGATTTGGTGCCCGAGAGTAGAGATGGGCACGACTTAGCGGAATTTCCGTTTCCGTTTCCGTTTTTCGTTTCCGTTACGTAACGAAACGAAAAACGAAAAACGGCTCAAAACTGGAATGAAAACGGAAACAAAACGACTAATTTTGAGCCAATTTTTGTTTTTCGTTACTGGAAAAGCACTTAATGGAGCTAAATGGGAAGAAACGAAAAAAATTTCGTTTTTGTTTGTCGTTTTCGTTACGCAACGAAACGAAAACGAAAAATTTTGAAAATTAGCTCACGAAAACGGAAATGAGCCGAAACGGACCCCTAGATGAAAACGAAAACGAACAATTTTTCTGAGTCGTGCCCATCTCTACCCGAGAGCCGTTTTTAAAGGGCTCTGCTGAGATGTTATTGGCTGGATCTCTTTAAAGCTGGCCCAGTTGACACCAGAGGGAACCCCTGCTACTGACCGGGCCAGGTTTAAAGGGGTCCAGCCCATGACAGCTCGGCATGAGCTCTCTGAATATAGTTGGAAGAGCAGCCCGATTGCACGGACTGTCCTCCAAACCATTTTTAAAGCGCTCCTGCTGAGCTGTCAATTGCTGGACCCCTTTAAACCTGGCCTAGTTGGGACCAGGGTGCCGACTGGGGAAGGCTTAAAGGGATCCAGCAATTGACAGCTCGGTAGGAGCACTCTAAAAATGGTGGGGAGGGCAGTTCCTGTGATCGCGCTGCCCTCCCTGGCATTTTCAGAGGTCTTCTGCTGAGCTGTCAATGGCTAGACCCCTTTAAACCTGCCCAAGTAGATATCAGGGAATCCCCCTGGTACTGACTGGGCTAGGTTTAAAGGGCTGCAGCAATTGACAGCTCGGCAGGAGCGCTCTGAAAATGGTGGGGAGGGCAGAGCAATTGATCAGAACTGCCTTCTCCACCATTTTCAGAGCACTCCTGTCGAGCTGTCAATGGCTGCACCCCTTTAAACCTGGGTCAGTTGGTACCAGAGGGTCCCCCTGTTGCCGACTGGTCCAGGTTTAAAGGGTCCAGCCATTGACAGCTCAGCAGGAGCCGTCTGAAAATGATGGAACAAAATGGTTCACTTCAATGCAAAAACGACAGTTTCATTTCATCTATAATGAAATGCTCCTTCCACGTTTTGTTTTGTTTCATTAGATACTGAAATGATGAAAGAGCATTTTGTTTTTCATTTTCTGCTCATCCCTAATAGAAACATTATATATAATATAGTCTCTGGTATCCTCTAGTGGCCCATTCTGGTAATACACCTCGAAAACACATATTTCTGGGTTTTTTAAATTAATATTTTCAGGCAGTCGATAAATGAAACAGTGGTTACAGATCCTATGGTCCTACTGTAACCTTTAGATTATACGGGCCTATGCCTGCCACTTACTTAGCCATTCAGTTTTTTTTGTTTTTGGACACTTAGGGCACCATGCCCCTAAGAAAGATTTGCAAAGTCCAACAGACAACATATCAATTGAACAAATCATTTCAGGCTTTCTTCATGAACACTTTGCAAGGCATATATAAAAAAACTGATAGTCTCTTTTTTCAGTATGCACTATTATAAAAAGAACCTAATAAGCATATTAGAGTTAGTCTGGCTTAAGCTGCATCCAATGTGTTGTTCAGAGGTGCATGGGAATTATGTGCTGTCAAAGTGGGAAATAAAAGGGTCAGCAGGTCCAGACTGGGAACTGAATGCTTCATTACAGCTTTTGCAACTGCAAATGACACAACATCCCACCTGTCTATAACTGCTTAACCGTTGAACATTCTAACTAATTAAGCTTATATAGCTCTACTCTTTGTTTCTGTAAAACACTAGTTCAGACAGCACAGTTGGAACTAATTGTAAAAGCTCAGCTCTCCACATCTTACAAGTGAGCTGCTGACAGCAAGAAAACAGAACAAAACAAAACCAGCTGCCCTGCTGGACAAGAACATTCAAAAGAAACGTTCTGGTGAAGTAATAAGCCAAAAATGCAATAGCCACACAGGAGAAACTGACATAGGAAGCATGCATACAGTTTTTGCTTTGTTAACTGAAAGAAAACTTCGGATATTTAAAGAAGCTGTGAATAGCTCAAGGCATATGATGCATGAAATGGGTGTCATTCAAAATAGGCAGACATGCTGAAATGGCCTGTGTTTTCTCCCTTCCACACATAGAGAGAGAGAGAAAAAGAGAAAGAGATCAGTAAATAATACTGCATTTCTTTTACATCATTACTTCAGCAAGGTAACAATAAAAATATCACAGGAATTCATACGCTAGTGATTGTGCTTTGAAATAGTGGCACAAAAATCCTTTCTATAGCAACATATTTCATCAATCTTCAGCCTTGTTGCATTTAGCAGGTTCCAAATTTTGACAGTGCAAATTTCAACAAGATGGTTCTGTGTTTATTCTCCTATACAGTATTCTTATCCTTAAATTCTTTATCAACTTGTATGTGAGTGATTACAGTTAAATATAAGAGGCAATGAATCATTGCAAGTCCCTTGCATTGCTGGATTCTAAATATCAGCTATTGAAAAAGTTTCATTAAAAGAAATAAGCTGACATTCAAATAGAGGCTTATTTAAAAGAAGAATCACACTCAATTAAAAAACCAAACCAAACCATATGACGCTGCTTTAACAGAGTAGCATGAAATTAGAGCCATCTTCAGCAAAGCAGGAAATGGCTTTCATCACTACCACGCATCCAGAGATACAGCAGCCCCTGTGTCTGGTTCAGGAACATTTATCATTTTGAAATCAATGTACACAGGTTTGAGTTGGTTCTTATACAAAAGAGAAATAAGCATCCAGATGGACAAAGGATAACAAATATAAATTTTGAGAACAGAAGCAGTTGCACCTAGTGTAAATTAACACAGAACTGCAAAGTCAGCTTACTAATTTCAGGTCACAAACGGCATAACATGTTCCTGTTTAGTTAACCAGGAACTGTGACAAAAACAGGAATTGTTACACAGTAGTACCTTCTATAACGGAATTAATTCGTTCCAAATGAAATTCTGTTAAGCAAGAATTCCTTCATACAAATTTCCCATAGGAATGCATTGAAAATGGATTACTCCTTAATTGCATCCATTTTTCATTTGTACGGATTTGCCCCATAGGCGATGCTGTTAAGCGATTTCCCACTATCTCCTGAAATTTTTTCCTTTAAACAGATTTTCTGTTAAACAAACTGCTTGTTATATACAAGGGTCCGCTGTACTTAAATATCTAAAAAGAGAAATGGCAAATTGAAGGGCTTGAGCAAAAGGGAAAATTGTTACTCCAGCCACTTGAGCAAGTAAGCAGCATTTCTGTAGATTTCAAAAGACTAAAAGGGGAACAAAACTTTCAGAGAAGACAAGGTCTGTTCTATAAACTGCAGTCTAGAATGTATTCTGCTAAAGGAACTAAACATCCCAGCCCAGGCTTCATAATGAAAATCACCTCTAACTGGGAATGATATCTTCAAAGATCACAGATAGTTAAAATTCAAAATACTACATAATGAACCCCAAAATGAGCAAAAGCATGATGTTGAGGATTATTTCAGTTGCCAGCTGGATAAGTCTTTTCTTACAAGTGCAGATTTGTGCAAGCTGTTTAGCACACTTCAGTTAAGTAGTCAGGCCACCAAGGAATGTCCTAAATTCAACAGCAACTGACCTTAAACATAGACATACATGGATACTATACATAGGCAGAAATGCTGCAAAACTGAGTGTAGAAAAATCCTGTGAAAACATTTTAGCTACATATGGGAAACATGAGGATGCTACCAGCACACATCTGTATGTTCCCCTAAAACACTGCTAAGGCTGAAATGGCTCCCACCTGATAATGTGAAAAACATTATTGTGCACGAGTAAAAAAAGTAAAGAAGTTTTCATACCTTCATCTCCTCCTCCATTTCAGACAGCTTCCGTTCCAAGGCTCGTTTTTCCTGTTAAGACAATGGTATTTTCACAGCAATCATCTTTTGTGTGATATGAAGAAATACAGCAATCACTGATATTTTAATGAAGGAAAAAAATCACTCATCTTACTAGAACAAAGATTTCTCAAGAAGTACAGCGTAAGGGCCAGAGTATGGCAAACTCTTTTTCACTATGCAGATTGTACTGCTCTTTTCCCTACACATAAGCACATGCCCTTCCTCAATATCTGTGCTTATACCAATTCACCTTATTTGCTTCTTTCACCTCTAACCCTTACAGTGTACATCTCTATACTTCATCTAGCTGGTTCCTATTTATTTATTTATTTATTTGTCTCATTTCTATACCGCCCCATTTCCAATATGGAACTCTGGGCGGTGAACAAAGTAGAAACAGATAAAACAATAGATAAAAACAATAGAGAAAACAATAGGTCAAGATGGAACAATGGGCGGTAAGCAGATAACAACAACAACCAGCAAGCAACCAAAAATAAAACTTGCCTGCCTGCTACTCTTCTCCATATGGCCACAAGTGTCTAACCTAAGCCAATCTCCTAACCTCACTGGCAGCTTTTTGTTACTAGCTAACTAACCCACATAAAACAGTTATAGTACTGCATCACTTCTGCACCACATGGAAGCTGTGAACTAGACAAATTATTTACCTTACTGAATGTTCTTATAATTGAGAGAAAGTTAAGGAAGTGCAAAAAAAAAAAAAGAACTCTGATAAGTCCGATAAGTCAACCTGATCTGATCTGATCTGATCCTACCCAATACTTTTTAAGCAGTAACAAAAATGCCTCTTATAAAATGAGTATTAATTCTAAAGTCATGCTATATTATGAATACATAGAAACTGAGAAGCAGGAATACATACCCTCTTTTCTGTCTCAAGCATGCTTGAACGGTCAGATGATTTTTCCTGCTTCTGCTGTAGAAACAAAAATATCAAAATCTGTTTGTACTGAATAGTAAAAACAATTATTTCCAAAAAAAGTAAAATGGGCAAATTCTTGTTGCATAACTTTGTGTCTGGTGTAACTTGGATTACCGCTGGAAACATAGTTTACATTAATTAAAAGCTTCCCGTCCCATTTGAGTTTCCATGACATCCGAGGGTTCCCTTTGCCTGGGGGAGGCTTTGGGAGTTTCAGGATTCCGGGGTGGGGGGGGCAGGGGAGACTTTTTATTTTTATTTTTAAAGGCTTCCCCTACTCTTTCTCAAGGTTGCCAAGGCTTCCCCCAGTGCAAAAGAGAGTCCCATGGAGCCTCAGAAGCTAATAGGAAGCTTTAAATTAGGATAAATTAAATGTTTGGTACTTGATCAGGCACAGAGTTATGCAACATGATTTTGATCATTGTTCATAAAAATACAAAGTAGATTAAAGTTACTTCCCCAATGATTCTTTTCCTCCCCACTTGTTTGTCTGAGAGGCAGTGACAGTCCTTCTGACATGCCACTAATTCCAATGCTGACTGCATTATCAATATAATATTTGTTTTCTTTTTACCTGGGCTAGTTTATCAATTTTTGTCTTGACTTCAGAAAGCTCCATCTGGGCATCTTGTAGTTTGGATTTCAACTTTTGATTTTCAGACAGGGCATTTTCATAGAGCTAAATGAGAAAAACAAAAAACAGCTAATATAGTATCAAATTAGATTACAGATACTGAAAATCTAACAGCCATACAGAGGAGGATCAGAGCTACCAAACCTACTTCAAGACCAGCATGTTCTTCTGCAACCGTATTAACCAGTAGTCAGTTCCAGCCTTAACCTTTACTGCTAAATTTAGAAGAGATGAAACACCAAAATTGACTCATATAACCCTGCTCCTCACATACTTTTTAAACTCTGGCCAGGGAACCCAGTTCAGGGGCTCCTTGGAAGGTCGCTAGGGATTCTTCATTTAAATGTGAAGGCCAGATGCAGCTCAATTACACTATTAGATAATTACACTATTAGATAATACCGGGCACAATCTCTTCAGTTCACAAAGGACAAAAGAAGGCACACCCACACCCACACCCTGAAAGTAATTCGAGAACAGCTATAGGTAGATATTAGGCTTTCAGATTCTAGATATGTATTTACTCAAACCTTGATGTTCACAAATCAGAAAATGAAGACACATACATGTAGAATTTAAAAATCCTCAAGCAAAAATTTGTTTTGCAAAATAGAAAGAAAACAGCAAAAATCTTCTATTCATCCAAATAGTCTTTACTTCAACAATATAATTTAACAAGGAAGGAAAGTTGTTTTATTGTGAGCATTACAGATGGACATGAACTTCCAGTTCATTTATTGGTCAAACAGGTGTTTGGTGATTCAAAGTCCTGCCTTCTCCAATGGGTGCTCACTAAGAGGTAGTGTCTGGAGAAGCTAGAGCTTTGAAGCATGAAACACCTGCTTGGCTGATAAATGAACTGGCACAAACTGCCAAACCAGAATTTTGTGCCCATCACTAGTCACCATTATTACACAAGCAAGAGTCTGAAATATTTGGTGATCTACTGCAAACCACTCAAATATACCAAATACCTAGTCCTAGAACACCCTCCAAATCTTCTGTCATACATGAGTGTTCAACATTGTAGAAAGAATTCCATGAGAGCATGACAACCACTACCTTATTATCTCGAGTAATCCTAATCTGCAGTGATACACAGCACCTTAGACAGTTAATTTATGTCATCTTTTGTTTCTTATTTCTACTCCATTTCCAAGAGTTCATGCACATGAACTAACAAAAGGCACTGTGGTTTTAGTCTCCAAGCATAGCTTTCCAATATTTGAGGGGCCATCCACTCAAATTGAAGGTTGGGAGAGTGAGAACAGACAAAAGAAAATAGTTCTTTATCAAGCATGTTATTAGTCTTTGAAACTCCCTGATACAGAATGTGGTGATGGCATCTGGCCTGGATGCCTTCAAAAGGGGATTGATGGGGATGTGTAACCTCCAGGCTTAAAAACAGGGTACTTCAAAGGCCAGATTCAGGGGAGTGGCATCAGAAGACAGATATCTAGTCTTGTGCGCTCCCAGAGGCATCTGGTAGGGGCCACTGTGAGATACAGGAAGCTGGATTAGATGGGCGTTTGGCCTGATCTTGTGTACTGATCCATCAGAAAAACAAAACAAATCAGAACATAAACTAAAACAAAAGCTATGCAAGAAACTGAAAAGTATCATGAGTACTTTTCATTGTGCATCATGTTGAAGTACTGTAGAGTAGTATTTTCCTAATCTACAGAGAGGGAATTGCAACGACAACAGTGGCCTGTTCAAGGTCCTCATCAAATTCTATGGGATATATAAAGGGAAGGGATACCAGTTGGCCAATTTAGGATTCTACGGAATGCTCTCAATTCAGTTGATGTTTCACCAGAGGTGACCTGTGATATAAGTGGAGGGTGACCTATGACAGACCCAGGAAGCTAGCTTGTTTAACATTCTCATTTTGACTGTAACACCTGCTTTCTCAATTGATGTCCATTACTTTTAAACTAAGGTTCTTTTGTTGGGACTCTATAGTCATGGGTTTTTATATACAGTATATATGTAAACGTCTATGATTATTTTTCTTCTCTTGGAGCCACCAACTAGACAAGAAGTTCTTGCTTAGGTTATGAAGAGAGAAGTAAGAGAAAAGGAAGAAAAGTTTGAGAATGTCTACTTCCATTGCTCACTTTTTTATAATCTTTGCTGCTGTCCTCCTCTGTTCTGCTGCTAAGTGCAGCCAGACGGTTTTCTCTTCTGGTATATGCACTGCTGCGTCCTGAGGGCCGATCACTGTAGGAATCGCTGGTTCCAGTGCTTGAACTTGCTGCATCTAACCTGGAATTGGAAAGCTAAGTTGTAATATTAGCTAATACCAGAGGGGGGATAGGATGAAATGAAGTTTGATCAGACACACTATTATTTGCTTAAGGGAAGGGGGACCCTTTCCTGACCTACAGCTACTTGCTTTGTCCATATATCTTTCAGTTTATTCAGACACAGGCAAGGAAGAGAAGTACTCTATGCCTGCCCCACTACCACCAGTTTTGTTGCCCTCTTGCACATGCTGGTGCAAGAGAATTTGAAGGGGATAATTTCTGGGAGTTCTTAACAGGAGTCAGAATCCTGGTTGTCAAGGGTTCCAACTCATATTAGTAACCACATTACTTGTTGGAGTGTCTCTCCCTAATGTCATGTGCTCAACCCACCAGATCCTCTTGCAAACCATTGGGAGACCCAAAAATCATCCACATGGTTGATTCTTCTTGGTTGCACAGATCTTGTGGAATCTGGCTCCCTCCCTGCACTTGTTTAGGAAGCAAGTTAAAATGCTTTTCAGGGAGGTCTTCCACAATGACTTCGATTGACTGTATGCCTCCTGTCCTGCTATAAGAGTGAAAATTGCATCTCTGGTGTTGTTGGGTTCCACGCTGTCAATTGCCTTTTTATAGTTTACTGAAGCTTATTAATATATGTTGTAGCTTGTTGTAAACCGCCAAGAATAGTGCTCCACGCTAATGGGGAAGCATGTAAACTTAAAGAATAATTAATAATAAACAAACATGAACAGCCTCCAGAAGACTAAGGCTGTGATTACACTATTACACTGGTAAAGCCAAATAATAGTGATTTGGCTTTGCTGCAACTTGATTTGTAGCCTATCTTATCTTTCTGTTCAGATTAGGTGACTGCATGCGACTGGATTGTTTTGATGCTATTGTACAAACAGGGCCCACAATCTGATCTGGTCTGAACCCTGTCACAGGTCCCCTTCCTTTGATATTACGCTCAGCTGGTTCCTGGGTCTCTTATAACATTTTATTCTAAAGTGATTAAAGAGAAAGACTGTGCAGGTGAGTTTTCTCCCTGTCCAAAACATCATGCCAGGGTTAGTTCATCAGCAGAAAACCATCCACAGTTGTGCCCTTCCCTATCCTTTTAGAGAATGAAACCTCCAATCATACAGGCTGTCTAGTTGCAGCCTGAAATGTTCATCAACCTCTATGAGGGGAAACAGGGAATGGAGGAGCGGGGCTAGAGTGATCCTAAGGTTTCTGAACACCCTCAGATAATGCCAAAATAAGGCCTAGTATTCTAAAGGAGAGACAGAGTCTCTGTTCAAAAGCAAACATTTAACTTGTTTCATGACTCATCAATACAGATTTGATTCTGGGAAAGAACAAAGACAATGGATTAAAGAAGTATCTACTGAATCACTATCAGCCTTGAAAGAACTAATTTAAGTCTTAGTTCTAACTAAGAGAAAATGTTTTTATTCAAGATGCTACAAATGGGGGGGGGGGGAAACCCAAAACATGCATTTATTGTCTTACCTGGAAAGTCTTTCATGCTATAAAAGGAAAACAAGAGGGACAGATTAGCAACTAAACACATCATTGTTACCATTCCAGTTATATAGGGAAAACCACTGAAATCTGATAATTGTGAAAGCAAATGATGCGTTATCACACCTGGAATTGTATTGCATGAAGTTACTAGGTCTTGTCTATAAGCTCACTAAATATCTTACACAAACTATAAAATATTGATAGGACATCCAATTACAGTATCAGATATTCATGATACCTAGTTTAATATTAGGGTGACCTTAATTGTTGATTTATTTACTTATTTATTTAAGATATTGCTGATTTATTGACTATTCCAACTCTATGAATCTATTATTCTATTCTAGGATTTTATATAGTGCCCAACTGGCAAACACATAAGCATAAATGTATCCACACTTAGTACAGCCTGCATTATATAATCAGGTTACAGCTGAGAGACCAAGATTTTTTTATTGTCAAACTGATTTTTTCTGACAAATATTGGGGGGGGGGGTGTTAGCTAAAACCACATAACCTCTTTCTCTTCCTGATTAGCTGTTTCCTATTCATTAAGCTATTGTTCAGTAATGTTAATTCATTTATTATTGGTTAGGTCCTATCTTTTCAGAAGAGTTTCATTAGCAAAGTTTATGCTGAAATTAATTCCAGCACATGACATACACCTGAACTAGTACCTTTCAATGATAGCTTGTCATTCAATCTTGATACAATTCATTTAATTTTAAGATTAGCAAGTACTGTATTGTGGTTGTTACATACCCTCAAGTTGCCTCTGACTTATGAGAACTCTTATTAATGACTGATCAAGAAAATGTCCTGCTGTCAGCAATCTTGCATAACTCTTGTAAAGTCAAACTTTTGCCTTCCCTTACCGAGTCAATCCATCTTGTATCTGGTGTTCCTTTTTTATTGCTGCCTTTAACCTTCACCAGCATTATTATTTTTCCCAACAAAAATATTGCCCTCTCATGATGTGCCAAAAATATATCTTCCAGAGATACTGCTGGCTTGATTTGTTCCCAGACCCACCATCAGTCTTTCCAGGAGTCCAAGGTATTACACCTAAAACATTAATGTTCTAGAACACTAAGAACATCTTCAAACAGGATATTCTCCACCCACTGAATCATGCATTCAATATGGAGGGATGCTTGCCTAACAAGATTAGAAGCAACTTTCTAATCCACATTGACAGAGGTGAAATTTGAAGCCTACTACCTCTGAAACTAATTCTGTTGCCATTTTTTTGTATCTACCCCCATTTGAGAACTTCTTTAAAACAAGGAAACCTGGCTTAAACACTTAACCATGGATTTTGTAACTTTTATGTTTCATCTGTACCACCACCAGCTTTGCAATGCCACAGCTGATGAAAAGTTGTGTGGAGTTGCAAGGTAACTGATGTCTGCAATAATTCAATGGTTTAATAAAGGTTGTCAGCCATCCTTGTCCTTAAAAAGCCTGTACGCCAAGATGCACAGCTATAATGGGGATATGCTAGAAATACATACCTGTGTGTGTTAATGTTAATTTGTGACCTTGTGAGGAGAAGAAACTGAAAGTGCATTTGTTGCAGACAATTTTCACTAAGCACGCTCTCTCTTTAAATATAAGTGCACCGGAATTAAAATACTTCTAACAAAATAAAAGTGTGACTTGTAATCCCTATGGAGGCTAAAACAAGGCAGAATTTATAGAAAAATGCCAGGTGAACCGCATATCCCCAGCAAACACAACGTAATACAACTTATTAATTCTAACCACACATTATTAAAATAAAGTTTCACTGAAGCAGTACAACCTAATTGGTGCACTCTCTAGCTATCCAGTGGATATGAACTTAGTATGTTAAAGGAAGTGATTTGACATTTCAGATGTTGCTCTTGGGAAAGCTTAAACCTTTTCCAGTACTTGGAATCCTTGGATCTACTTGTTTGTGTCCCACATTACCCAGGATTGCATTATGAAGTTTATTAAAACTGAGGTTGGGAGAAGAGACAACTATCTCAGAGCAGCTGTGCTGAGAACTGATTTAGAAAATGAAAAGCCAGCCCCTTGACATTATTGCAGCTGTTGGTGAGGGCTGCATTTTGATTCAATTTCCAAATTCATTCCCATCATACGAACTAGAACAATAGCTGCAAGTCTCTTGGAGAGTGAAATAGGGAGAAATACAAATGACTTTCCAATATTTTTTTACTTTTTTGGGAAAAAAAGGAAATCCTTGAAAGAAAACAACATTTAACAAATTCCAAGAAGCACTGTGAATCTCACTGTATGGAACGAGCACAAAGACTTCTGCTCTGAGAACATTATGGCAAAAGCAATGTCTGAATTTACAGGATGTGTAGCAAGCTTTATACAAATATTTACATATACCTTTTTAAAAATGGAAGCCTCAAAGTTGTCATACCTTTCCTTCCAGCAGGTAAGCAAACTGCACATGCTATAAGAACGCATTTCAAAATCTTCAGCCAAAAGGATGAAATGGCACAGATGTTGCAAGCCACAACAGTTTCTCTTTTTTGTCTCTTAATCCCATGTAGCTCATACCTGTCAACTGTCCCATTTTGGCCAGGACACTACAGTTTTTTAGCCTTTTTCTCACTGTCTTCCTGGAACACCTATTTTCCTGGAAATGTCCCGGGCAGTAGCAGTTGACAGGGAGGTTTTTTGCTGACATAGCGGCAAGCCACCTAGCAGGGAAAGTGTTGCCTATGAAGCTGCCCCGGTTTGACTGGGGACTGGGTAGAGGGGGAACGAGTTGGTGCAGCTGCGGCTCAGTGGGGTGGGAGGAGCAAAGCGAGTGGTGCGTGCAGGCATCTGTGTTTGTGCTCATGCACACACTAGCGTGCACACATTACACCTCTCTCCTCCCATCCCAGCCAGCCCCAGGGAAAACTTTACAGCTATGCATGTAATAGTGACACCGCACTTTTAGTCTTCCCCTAAAACTACTAGTGAGGGGCACATTCTGGCTGTCCCAGGCAAGCTGTCGATCCTTACCTCATATCCCCTGGTGAAATTGATGGAGACCACCACAGTATGGATTTCTTTTACTGGGCCACCCTTCAGACAGTCTCTCTACTCCTCTATCCTTTTCTACCTTGAGGTGGAAGTGCCACAAGGAAGCACTAGAAGCAAGACTACTTACTGAGCTAAATCCTGACCATTTCTCTCCACTCCCTGGTACATGCCCCCTTACTTTGGCTGTGTTCTAATGAAGTGTTATACAACAGTGCTCAATGCACCCAAAGAACACAATGGGACCTTCATGAGGAAGATAGCCCTACCCAGAAGGACTGAAAGATTCCAGGAACATTGGCTGTCACCATCCCTACATCTCTTTTCTTTGCCTCAAAACCCTGCTAGTCTAGTGAGGCTAAGACACTAGAGGTGTCTTACCCAGATTTTCTCTGTACTCAAAATCCAACCAACATCTGGATAGGATGTTATGTATTTTATTAAAAAAGAAATGGATAAAGTAAAAAAAGGATTAAATGGTTACAAAAAGTCAAAAGGTGTAAGTTACTCAAAAGATCCTTGGTAAAATAGAATCTTACAGCAAATTACAAAATCAATCCTAAATCATCCCAACCTAATTCTTTTATTTATTCCTAATGCATAAAGTTACCTGAACAGGGTGTCCTGAGGTGTAAGATGATTTGTTTTCAAGAAAGAAAGTTGACTCTTACACAAGGATGCTAAATTCTGTATTGATCCCCCAGTTCTCTCAGGCTTACTTTACACTGAAGAATGGTTGCTGTTACAGATGCCTTAATCACCCGTTATTGCTGCTAAACCCTTTAAAGTGTCAAGCTTCCCTAATGGGGTTTTATCTCTCAGTACAAATTATGATACCCTCAGGCAGGAAGAATTTTCCCTGCAAAGTCCAACATGCATAGTAAAACTTGCTTTGAACCAACCTATAAATATTTTTTTAAAAAAGAGGGCCATAGATCAGTCCACTTTAGAATGCATTCTTGCCCATTTTTCCTAGCAATCGCAGTTGACAGAGGGCACTTCAAATGTTTTTTTTCCCTTTGACCTTTCCCGTACCCACTACCTTTGCAGGCCAATATTCCATCTATATTTTCTAGTTTCATGTCGCTCATTTTTAAACATCCTTCCACAGGGACCCTGGTGCCAGAGTGTCATGAAGACACAGGGAATAGTGGAAGGTCCTGGGTGGGATGAAGTAGTTGGATGAGGTGTATCTGGATGTAGTGTATGAAGCTGAGACAAGATGGCAGGATCCAGGCTTAAAAGAAGAGGTAGAGAAAGGTGCTCATCCTTCTTGAATAGGTTCTGAAGGAGAGAAGTGGATGGAGTTGGCACAGGAAACAAGGTCTACCTCTTTGAGAACCCCAGGACTGGATGAATGAATTCAAATCTACCCCACTAAAGAATGAGGACATGATGGAAGTGCACTACTCTTCAGCCCAAGACCAATGGAAGCTGAGATGATCAGGTGGGCACGCTAACTCCCCACGTCAATCCAGAGTAGGCACTAGTGGAGAAAGATGAGAAAATAATGCCTTTTGCAAAGTCTCTAAAGGAAGGATGGGAGCTACAAGTGCTCAGCATTATAGGCTCTCCTTGAAAGGTGTCAGTTGAGTGGAGTCAGTATGGAAAACTACACCCCAGTCATGGACTGCAGACCTTACTAGCCCAGTGACTGGAACTAGGATCTTGTTAGGGACCGAGAATGGATGGGTGGGTGGTGGGCTAGTGGAGTTAACTCAGCCACCTTGCAGACTATCAGGATGGGGTGCACCAGGCATCAAATCAGTCCTTGTACCTTGTTCATCAAACTTGATAAAACCAATCTGAGCTGTAATGAGAGTTTTGATTTCATGAAACCCATGGTCAGAGAATCTATCCCACTCTCAGGCAAGAGGATGGCCGTAATCTGGCAGTAAATGTGGAATTATAATAATCCTATGTTCACAGGTTTATAGGGACTGTGAGTGAAGTCAAAATCTTGGCAGCTGCTAGCTTCTATTGCAACAAAGTCTATCCCCTCATCATCACCTTCATGTCCTTGGTAAGAGGTGGCCAATTTAAACAGCAACAATTTAAACCTCAGAAGTGTATTAAAAAGATCCCCAGAGACAGTTTCCCCATACCGGGTCAGCTGATCGAACTGTGAACTTGCAGCAACAGATAGTAAAATGAACAGAAAGGTCACATAAAACCTTTCTGTTTTATGCTCCTACATGTTTTTGATTTCTCTGTGTACACTTTATTAAAAACAGAAAGTAAACTGGAACATGGCTAGGTATTGGAAAATGCTCTCTGAAGCTGGACAAGGAGGTTGTATAGAGCCAGAAAAAACATACAGCTTTGATTGTAGATATGTATAGAATTATAGAACATTAAAGCAACACTTTTAAAACTCTAAAGCTTCTACAGATGGTATAAGTGTAATTAAGACCACGTTCCTTAAAGTTTTTATGACAGCACAGTTTTGAAAAGCCGAGTCAGGATATGAATAGAAAATGAGTTCTTGCCAAAAGAGAAACTAGTTTAATTAGCTTCAAGTGCTTTCTTCTGTGGCCAACGTTTGACCCCAAAAAGGAAGGGAATGGGGGAAGGAACTTAAATGTTTATGTTTTTTGCACACACAAAAGAATCACAAATGTAAATTCTTTCCACCAATGTGTCTATTCCAAAGAAATAAACGATAGTCCAGATTGTGTGCGGCAGAATCTAATTTCCTTTGTTATGGACTTGGTCACATCTTTTCTAGGTCTTTGTTTCATTTCCAGATATGACAATTTTTGGAAGAATTTGCAGATAGTGAAAGCTCCAAATGAAACCTCTCTCCCTAGTTTAGAAGTAAGGCTTTTCAAAAATCTGCATAAATCCAACCAATCAAGGACCATGTAGGCACAAATGGGTCACAGAACCAAACAAGGTTGTGCAGGGGAATAAACTCCTGACATTTTAATTTTCTTAATAGAGGTGGGATGTAGGAATACATTGGACTGCCACCCAAAGCAGTGGTTAAATGCCTGTACTGCAGCTATAACAGTGCTCACGACCTGGGGTTCATCCAAGGTAGCTGGCTCATGGTTTACTCAGCCTTCCATCCTTCTGGGGTTGGTAAAATGTCTGTTGAAGGAAGCTTCAGGATGCCTATCAAATACTGGATGATGAGCAGCTGTTTTGATTGAATATCAAGATGAAACAATTCATTGTCATTGCATTGCTTTCAACAGGATGTACTGTATATCTAAATCCACTGCCACATAATGTGTATTCCTTTCTTTCAAAGTCTAGGTGATCCAAGGATTTTACTTCCTTATAATCTCATCATAAGTAGCAGAAGGAGGACACATCTTGTGTTCAGCCTGCACTTTTAAGCTGCTGCTCCTTGTCTACAAAATGATTGGTGGATTTATATCTTTAGCTCTATCCTCAGCTGGATCAAGGCACCTACCATGCCATGCTGAGGTTTCGCTGCCTGCCTATACTTGCTCAGTTTTTCTAGTAATCCACTGAAAAGTAACCACTCCTCCCTTCTCCGAACTATTTTACACATACTTTCCTCTCTGAAAAATCACCCCAACTTGGTTATTGAAAATATTTTTCATACCTGAGTCTGCATAAGAAGTTCAACTTAGTACTGCCATTCACAAGATTCATGATCTCCTTTCCAGTTCTCATGTTCACTTTGATGTTGGAAAATAAAATAAGGTCTACCTTAGACTACTGTGTATATATGCAACATCCACTGATATTAGAGAATTATTTGCCAAGATAATAAATACCTTTAATCTAAAAAGTTGACCTTGAATTGTCTCAGGAATGAAGAATGCAGTTGTACTTAAGACAGATTTACAGTCAATGAATTTCAGTTAGTCAGTACACAAATGAACAGGAAGTGATTTTTATAAGTTTTTATTGTTAAGAGGCTGGTGGCATAATTTATTAAATCTTCATAGAATGCCACTGTCTGCTAGTGAAGGGGTTGCAGGCTACAGCTTAAGTTTACTGGTAAAATACAGAACACACCTCTACCCTGTAATTATAGTCAATGATAGAATATGATAGAATATTTCCATTCAGGTGCAGTTACTGTACAAATTGTTCTCTTCTCTTACATTGATTGCAACTCTGCCAAACTCTAAAGCTAGTAAAAGCTACTTAAATCACAATGATGTCCACCTTGAACGTGACAAAAGGGCATCACAAGCAATTATTTTAGGCAGGTCTGTTGCTAAATGCCAGGAATACAATAAAGGATTGGAAAGCTAGGATGTTGAGCAGCCCAGGTGACACAATTCATATTTGTGTTATTACCTGGCTCTTCAATACTATCCATATGCTTAATATTCAACATTAACAGAGCTATCCTCAAATAACCCAATAAATCGTAATACAGAGTACGATTTTCACAAGCCCCAAATGGGATTTAACAGAAAAATAGCTGGGTTTTGCTGTGGCAGGCTATTAAAGGATCCATTGTTATTAATACCAGTCCATAACATTCACAATTAAAAATAAACATTTTAATCAGAAAGAATCAAAATGGCAACGGCACCTAACTAGCAGATTATTTGAATCTCCAAAAAAAAAAAAAAATGGTCTGACACTCTGTACTGAAGTTTTATTACTTTTGGTCATTCCCTCAGTTTCTCCCCCTTCCTCTTTCTGATCTGTATAGCTGTGCACTGGTACAACAAAAACTCCTAAGGATCAACAGCACTGCATATCATGTTAAGAATAGCATTTAATTTTAAAAAGGCTAGATAGCAAAATGTTAATTTTTGTAACTGAGTACAAGATAGAAGTTGGTACTCTTCAATCTAGTAAAGTTTCTCTCCTGGTCTTTGTTAGAGGGAATACACAGCATTATCTGGGTTTGGAAAAGTTGGTATTTATACTACCACTCCAGGAATCTCCTAACCAGCATGACCACTGCCCATGATGATTCCTAACACTGCAGATTGTAGGTTTTGCAAGCTGTGCATTAATAATGCTTTGAAAATGATTTACATTTCATGAGGATGGCCATCCAACTACTGTAGTGCTGTATTTATTGGGGCAATTTCTCTGAGCTTTAATCTTTTGGGATCATCAGTTCAAATGCTCTATGTTTTGTCACATACTTTAGGTGTACATTTTTAACAACATTACAGGCAACTACGTTCAACTCCTAAGGCCATGACAAACTGTTCTTTTAGTTGGAAACTGCAGTATATTTTATACCCTAATTGGGCATGAATCTTGGAAAACTTTCGTTTGCATTAGGTCCAATATGCAATAAGGAACATAGGGGGCAGTTTCATTTAACAGCCGGTTTTTCTGTCTGGTAGGGTGTTTGTTCTACTTTACAAAGATTTTTGAAAGGATACTTAATTCATAATTCCACTGACGAGCTTCAAACCTTCCCTGTTATAGCCAGCAGTGATAAAAAAATTGCTACTTTTTAGCATTGCTTGCTTTGCAGAATAATGAAAATGTGCACTTGTCATCTCTAGGGGCTGATTTGAAGGATAAATGTAGTCGTTCTGCTCAATGCAGAACTTCAATGCTTTTATGTCTCTGAATGTTTAGGCCTGACTTATGCCAACTGGGTTTATAACTTTGGGTGGCTGGATGTGTATTCTTATAGGAAGACAACCACAGTGAAAGGGCCATCTGTCTCATATGTTTCTAAAATCTGTGCCAACAGATTGAATCCTACAGAAAACTATTACCATGAATATGAGGCTATGTTGAATCATCAGATGCAACAGCTGTATGTATAAGTTTTTATCCCTTCCTCCTTTAATATAGTTCTGAATCAACAAATATGCAAAGAAATATTTGTGTTGCTAAGATGATGTTGATTTTGGCATTTCTGGAAAAGGAAACTGGAGAAAGCACGTATGTGTGCATGCATGAATTTGATTTATATACCATCCCAATAGTGCACTACTCTATCATGCTAACCTTCACAGTCAAATCATCATGTCTCTAGATTTAAAAGTACAAGAAATCAGTACTTTTTTTCAGGGAGTCAGGTACTATTTGCCAGTCTCATTGCTGGATCAGGAAAGGAGCTCAAGCTAACAAACTGTTAGATAATAGTAATAATAAACTTTATTTTTATGCCGCCTTTCTCCCCGAAGGGACCCAGATCCAGTCTGGTCTGCTGTTGTTCTCATCACTGACTGGCAGCAAGCAAACAACTTAAATCCTATTCATCCAATTTTCTGTGAAATAGTGTTATTGTCCTCCTTAAAAGGAATTAAAACAGGAATACACTTGTTACACCCAATGAATTCGGAGTGCTAGACCTGTTTGTCCTCCTATGAGTTCTTAATGACCCTAATCCAATCAAATGCACTTCACTGCCTGAATTCTGACCTCTGCTAGATTGTAAGTTGCGCAAATCAAGATTTAAATTTTACACCATAAAAATTACTGTGTTTTGTGATAGTCTTCAAGTCTGGTGAAAACTGGAGAACAGTATTTTCTCTGAAGGGCCCCATAAATGCTCCACCTAATGCCTGTGCTGCTAGCATTAGGAAGCCAAGATGAACCATTCTTTTCCTACATCTATTTTGGTTATAACTATTGTTTCTTTCCAAGAATGTTAAGGTATGTAGTGTAATAATCCTGCTATTCCTTCATATGAATTTTATATAAAACTGTAGAATTTATTGTAAACTTCACTTGATGCAACTCCTTAAAAATGCAAGAATAAATATTTTAAAAATACTCATACCTGAACATAAGACAGTATTTCTAGTCCTCAGATCATACCCAGATGCAAACCATTTTTTAGGCATTAATAATGGCAACATTTCTAACACACTGTTTGGTATACATGTGTTAAGGTGGAATAAACCTTTGTAAAACAGGGGTAGGGAACTTGGCTTACAATCTTCCCAGGCATAACTTGGGCACCAGCTCATAAGCATCTACAGCTGACCATTTCTTTTACTTTTTTCTCTCCTTGGCTAATTTCTGTCTCCCTAGAATTCATCTAATTGAGGCGGATGCTTTACTCTCCAGTCCACTGTGCTGAGTAATGAGTAAAGGCAGCGAATGGCTTCTACAAAAGAGCGCTGTTGAAAGAAAAGACCATCCATCCACTACTTCAGTAAACATATACATGTTCTTAACTTGAATATGTCTTAAATGTTCTGGGCTGTATATGGTCCCTCGTTATTGTAAGCTGCCTTGGGTCTTTTTCCAAGGAGAAAGGTGGGGCAAAAATATTCTAAATAAAATAAATAAACAATAGCAAAGATACAACAGCAAAAAAAAAAAAAAATAGCTCAGATGATTCAAGCATTTAGGACAAACCAGAGATGAACCCCCCCCCAAAAAAGTAAAGTGGCTGACAATCCTATCTGAAAGAAATGTGCCACTGAATTCCATATATGGTAGTCAGAGCATGAGCAAAATCTGTTCTTCCTTCTCTGCCTATCTATAGTGCTGTTTCAACCCTAGAGCACAAATCATATAAATGCCGAGGACTCATTTACACTATTGAAATGAACTGGGAGGTGGATCGAGGGTTTTCACATTGGCTTAAAATCACATGGGTTTTGGGTCTTGTGTGTGTGTGTCCTCTTTGGACAAGTTTTAATCCAGCAGTAAACTGCCTAGTGCAGGTGGTGGAAGGACAATGGGAGAAAGAGAGAAAGTGGAGCAGGCACTATGGTCACTGTCTTCCCTCTTCTCACTTTGGGAATGAGGTTCTGCCTCAATCAAGAGGAAGCAACAAAAACAGACATCCCCTTTCTTCTCTCTCTCTCTCTCCCCCCCCTCAACTTCCTCAGCTGGAAGCCAGCTGCCCAGCTGCTCCACTTCCCTGGAGGAAGAGAGGAAGAGCCAACAAGCGAGAAAAGGTTAAAGATGTGTTTTTTTCTAGGTCCCTCCTCATATTTTAATATTTGTTTTATTCCCCCCCCCCAAGTGGAATAGCACTATATCAGTAAACAGACTGATCTACAAGGTTACCCTGCAGCCTGGAAATCTGTGGTCCTTGCATCAAATATTTGTGAGACTCCACAGACACAATTTACTCTGATACAGGCAAGCACTTATGTAAACATGATTTTTAAAAATATATAGAAGGGCTTGTTTGGCTTTCTGACAAAAACATAAAACAAAACAACCCCCCCAAACTTCCTGCTTGCCCCCCCCATCATGCTTAGGTGTATGTCATGTAGACTGATACCTTAAAATCAATTTAAAATATGCTAAACCTGATGCAAAACCAGGAGTACTATGATACACAACCAATCCCTCAGTATGTTTCATAGGCAAAGCCATAATGCATGCTAGAAAATGTTTCTAACTGGATCAGCATTAGAATACATTACAATGTAGAGCAGAATGATTCCTATAACAGGCTTTTACAATGCTACAAAACAAATGTCACTAAAGAACAGAGCCCCTGAAGCGGCCCACCATGATCCAAATTATATTGGTTTTCTAGCCCAGAACATTAAATAACACTTGCAGAGATGAAAATGAATATACGGCATTTTCAAAATAAAATATGTGCTCATGAACTACAAGAAGATATAAATTTACTAGAGATGGCAAAGTGTGAAGAGCTGGAGGAAGCCTGATTAATTTGTTTATCATTTTAGTGTGCAACTGCTCTCCAGTGTGGGGTAGAGATTTAATTGCTTGACAATGGATCATATTAACCAGCTCAATTGACAGACGAAAATAATTGCCTCATTAAGCAATCAACTGCACAGAAAACAGTCTGTATGTTTTATTTCTATTGGCTATAACACAGGGGTTCCCAGCTTGGGAACGTCTGCACTACTACTGGGACTGCTGAAAGGAAGACTGTTTAAAAGTTCCTCTTTTATAGATATTTATCCCTGGATCTCAATCCAATGTTTTCTGATTATGAACCAAGTTTAGCTTAAAATGTGACTCCAGTAAAAGGAAATGTTCTGTCATTAATGTGCTTTTCCATTTAAAATAAAATCTTACATGCACATCAGATACTAAAACAGGAAAAGAATGTAGGCAAAGTAATCATCTAAAAGTAGTAGAGGTTCCATGGCAGAGAATCTTCTACCTCTTCCCTTGCTAACCTGTGCTGGCTAGTGAAGAGAATCGATTTTAACCCTTCCTAATCATTTCTTTTTATGTGCTTTTTGAAAAATGTCCCTTCAATTAGCTCAATACAGTGGACCCTTGTATAACAAACAACTTGTATAACATAAAATTTGTACAACATAAAAAGTTCCGTAGATAGGGGAGATTTGCTTAACATAATTGCCTATGGGGCAAATCTGTACAACATAAAAAACGGGATCACTCTGTTTTCAATGCATTCCTATGGGAAATTTGTATAAAGGAAAATTTGCTTAACATAATTTCATTTGGAATGAATTAATTCCTTTATACAAGGTACCACTGTATTACCCTATTTTCCCATCTATAAGACACCCTCATGTATAAGACCACTCCCACTTTTCCAAACTAAAGTGACAGTTACGCAACCATGTGGTTAACTCCTTGGCTTACTTCCATGTATAAAACGGCCCTCACTTTTTAGTCTAACAATTTTAGACATAAATATACAATTTATCTCCAACGGCTATGTGTTGGTGGTACTATGTAACCTTGGATTAATGGATATAAGGCCTTCCTCAGCACATCTCTGACAAACAACTTTCTTCCCCTTGCTACTGTGTAGAACTTAACAACAACAGCTTTTGCTGCTGACCTCTGGCATTAGAACATCCTCTTTAGGCAACAATATTCTAAAGACTCTGGGATGACCTCTCATGGACCAAAGAATTGCAGTCTCTGATTTGTTTTTCTGCAGCAGGTCAAATTATTTCCTCCATTTACTATGGAAAATAAACTAAAAACATTTTATTTTGAAAAGAAAATAAGTTTAAGTAAGTGTTATACACCATGGGAAACCTACAAGTTCCCCTGGTTCATCATAAGCTGTTGAAAGATGGTAACTGGATTTCTACTGTGCTAAATTAGTTCTTCCTATTTTGCTGAGCACATTATCAGACACAAACATGTTAAATCATCAAAATATATTCATTATGATTGCCTTGGCCTTGGCCTGGTGTATTTGTTTCCTACAGCTTCTCATACAATGACATGATTTAGTTTTTGTGGAAAGTTCCTAATGGAATGAATGCAAATGACAGTCAGAAATGTTTCAATGTGGAATGAAAAAAATGAAGAGCCAATGTTCAGATCAACTTATTTTACTTCTGGAGCTTGAACAAGTTAGTTTTAAATTAAAACTAGCATGTCTAGTAGGGATTCTTGGATCCGCAGATTAGAATAATGTTTACAAAATCTGCTACCCTAACTTTTAGGGCTTAGGGCAGGAAAAGGAGTAATTTCTAGAAACCCTTGCAGATTCTCGGTTCTCAAGTTCCTTTATAATGCAAACATAAAAATCAGAACTCCAGCCATTTGGAAAAATAATAACTTTGGCTATTTCAACATTATTAATATCTCACACAAAGAAACTGTTCTGGACCATGAAAGCACTACAGAATATAACAGTCGTCACAACACTTCATAGCTAAGACAACTGCCAGACTTGAGAACAGCTACCAATGTTTAAGGGCATGACATAAGAAACACACAAGGTTTAACAAGCTGTTCAGGTTTTTCTTTATTTCAGTTTCAAGGTCTATGCACTAGTAAAGATATCCAGCCAATGAAGTTCCTAATCACTGTTAAGAAGTAGAAAAATGAGCTGAACAAACAGAACTAATGTGGGGAAAGCATGTAATCCTGTTTGATTATTATTTATTCATTATTTAAAATATTTCTACACCACTTTTCTCCCAAAAAGGACCCAAAGTGGCTATTAATAAATCAGCCACCAGCAAATTGCAATATAACACAGAAATTAAAAGGCTGCTTACTCTGAACGTCTTTGCAATCGGGGAAGGAGACGATGGGGGAGAATCAGACTGAGACTTTCTGTTGCGAGTAAACTCCTTACTCCTGGTATACAAGGATGACATAGTCCATTCAGGATGGTGGCAAAGCAACAGGTGACCTCTCAGTAGCAACAAAATCCAACTCTTCTGCCTCACTATGTGCAGCTGGATGGTGCCTTCTAAAGTAAGAAGAAACTAGTTTGACAATTACAGTATTTTAACTACAGTTCAAAGTTATGTTTCTAGGCATCCAGATGATGATTGCAGAAACAAAGGTCACAGTAGGTTGTACTCCATAATGCTTTAATCATGATCAGGAAAGAGACCAAGGAGCTTCTGTTGGTAGGGCAAAGTGCTAGAGCTTGCCACTGTGCAGAAGTGAAACTGCTCAAAGATCTTCTGAAGGGCTTCTTCCTATTCAGTGTATTTATAAAGCAAAATCAGAATATTTCCAGAAAACTGAAGAAATAAAGTAATCCAGTCACAATGTCAATGCCTGGAGGCAACTAGTTTATCCAGCTAGATGTGGCTTTAACAAATAGCATTTTTAGTCCACAGACGTGCCGAGTAAGATCATTACTGCTGGAGCAGAGCTGCATCTTTAGAAAGAAAGTACAAATAAGGAACAAATGCCGTCCAGATGAAGCTGTGTTTTGTTCCATTCTCCAAGTTAGGAACGCCTTCGCACACTTCTATCTTCCCTCCCCTCTTGCTATTTTCTGACATTCCAAATCCTTACTTGCTCAGTGAGGAATGCTGGAGGGAGGCCAAGGGCATAGATTCACTTTCAACTTGGGATTTGGGTTGCTACTTGAAAGAGAAAGAAATCTGACAGTTCCAAAAGACCAGAAGACTTCAAGGTGGAGGTTAGAGCAAAATTCAATATGTTTGCAAGATTTAAGATCCAGCTACTTGCTTTTCCTAGCATTTTTAAATGGTTGTAAAATGACTTCTTCCTTTAATTTTTTTTTTTTTTTGGCATTTTGGATCATAATTCATATTCAGTTATTCACTCCAGATTTAGAATGAAAAGTTTAAAATCTGTTAAAATTAGACCTAGAAGCAACTTAATCTTGATGGAACAAAACATCTCACTAAAGAAGTAAAGATGATTAAAAGTCACTGGCGACACCCATTTAATTTTTTCACCACTGGTTGAAATGTTGAATACATGGTCAATATCAAACTAAATTACTACTAAGTAAAAAAAAATGTGGAAAATCTGACTGATACAAGTTGTAAAGCTAATGACATTTTGTATAAACATTCGGTTTGCCTGTTTTTATCATACATTTTACTCAAGTCATGTGCACATATACAGTGCATTTATTTGCTTCAGAGTATACAAAATTAAAAGAAAAACAGATTTAGTATTCATTGGGACTCCAGGCAAACACATCTGAGAGTGTGCAAATCGCTAAATGTTAATATGGCAATCAATTTAGCTAAAGAATATTAATGGGAAAGTGTGCAGATAATGAGAAAATATGCAGATAATGAGAAAATATGGAAGATGAAGGTTTATCAATAAGACATAGTTTACTAATATATATACTGATCAGTGGGACAGATCCAGATTAAGTTTCACTGATTTTAAAATTGATGTGACTAGGCCTATAATTAGGCCTATAAATTGATTAAACACAACTTCAAACTGCATACTGAAGTGTGGATGAAAACCAAAACTTTTTAAGCTGCAGCTAACAGATGTATGCATTCCCAGTGTGATGTGACAGAGTGCCAAACTAGGATGTCCTGCTCAGACATGGAAACTCAGTGGAGCTGGGGCAAGGGGAGTGGAACTGTTAAAAATCATTAAATAGTGCACTTGCCTTGAAAATCCTATTAAAGTTGCTGGATTTAGTTATATGTTTATGGCTAACAGAAATATCTGTACACTTACAAAGTGTAGCAGTCAAGGTTTAGTGTTACCAATCTGACCAACAGACCTACTTCTGCACACACATTCACGTGCCAATTAATAAGCAATGTCCATTCAAAGCCAAAATGGAGCAGTAGGTGTGCGTGAAACTGTACATTATTGGTAACTGCTCCTTGCAGTAAAAGCAAAGCTACAGGAAAGGATAAAGTAAACAATGTCATGCTTTCATCATCTTGTTACACATATATCAATCTTTTACTACCTGCTGATTCACTTCAGAGAATCAATTTGCACAATGTCCCACCTCAGAAAAAAACTAAGCAGATATTTATAATTCTATTGCATTACAACTTCTCTTCCAACATTATGGCTTATGTTCCCAAACAATAGAAAACAATTCAAAGCTGCCTACCTTGTGTTGCAAGAAAAAGAACGGCATGAAAAGAGCAAAGTAACTAGAAGGCAAACCAGCTTAACATCAAGGTGCAGTTAATGATCTGCAAATTTCCTTCCCCCACACTTCTTTTGCCTTGCTTTATGTCAATATAACAAGAACAATAGAGTGATTCATAATCAGGAGAGGCTAGACTGTGCTAAAAGCAGCAGGGGTGGAGTAGTGGGGAGGAAAGCTCTGCATTTAAGGCTATAGTAAACCTAATAGATCCACGAAACCTGTCCCCATTTTAGGCTACTGAATTTGTCAACTGAAGACCCCACATTCTAACAGTTAAAGATTTAGACAGAATTAAAAAAAAATGCATTCCTGCTACCAGACAGAAATCTCACTGGTTACATCCACCAACATCTACAACTGAAACTTTTCCCAGCCAAAGAAGGAAATCCTCAGTAGGTCATTTTCACTCTGCACTTTCAGTATCTTGATGGTGCCTTATCTGTACAAGATGTAACCAGACATACAGCACCCTCTATGCTTTATCTTATTATTTCCTTTCAGTAATCTCAGTGAGACTGCCAGAGCTACTATGAGAAAAAGCAAAATGTAGCGCTTATATACCACCCACAGCACTTAGAGTACTCTGTGGGGAGATTTAATTATGCAGTATACACATTGACCCCCCCTCCCCACCCGGTGAGCTGCATTCCCATTTTATCAAGCTCAGAAGGATTGAAGGCTGAGTCAACCTTCAGCTGACTACCTGGGATTGAACCCTGGATAGTGAGCACAATTTTGGCTGTACAGTAACCCCTCGCTTATTGGGGGGGGGTTAGGGACCCACCCAACATCTGATGACTGAAAATCCGTGATATACGGATACAGGTAGGGTGGGGTCTGGACGCACCACCGCTGCTTCCCTGGGCTGCTGGAAGACTTTTTGAAAGCCTTCCAGCAGCCCGTGGATGCTCTGATCTGCCACCACTGCTTGCTGCAGGTGCTCCTCCCCCAGCCAGTACCAATCAGCTGCTTGGCGCTGGCTTGGGGCCAGCGCTCCCCCGCAATCTCCATTGAAATGCATTGGCTCAATGCATTTCAATGGAGAAATTTTTCCCCCATTGGAATGCATTGGCTCAATGCATTCCAATGGGGATGGCCTGGGACTGGAAGGCATTTTAAAAGTGTAGCATTGCTTCTCCTGAGCCCCCATGGGGAGGGGGAGGAGCAGTGCACCACTTTTAAAATCCCTTCCAGTCACGGAGACAAGTCTGGGGTTCCGAAGAAGCAGCACACCACGTTTTCCCTTCCCCACGGCCCGGCTCCGGCTGATTGGCACTGGGGTGGGGTAATAAAGGTTTTTCTCCCTCACCCCAGCGCTAATCAGCTGGATCCCCAGCATGTAATGCAGTCCCGTGATATAGCGGGACTGCAGTACCTGAACCGCGAAATGGCAGGGGGTTACTGTACAGCAGTTTAACCATTGCACCATAAGGCACTTGAGAATCATCAACCTTATAACTCCAAATCAATGAGGCATAATAACCAAGTGGTGTCTCTTTCAGCTCCAGCACTCAAGCCCCCAGGAAATTATCTCTCCTAACCTGAGTAACGAGTTATTTAATAAAACAGTATGTGTAAAAAGGGATTACAAGAAAGATACACTGCTTTTTATAGGTGGTAATTTTTATCTGCTCTGCATAGTCATGTTATTCATTACTGGTATTCACAATATCCAAAATAAGAAAAATAAAAACAGGAAGGTAACCCGTGTCTTCACCTGCTTTTTTCTTTCCAGAGCTCACTCTTATATGGTCAGAGGTCACTGAGGAGGAGGGGGGAGGCAAGATAGTTTAGCTGAGCTTTTCCCAAGTTGATAAATATCAGGAATGCTGGACTACACCTCCTATCACCTTAAGTCAATAATGATAATGACAATAGCTGGAACAACAGGAAATATCTAGAGTGCACAAAGTTAGGGATTCTGAACTAGTCATATCAGGACATAGTTTATAATTCTGCCTTTTACCATTCTTCTGTACTATATGTTATAGTATGTCCTTAAGAATTGCAATTTAAGTTATTCTACCTGCCAACCTTGCAAGTTTTCTCCTCTTTATCCAGTCATTCCAGCTATTTCTGTGAGATTACCAACTTCACCCTCTCCTACTACTTCCCTTCCCGTTGGTTAAAAACATATAATTATTTTTTTTAAAAAAAGTTTACCACCCATTGTCTTTTTAAAGCACATGAACTCATTTGAAGTTGATCCATTCTATTCAGTCTTCCAAAGTTCACCATGAAATATCTCATAATTAAATCCAAGTCTGTCTATGCTGTTGTCATTTTACTATTCCTCACATTTTATGTCCTCTTTCAGAGATGCAAACATTTTCCTCCACCTTATGTCTCTTCTCCCCCATACCATTTATACTGTGCTTGTGGTAGATATGTGCTAATTAATTATAGCCCCCAGTCTGTGATGGTACATCCTATATGCTTTGTTTCCTTGTCTTTTAAATCAGGCACTATTTAAGAACCCATCTGGTATCCTCAGACAACCAGGAATTCCCTTTCAGCTGGCAGATTTCACCTTCCCTCCTCTATCACACCACTGAATTTCTGTGTTAGCTGCAGAGTAAGGATGTCCCTTCTTCCGTGACATGGAGAAAAATGAAAGAGACTGGCAGAGGACTATTTTTGCCCCCTTTCAACCAATGTGCGTGACAGAAGGTGTTTTGTTTGTTTCATTAGCCCCTTGAAAGAGAACAGTAGCTGAGCTTTTGCACTGGCCAAGGAACTCGTATTTCTTTTGTTACTAGCTTCTTAGCTCATCGTTTGATTTAATTTACTTATTTATTTGTGAAAATAGTTTGCTTGAATTTCCAGTCACCGTAATATAAATACAAAGCCTCCTACAATGCAATACAAATTCTTTGCAGGTGCTCTGTTTGATATGAAACAAGTTCACAGTTTATCATCCAAGCACTAAAAGTAGTATAAAATACTGCAGTGTTGATCTCTGTTATGAAACTTCTTCATGCAATCAATATTCCTAAGTTAATTGTATGAGCTTGTGATAGGATATGCAAGCCACACAGTGAAGCAGACTAATTTGGTTTTACAGGATTAAAAATATATAAAGTGTTTATTTTTTAAAAAAAAAAACTAACTTGGATTATATTGGTTTAAATAGATAGAACATATAACACATGATAACAAAATGGAAAGTGAGCTGAAACAGACGCTGATGCCCATAAACTTTAGGACAGGAAATCATGAGAGTATTTTAAGATGATACAAGACATTGCAAAATCCATCCAGTGTGGTAGTGTGCCAGATATGTATCAGTGCCATAAATACAATTTCTAACCAGTTTTAAAAGGCAGAACATCAGGTATAATGTTTACAAATGCATGAACTCTCTAGTTATAGCTATCATTCAGACGGTACATTCCCAATGTTGTGGCTTCCTTGTGTGAGCCCACATTACAGCTTATAGAGAGCTCTTTGCACCATCCAATGCATAAATCTGACATGGTCTGTCATATGAAGTTGAAGGTACTTAAAATGTGTTACAGAAGGCTGGAGTCAGACAGTGTGTAACCTGGCTTGACACTATGCCAAAAATAAATGGGTAACAAAGTAGCAGAGCATCCTTTCTTTAGCACAAAGTAGGAATGCACTTAGACACCGATGATCTCACATCTGCAAGCTCCACCGATGCTCTGCTCTTTGGAACAGTTCTGTGTTCTCAGAAATATTCCTCCTCTTCATCAAAATAGTTGTTTTCCAGTGCATATGCACAGTCCGCACTTGATACAGCTTGACAGGCACCTTTATATTCTTGAATTGATTCATAAAGGGAGTACAGTTGACACAATAAAGACATATCTAGCTGCCAGAGACCAACCGTCTCTTTTTGGAGCAGAGCCAACGCGGCGTCGAGGTTGGGTGGCTTGGGCGGCCGGGGGGAGCCTCGGCCCCCTCCGCTCCGGCTCAGCTCGTCTTGGATGCACGACTTCTGCGCGTAGAGCCGCTCCAGGTCCCGCCAGCGCCCGTCGGCACCGCCCGGGCCGCCCCCGCTGGACGACGAATTCAGCAGCCCGCTCAGGCTCTTGGGCAGCGGAGGCAGCCCAGACCCACTGACGCCGACGCCGCTCCCGGACGCTCATGGTCCCCCCAAGGGGCCGCCTGGCTGGCCCGCCGCCGTTCGTTCCCCCTCTGAACAGCCGAGCTAATCCGCAGCTCTCGCCCGCCTCCCTCCCTCCCGCCAGCACCGAGGCAGCCTCTTTCTGCCCGGCTTTACGCGAAATGGTAATTATGACTTCTGAGCTACTTAAAATCTTGCTTTATATGATGTTTTGAATTTCCTCTTCTCTATTTCTGCTATTCTTCTATCTGCACTTGAATTCAACTGCAATTTATATACAATGGACATTTCAACATGCAATGTAATGTAATAGCAGCTTCAGATTTCAGGCATAAATCCTCCTTAGAGAAATCTGGGGTTCGACACAAAACTTTCTCCAAGCAAAGCAAATGCTCTACTACTGGGCACTGGCTTATCTCCACACGGTTATGCTATTAGCAGCCATGCTGCTGTCAAGAATAAAACAGTCATTCTCAGTCCATACTTAAGCATTTGCAGACTGATATACATAAATTGGATCTATGCATAAGGAAAGGTTCCCTTAGATCAGGTGTCACTGGATCCAGCCCACCAGGGTCCTGAATCTGGCCTGCTGGGCATTGCAGACCCCCCCCTCTCTCACACACACATACACAACTGTGCCAAAGAAGAATCCAGTGGCTACCGCCCAACAGGACTACTCCCTCACTGCTACTAGGGCACATGAACCACTCAGCTCCTCCAGAGGCCCTCACGCATGGCGGTAGTGAGGCCAAAAGCAACAGGAGGGAAGTGCGCAAGCGCCAAACCTCTTGGGCCGGAGCCAAGAAGTCAGCCTTGTGCACTTGCGTGCTGTCTCCTAGAATAACTAATGTACAAGTGGGGAGTTGTGGTGTGGGGAATGGCCTTGGCTTTCAGGGGAGCCTTGAGTCACATGCACACCAATCGTTCCTATAGTCCGGCCCCCAATAGTGTCTGAGGGACAGTGAACCGGCCCCTGCCTTAGAGCTTCCATATTTGGGCTGTTTGATTGTAAAATCAGTTGGTAAAATTAGGCCAGGACTATATATTTCACCACAACAAGTGAAACAGTCGAAGCATGCTGCAGTACAGAGTGCAATGCACTGAATCAGACTTAATGAGAAGACTAGTTTTTATCTTGAGATACCAACATTACCAGCAAAAAAATTAATAGAAGCCCAATAATCAAACCACTTAGCATTTCAACTAAAGAAATCACTCCCTTCATTTCCAAAGATCAGAGTTGAGTAAAGATTCTTATAAAGCCAAAATCGAACCACCCATGCAGAAATGGGACAGAGGAGCAGAACTGGGTGCAGAAAAAATTAAGGAAAAATCAGAAAGGTGAGGGGAACCTCCAAAACAGTCCAAGGAAGACTGAGAAACCTACATGGGTGGCTATGCAATTGTGACATATGCGGGAGCAGGGAGAAGAGCAGGAGGAAGCCTGAAGTTGAGGAAATGGAAGGCAATAACCTAAAACAGTGGTTTCCAGTCTTGGGTTCCCATATGTTCTTGGACTAAAACTCCCAGAAGCCTTCCCTACTAGCTGTGCTGGCCAGAATTTCTGGAAGTTGTAGTCCAAGAGCATCTGGAGAGCTATGGTTGGGAACCACAGTCATGGCTGGGAATCACTGACCTAACAGATGGTATGACTACACGGAGATCTGAACAACAGCACTTCACACAGCAGCATTTTCTTCCTAGTCTCACTTATAACCTGTCCAGCTCCTTACTGTTACAAGCAGAACATTGGCTGAATTTGAAAAAGCATTATTCCTATCTCCAGTGGGAAAACTGTGCCCTTTAAAAGAGCGGTGAAGACTGTAAAAAAGCTTGGCAGCAGACTGGCACTAGACTGTATTAAACATGATGTAAAAACATTGCAGCAATTTTCCATAAAAGGAAGACAAGCAATATGTTGAGAGTTGATCTATCAGCAAACTGCAGGTTCTCATCTCTTAGTAACAAAAAATGATTGGACTAAAAGATTAAATACACAGGAATTCAACCATTGATCCAGAGATCTTATAAATCCTTATATTAAAGCAGATTTGTTACCCACACTACATAAATACATTTCTCATAAACTCATACATTTTATGTATTGTATAGTTAATTATTTTTCCACACTTTAAAAAGTTGGCTTCAAATGCTCTCTCTCACTCAGGTTTATCCATAACACTAGTAAAAATGCAAAACAAAAGATGGTAACCCAGAGACACAGTATACTATACCTTCACCTGGAACAAGTTATGCACAAGGGTGTATACAAGAGTTTAATCACATATAGAGACACCAAATTTTAAAAACAGCCAATTTCATTGAAATATGAGTTTAAGAGAAACAAAACATATAAGTACTAGAAGGAGTAATCAGTTTAAAGAAAAGACTAGGAAATTGCATATATTCTTGGCTTCCTAGGCTTCAAGCCAAATAGTGGACTCCAGAGGGCTGGCACATAATCCAAACAGTGTTATATACAGTGCATAGTCAGAAAATATGTACATTGTAACACACTTTGTGGAGGTAGTCAGATACCATGTATGTAGAATACTTGCATACTGAAAACAGACAGTAAATGTATAGTAAATCCTGTGACACTCATGACTAATAAGGACTGGATCATGAAGGATGACCTTTCTCCCTGACTCTGTCCCAGACTGTCTGGTTAGAAATATCTTCATCTTTCATTAAGTGCCAGAACTGCTTTCTGGAAAAGAATTATCACTTAAAAAGCATTTCATGCATGCAGAGAAAATCAATTAAAAATCACACAAGCCACTAATATAATTAAGGGTACTATTTTCTGCAATCTTCCTGCTCTACAGTTACAAAATAAAGGAATGTAAATATGAAAAAAAACCTCTAGAGAAAATTGAGACATAACATGGTAATAACTTAACTGCTGGGCAATAACTTCATCAGTAGTGACATTCAACAAAATATTCATCTACCCACAAATACCACAATATTATTAATACAGGTGAATTTAAAAAAACAATTTTCATAATTAACAACTTTACACATATAATTCAACATGGCTATCTGAGATAAATATTACTGACATTATGGGTATAGAGAGGGGGGAAACCACTAACATTGGATGTTCCTCTAGAATACAACCTTGTCTTTGTCAAAACAAAATATTATTGAAAAATTGTACTGTTATTTCTATTCATCTCTTGGGACACAAAGTAGGCATAGTTAGGGAAAATCAGGAGGTCCACAGAGGCCTGGGCCTATATATGCTTATATCTGTCTTTAAAAACATAGTTTTTACAAGTCATTTAGTACAGTATACTAG
>JAHTLZ010000129.1:72317487-72330546 GCA_023846285.1 Phrynocephalus versicolor | reverse complement strand
GTCTTTAAAAACATAGTTTTTACAAGTCATTTAGTACAGTATACTAGTTCCAAATCTTCCAAATCTTTTGGCATCTTGGAAAAGCACAGCTGGAAGGGGCCCTGTAAGTTATCAAGTTATGCAGGCCTCTCGCACAGAAAAACAGAATCTACCAATCCCAACATGCTCTACAATACATAACCTCATCCAACATAGCCCAGTTCTGAAAGGTATAAGAATACTGTAATAATACTGATTTATTACAGTTAGTGGGGGATGTTGGTGGGGTTGGGGGGGGGGAGAGAAAGTAGCTTGACTAAAGCCAGCAAGTGAGGTCATAGCTGATCTAAGATATAAAGCAGGGATTTATTGCTTCAGTCTGTCTACTCCATCTGGAGTAAAGAGAACATTTTCAGTAAGCTTAGTTTAACAATTTATTTATTTATTTATTTATTTATTTATTTATTTTATTTATCCATTTATTCATTTATTTATTCATTTTATACCGCCCATCTTCCTGAAGGAACTCTGGGCGGTGAACAAACAGACCCAACAGGAACAATACATCAGTTGGAACGAAAATAAAAAACGAAAATAAAATAAAATATATTGTAAATTATTATCGCATTTGCCACTGCACCTGATGGCTTTGTTTTCTGCCAGTCCCATCAGGAGCAGTGTATCCTTGTCCTGTTTTACCTTCTACTCTTGCCTGCAGTACAAACTCAGCATACCTTCTCCAATCTACCCACTCTGCAGCTCTTAAACATAGTCACTTCCTTCCTTTTCTCCTCCCAACTCTTCCTACAGCCTCCACCTTTTATCATAGATCCAGTGCTTGCTTTTTTTTATATTGAATCCACTGATTCCGCTCTTGACCCCTAACCTCTACCTGTTAACACTTTCCTTGCTTCTCTTACATGGCCTTTAAACTCCTGCTGTTATTCTTCCACTTCATTCTCTACTGCATTTTCCCAGAGAGATTCCTTTGCTTGTGGCAGCCACTTCTCCCTATCCCACACAGTTCTTCTTGGATTATACGGTTCTAAAAGACCTTCTTGACATTAGCCACGCACACATATATAAAAGGCAAACCTCTTGCCGCATTAAGTTCTGTGCAGGTAAAGGGGGTTCATTCAAGTGAACTTGCCATGTAACTGCTACAGCTGCTGCAGTTCCTCCTGATTGCAGCCGTTGTCCACTAAAGGTAATCAAATGTTTGGGCTGGTAATCCTAATTAAGCCTTCATGTGTAGAAACTTGGAGAATTTAAAAAGCAGACTTTCAAACAATCAGCAGGTTTAAAAAAACACCACAAAGGGAGTGTTTTGCTTCCCACACACCTGTCTCTGCTAGCACAAATGACAAGGAGTTAAATGCAAACAGCTGACCATATACTACAAACCCAATGTAACCCACAACAATCTCATTGTTTTCTGCTTTCCCATATGCACTATTATCCTTCACCTCTACCCACTCACTTATGTATTGCCTGATTCCACAATAATAACTCCACTCTTTTCCACTGCACCCCAATCTCTCTTTCTCTTCACATAATTTCCAGTAATATAGCATCTCTTTTCCCCTCTATCTGCAGCCCCTTCACTTTCTTCTCTTTGCAATCTGGAATGTCAACCACCCTTTCAGCCTTTCACCATTCAAGTAAGCCATTATCATTTTCCACTCTAATAGTGTTATATTGAATCGAGCAGACATCGCTTTTGTTCTCCACAATATATAAACTTCCTCACTGTGGACTGAGAGATTTCACACCCTGTTTACTGAACTGATTGCTGCAGCAGGCTATAGACCTCTTTATCAAAGTACCATTTCTAAATAGCAAGGGTGATGGCCACAGAAAGAATGGCACCTGTGTGGTAGACACAGGGAAAGTGAGATCCTCCAAAAGTCCTTAAGACAGTGACTCCCATGATTCCTTACCATTGTCTCTATTCAACAATATCTGACAGACTGCATGTTTCCCTGTTGTATAGCACACTGCTACCCCAAGACTCTTAAACAAAGCATTAACTATATTTGTAGTACAGTGGACCCTTGTATAACAAACAGCTTGTATAACATAAAATTTGTACAACATAAAAAATTCTGGAGATAGGAGAAATTTGCTTAACATAATCGCCTATGGGGAGAATCCATACAACATAAAAATGGGACCACTCCATTTTCAATGCATTCCTATGGGAATTTGTATAAAGGAAAATTTGCTTAACATAATTTCATTTGGAACGAATTAATTCCTTTATGCAAGGTACCACTGTACTGTTTCATTCACCAATGGCAGCTTCCTACGGTTTGCAATCAAATCATTGACTGACTGTACAGAATCCATATCTTTGATTTGCAACGTGACATTATGAAACTTTGCTGGGTGTTATGCCCAGGAAAAATAGATTATGTTATCTGATTGAGCAACAAGTCACATGATTCCTGTTGTGACCAATTTTGCAATGCACTGGCAAAAGTGCTTTATGGATAGCACTTCCATCTTGCTGCTAGTCTAAAACAGCCCTGCCCATACTATTCTTCTGTATGTCTATCAAAATACTATCTTTGCCTATGGATTATGAATACAGCCCTGCACCTCTTAAAACATTATGAAACAATCACATGGCTTCTAGGGAAATAATTAATCAAAGAACAAACAAAGTAAAGAGTGAACTGGGATGAAACCAAAATGATCTGTTAACTGGGAGGAGTAGATATCTTAAGCTCTTTTCTTCTTCTTCATATATACATTTTAGTTAATATCAAGTACAATTCAGATTCATTTATAATGGCTAAATTCCATTCAGCTGTTTAGTAAAGCCATATGGATAAAGTGTGTTCCACGCAAATGCAACCACAGCTCATTTTTCAAAGAGACAGAAAAGCCACTACTTAACAGTGCCTGAAGCCCCACCCCCACTTCCTGAAAATGTATCACTCTATCAAAGATCTGAAGCACACAAACACAAAATACTAGTTCAAATGCCTGTGGAGAGTCTTTGTCATCCAGAGGAGGTTATCTGGGAGTTGAGTTGTGGCAACTGGACTTCTTTTCTTGTGGGATTGAAATGTTTTACTACTCATTTAAGTAGCATACAGCCCTCCTGGTCTGATCTGGTACATCAGTTTGAGTGTTTTGGATAGACAATGCCAGCTTGACTATCAGGAATAATTTATAGAAACATTACATTGATTATCTTTATGGATCCAGCTATTTGTCTCTGCTTTAGTCACTGTTCAGACAGAAGCTGGATATAGACTATAGAACATCGCAGACCATGACACTGAATGTAGTTATGACAATTTGTACTTAATTTCTTATAAATAAATCGATCCCAGGAAAAATCCTGGAAGATTTTATTAAGCAATCACTATGCAAGCACCTAGAAAACAATGCTATAATAACTAGAAGCCAACATGGGTTCGTCAAGAACAAATCATGCCAGACAAACCCGATCTCATTTTTGATTAAGTAACCTACCTGGTAGACAGAGGGAATGCTGTAGATGTAATATATCTCAACTTCAGTAAAGCTTTTGACAAGGTTTCCCATGATAGCCTGATCAGAAGCTAACTAAGTGTGGGCTGGATAAATGTAAGATGGATGGATACACAACTGGTTCCATAATTGTTCTCAGAGAGTTATGATTAATGGCTCCTTTTCTAAGTGGGAGGGTATGCCATGACTAGAAATGGTTTGAAAAATAAGAAAGTATGTTGAAAACAAATTAATTAAAATATAAATATAAAGAAAAAGAAAAACCTAACCTGCACTCCCCTTTGAAAATATTCCTGGCTGGTGCAAGGGAGAACTGCATTCCTCTTCTCTCTCTCTCTCTCTCTGTCCCCCCACTCCGCTTTTGAGGCTTGCTTGAGACAGAATGTTTCAGACAATCCCCCACAATCTGATGCCCTTCAACATTTTTAGTAATGACCTGGAAAAGGGAGTGTAGGGAATACTTGCTAAATTCACAGATGACAAAATTCAAAATGATCTTGATAGGCTGGAGAAATGATCTTGATAGGCTGGAGAACCAACAATCAAATTTAACAGGGATAAGTGCAAAGTACTACACCTAGGAAGAATAAACCAAATGTACAGTTACAAGACAAATGACTCCTGGTTCAGCAATACTACGAATGAGAAGGATCTTGGAATTCTTGTAGATCATAAGCTGAATATGAACCAGCAATGTGATGTGGCCGCATAGAAGACAAATGTTATTTTAGGCTGCAGTAACATACTGTAAGTATAATTTCCAAATCATGTAAGGTGCTTGTCCCCCTCTATTTAGCACTGCTAGGCCTCACCTTTGATATTGTATCCAGTTCTGGACACCACATTTCAAGAAAGATGCTGACAAATAGGAACCCAGGTGGCATCCACCCAAGGGTAATTAGGGAACAGTGGGCCCAGAAGGCATTCCCCCAAGGGTTATTAGGGAGCTGAGAAATGAAATTGCAGATCTCTTAATGGTAGTATGCAACTTGTCTCTTAAAACGGCCACAGTGCCGGAGGACTGGAGGAAAGCGGATGTCACACCATTTTTTAAAAAAGGAAGGAGGGGGGACCTGGGAAACTACAAGGCGGTTAGCCTTACGTCTGTCCCAGGGAAGATGGTGGAAAGATTCATCCAAGAGAAAATCTTAGAAGAGCAAACCTTACTGATAGAAAATCAGCATGGATTCTGTAAGGGTAAGTCTCGGCTGACAAACCTTTTAGAATTCTTTGAAAAGGTCAACAGGCATGTGGATTTGGGTGAACCGGTGGATATTGTCTATCTTGATTTTCGGAAGGCTTTTGACACAGTCCCTCACCAAAGGCTGCTGAGAAAATTGCACAGTCAGCGGATAAGAGGGCAGGTCCTCTTATGTACTGAGAACTGGTTGAGATCCAGGAAACAAAGAGTAGGTGTCAATGGGCAATTTTCACAATGGAGAGAGGTGAAAAGTGGTGTGCCCCAGGGATCTTCCTGGGACCTGTACTTTTCAATCTGTTCATATATAACCTGAAGACAGGGATAAGCAGTGAGGTGCATAAGTTTGTGGATGACATGAAACTTTTCTGTGTGGTAAAAACCAGAGAAGATTGTGAAGAGCTCCAGAAAGATATCTAGTCTCATGCGCTCCCAAACGCATCTGGTGGAGCTGCTGTGAGATACAGGAAGCTGGACTAGATGGGCCTTTGGCCTGATCCAGCGTGGCTCTTCTTATGTTCTTATGTTCTAAAGATCTCTCCAAACTGGGGGAATGGGCTGCAAAATGGCAAATGTGTTTCAATGTAGCAAAATGTAAAGTAATGCATTTTGGGGCAAAAAATCCAAACTTTATCTATCAACTCACGGGCTCTGAGCTATCCATGATGGATCAGGAAAAAGATCTTGGTGTGCTAGTGGACAGCTCAATGAAGGTGTCTACCCAATGTGTGGCAGGGGTGAAGAAGGCCAATTCCATGCTAGGGATTATCAAAAAGGGGATTGGAAATAAAACAGCCAACATTATAATGCCATTGTACAAAACAATAGTAAGGCCACACTTGGAGTATTGTGTACAATTCTGGTCACCGTATCTCAGCCTAGCCAACCAATGGAATTTTAAGTTTGGGCAAAATACTGACATTACATGTGTACATTAATGTGAACCAAAATTTCTTTTCAGAAACGAAAAGGTATACCCTGACTATGTCTTAAATGTGTCCCTAACAAGGTGGCTAAGAGGGAAGCTACACTTAAAATACAGTAATACCTTGGTTTATGAGTGCCTTGGCATATGAGTGATTTAGAAGAGAAGCAACCATTTCTAATCAATTTCACCTTGATCAACTAGCAATGTTTTGCGAGCACTGCAGCTGGTCACATGATCACAAGTAAGCCAACTGTGATTCTCTCTCCCCCTCCATGCTGGATTGTGGAGGATTGCCTGAAATGCCTCAAATGGGGAGGGGGGAAGAGAATAGGAACAGAGTTCTCCCTTGCACCAGCCAGGAACATTTTCAAAGGGGAGTGCAGGTTAAGGTTTTATTTTTCTTTATATTTATATTTTAATTAATTTGTTTTCAACATTATTTTTTTCAAATATTTTCTAGTCATGGGGCAGCTAGTCCAGTGTATATATGGCTACAAACTGTGCTCCATTATTGTTACATTAAAAACACAGAGTAAAATCCAGTTGTTAGTCCCAAGCAAAGCAGATTCTGCAGCCAGGTACCTAAACCATGGTGTGGACATGGACTTCTAGCCAACTACTTTTGTGAGTTTGGGCATTTTGAGTGTACAGTATGTAGTTTATGGGACCCCAGAATGAAATAATCTGAATTTCCATTACAGTAGGACCCCAGTATCTATTGGGGACTGGTTCCAGGCCTTCCTGTGGATAATGAAAACTGTGGATAAGAGAGAACGCCAAACCCCATCTGCTGTTTGCAGCAGTAGCTTGCTTTGCAGCTGCTGTTTGTGCCAATAGCTTGCTTTGTGGCTGCTGAATCATTTATTTATTTTTTTCCTCTATCATCCATGGATAACTGAATCAGTGGTTAATGAGTCAGTGGATATGCGGGTCCTACTGTATTTCTTATGGGGAAATTTGCTTTGATATAACAGTGTTTTTATTTACAAGCATGTATCCAGAACTAATTATGCAGTAAACCAAGGTATACAGAAATTATGTTTGGTTTCTTAGTATGTATTGTGTGCCGTCAAAACAATTCCAACTTAGGTGTCCTTTTCCAGAGGTTTTGAGATAGGGAATACACAGAGGTGATTTACCATTCCCTTCTTCTAGAAGCCTCTTGGGACTGTGATGCTTGGCCTACTTATAGAAGGCATAGTGGGGAAATGAACTCCCAACTCCTTACTAGTATAAAATCCTGACAGTGGTACATGCCACAGGGAAACAGACCTACAATCATCCCATGACAGCTCTTGTGATTATCACAGAGTTCTTTGATTATAAAATCAGGACTTTGACTATAAAAGCTGAACTTTATAAAATCAATTCTTCAAAGGCATGATTTTTCATGACTGCTTTATTTTATAAACTTATATAAAATGTCTTTGCTATTACATTGATGTGGACATAAGCCAGGATGAAATTTTTCCCAGTATTATACTGCATCTGTGTTAGGAAATAGTGCAACATGGAAAATGTACTTCTGGGCAATGCTCTCTGGATTCCCAAAAAAGGAACTATGCATCAGAAACAGTGCTATTTACGGAAATAGTTAAGAGAATACACTGTTAACTGTTTAAATAATGACCAGTTTCTCTTCTATATTAGCTTGCTAGAAGCTCGCCTAAATGTTACTACCAAGGAAACTCCAGTGCTTCAGAGCAACATGCATCAGATTCCAACTGGGACATACTTCACCATATTAGGCAGTCCAGATTCCAGAAAACAAACAACTCTCAAGGGCAGATTTAAACCTAATAAAGATATTGCTCACTGAAGGTAATTTAGTTCCTGCTAATATGACAGAAAAATAAGTTGAAGGTACCATATAAAGTGGCAGGAACAGCAGTGTGATTGGGGGAAAGGGAGTTTCTGTGGGTCTGTTAAATGCTATGGGAAAAGAGAGTACAGTGTTTTTCCACAAAGAAAGTGGCAAAAGAAACTGAAGATAAATACAATAGAAGTTTCCACTTCAGGTTTAAATGCTGACATTTAATTTCTCTGGCTTCCTGGAAAGTGCCAGAAGAACGTTAAGGTGACTAAAACCATTATTGTAAATGTAAGAAAGATCAGATTACCAACTTTCTGTTTGTGTATTGC
Source organism: Phrynocephalus versicolor (assembly GCA_023846285.1). Classification (NCBI taxonomy): domain Eukaryota; kingdom Metazoa; phylum Chordata; class Lepidosauria; order Squamata; family Agamidae; genus Phrynocephalus; species Phrynocephalus versicolor. The sequence continues at coordinate 72,322,795 of JAHTLZ010000129.1, read as the reverse complement.
AAGGTGTGAATACTACCCACAGGATTCCAAATGTATCTGGTTTGGTTTTTCAGTGTATCCTTTAGAAGTTAAAAGTGTTACACTTGTCCATACATCAGAACTATAAGTCTTCTAAAGATTTGCATGCTTATCATTTAAGATAATATACTAATACAGGTAGTAATAAAAATCATGTATGATAACATAGGATCACATAAGTAATATGAAGATAGTGGCTGAAATCACTATTGGGCAGATACACAAAAAGGGGTAACTATCAGAAACCAATTCCCATTAGTTAAGAAATCTCAGCAGATATGATCAGTTGCATACTGATTTGTATGCTTTGGTGTGCAACAGATAACAGTTAAGGATATTTTTAAAATTTACAGTAAGGTAAATTTGGTAAAAGGTAAACTGTACAGGAAGGTAAATTTGCATAATTTGCATGATTATGCAACAGGATTTCAAACAAAGTGTGCTTATATACCATCCCATAGCACTTAAAGCACTCTCTGGATGGTTTACAAGCAATTATATAAACGACACACTGTGCCACTCTGAACAAGTAAATACTTTAAATTGATTCCAAAGTTGTAGGGAAAGGGCAGAAGAAGGAATACGTCTGTGAAGATTCTCAGTCATCCAGGTGCATTTATCTGGGAGTTGAGTCATGGCTACTGGACTTCTTTTTTTGAGAGATAGAAACGTTTCGCTGTTCATCCAAACAGCTTCATCGGTCTGAGTATAGCTAGTGCAAGAGATCTTCTTATAGTCAGCTTGACCTCTTGTCCCCTGGTCTGATTGGCTCATAAGATGAACAAAGCCTTAATGGGCTCGTTAGGGAGACATTAGTGTCCATGGCCTTAAGGTAAACAATGGCCTAAGGTGCTGAAACCCATCAAGAATGGGTCCTTAGCTGTGACCTGGTGGTGAAGGCTCCTTGATTTGCCTGGGTACTGTGGAAAGTACAGCCTGATAAGTAGCAGACAGACTATGCCGGAGCCCCCCACCTCTGTTGAGGGAGGGATTTTCAATGCTAACATGAATGGCTTCCCTTACTCCTCTCTCAAACCACCTCTCTTCTTTGTCTAGTATGTGTACATCCTCATCTTTGAAAGAGTGGCCTTTTTCCTTCAAATGGAGGTGTACTGCTGATTCTGGTCCTGAGCTGTTACCTCTCCTATGTTGGGCCATTCTTCTGTTTAATGGCTGTTTAGTTTCTCCAATGTAGAGGTCTGAACACTCTTCACTGCATTGGACTGCATATACTATATTGCTCCTTTTATGGTTTGGTATCGGATCCTTTGGGTGGACAAGTCTCTGCCTTAGTGTGTTCATGGGTTTGAAATAAACAGAGATGTGGTGTTTGCCAAAAATCCTTTTAAGCTTTTCCGACACTCCTGCCATGTAGGGAATGACCAGGTTCTTCCGTCGGGTCTGGGTCTCAGACTGATCCCTTGTTCTTCTGGGATGGCCCACTGCTTTGTTGAAGGCCCACCTTGGATATCCACAGGCCTTAAGTGCTGTCTTCAGGTGCCTGTCTTCCTTCTTCTTGGCTTCTGAGGAGGTAGGGATGCTCTCTGCTCTGTGGCTTAGGGTCCTGATGACTCCTAGTTTGTGTTGTAATGGATGGTGGGAGTCAAACAGTAAGTATTGATCTGTGTGGGTGGGTTTCCTGTAAACTTCTACTCCTAGGCCACGGTCAGGTCTGATGATGACTGCACAATCCAGGAAAGCCAGCCTGTTGTCTTGGGTGTCTTCCCTAGTGAACTTAATATTAGGATCCACTGCGTTGATGTGGTCTGTAAAGGCCTGTACTTCCTGCGTCTTTATTTTAACCCAGGTATCATCTACATACCTGAACCAGTGGGATGGTGTTGTCCCTGGGAAGGTGTTGAGTGCCTTCTTCTCCACTTCTTCCATGTATAGGTTTGCCATTAAGGCTTTGTTCATCTTATGAGCCAATCAGACCAGGGGACAAGAGGTCAAGCTGACTATAAGAAGATCTCTTGCACTAGCTATACTCAGAAGCTGTTTGGATGAACAGCGAAACGTTTCTATCTCTCAAAAAAAAAGAAGTCCAGTAGCCATGACTCAACTCCCAGGCAGAAGAAGGAACTCCCCCCCCCCCCCCAAAAAAAAAAAAGAGAGAGAGAGCCACTACACTCAACTCTAGATTGCTGGTAGAAGAAAATTTTATTTTATTTTTAAAGAAATTTTAGCTCATCAAATTTCTGCCACTGTGCAATCTGGCAATTCCCAATAAAAAGCCAGCATATCTATACATGACTCGTTGATCCAAGTTTAGAGATGCTATTCAGCCATAAAATTAGGTTAGAATGCATTCAGCCTAATTAGATAATGCTCCAACACTGAAGGCATTTAAGAAAAATGCTCTACCTGGCAGATATTCTTTGATACAATCACCCCCCACCTACCTCAGGGACCCAACCCAACCCCCGATAATTGAAAATCTGCGATATGCGGATGCAGGTCGGGCTGGGCCTGAGGGGCCCAGCTGGGGGCTCTTGTACTTACCCTCAGCCTGGTGCTGCCCCAAACAGGCCTGCAAGGACCTTCCTGGGCCTTCTGGAGGCCCCAAAAGGGCCTCCCTACGAACCGGAATTTACTTCTGGTAAACTGGAAGTGACTTCTGGATCACTGAAAATCATTTCTGAGGCCTCCGACAGGCCTTCCAGCTTACCAGAAGTCACTTCCGGTTCACAGGGAGGCCATTTTGGGGCCTCCAGAAGGCCCAGGAAGGCCCTTGCAGGCCCGTTCGGGGCAGCGCCAGTCCTAGGGTAAGTACGAGAGGCTTGAAACAGGCCTCCCCCCCCCCTTACCCCAGGGGGCCTTTTCTCATATACTGCAGTTCCGCAATATAGCGGGACCGTAGTATATGAACCATGAAAGGGCAGTGGAACACTGTATGTATTCCTGCCTTACATAAGAACACAAAAAGAGACCTGCTGGATCAGGCCAAAGGCCCATCTAGTCCATCCAGCTTCCTGTATCTCACAGTGGCCCCACCAAATGCCTCTGGGAGCACATGAGACTAGATATCTGTCTCCTGATACCACTCCTCTGCACCTGGCCCTTGAAGTACCCCGTTTTTAAGCCTGGAGATTACACATGTCCATCATGGCTTGTGACCTGTGATGCACTTTTCTTCCAGAAATCAGTCCAATCCCCTTTTAAAGGCATCTAAGCTAGAAGCCATCACCACATCCTGCAGCAAGGAGTTCCACAGACTAGCAATACAGTGGGTAAATAAATGTTTCCTTTTGCTTTTCTCTCTCTCCCAGCCCTCAATCTGAGTGAACACCCCCTGGTTCTGTTATTGTGTGAAAGGGAAAAGTACTTCCCTGTTATTGTGTGAAAGGGAAAAGTACTTCCCTGTATCCATTTTATCCATCCCCTGTATAATTTTTGACATCTCACTCATTTCTCCCTCAGGTGCCTTGTCTTCCAGACTAAAGAGTCCCAAATGCTGTAGCCTATCCTCATAAGAGAGGTGACCCAGCCCAGTAATCATTTTAAGTCACTCTCTTCTGAACCTTATCCCATTCCAGAAAAGAGCAACTAAAATGAGCAAGGGGTTGGACTCACTTATAGGCCCCTTCCAACTCCATGATTCCGATTCTATGGTCATGATACTAGTGGCACAGGTAAAAATCCCAAGCTTATTATAATATGTATTTTAAAACACTAATTTTGTCCCCAGACTACTAAACTACCGTATATTAATTTTGTGCCAAACTCGGGCTGCTGCAGTTCAGTTAATAAAGAAAGGCACAGATTCTAACTGTGTTACAATGTCACATTACAATGGCAGAGGGGAAAGAGAATATTAGTATGCAGCTTGATGTGTGTACAAGAAAAAGAAACATTTCAAAATGCACTTTAAATCATATTCATGCAGATATCTTGCTTCTAAAATGCAAGTGACTGGGGAGCACTTTAGCAACCAGTGGTTGCTATGAAACTACACATGTATGCAGAAATTCTGATTCTTCCACTTACCTTATTTTCCCTTACTTCTTCAGTACCATCCACCTCTTCATCCTAGCAAAATTTTAAAAAGAGAGATTAGAAGACATTATAAGTCTTGAAGATTTATATTATGGCAGGTAACAAGCTGAACTTACTGAATTTGAAAATAAAATGCAGTTTGGCAAAGTTATCAATAACATTACACTTTGGAGCTATTTAGACAAATGACCATCTGTCTCCACATAAGCAGATTTTAAGTCACAAAGGAAACAAAACAGAAAATCCTGACTTTGAACATTACTGGTGATCATAAAAGACTACTGTGTTTCTAAATAATTTCCCTCCTAGAAAAATAAGATATGTGAATGTAATTATAAACAGAACCAATTTAGATGTTATATTGACAATCCTCCAAGCCATTACAGGTTTCAAGCACATGCCATGACTTTTTTTATTTTCAGGAATGACATTACTTACATCATTTGTGAAAAATGAAATTCCTGTGCCTCTTCGTCTCTCTTTTGGTCGTCTCCTTTCCCTAACGGACAACTTGTTTGAGGTTCTGTCATCCAAATCCTGATCCTCACATTCTGTCCAAAGAAACAAAAGTTTTAGCTAGCAACAACCTTGAAAAATTGTTTATTAAATCTGTATAAGTATTTTCAAATTCAGGTCAAATGCACCCCCATGTGGACATTTTTAAAAAGCTCTAAATGCCTATCCATATAAACTTTGTGTTCTGTCCCAAAATATTAAATCAGCCAATCCTCTAAAAGCAGGACTAACGTGATTTGGTCTCATAATGTGAACAAATAAAAATTCAGCCAAGGTTATATTGTCTTAGAGATGCTAGTTAATATAGGATGGGTTGAGCAATTGATGGCCCTCTAAATGTCACTGAACTCCAGTTTCCATCAGCTCTAGACAACACGGCCAACGATGAGACATCAAGAAGTTGAAGTTCAACATCTGAAGAGCCGCATATTTCCTAATGGAGGTACAGACACTGGCTTCAAAGATTTGTAGAATATAGGCTGAAGTACAGTTGTGCAGATAGACAGGCATAACTTGACATTACACCTGCAGTTGCTACAATCATGCCAAGGCAAAAGTGCTATTCACAAAGCAGTTCTACTGTTGCTCCGGAGAATTGGTCAAGTTAGAATTGCACAACTACTGTAATTGCATAATTGCCTTGCACAGCCCTTGTTGCCTGGATGGAACACTTGGCACATATACAACAGCATAATTTTAGATTATATCTCAACAAATCGTATCCTGGCCTCTCTCTCTCTCTCTCTCTCTCTCTCTCTCTCTCTCTCTCTCTCTCTCT
>JAHTLZ010000129.1:72281808-72308831 GCA_023846285.1 Phrynocephalus versicolor | reverse complement strand
TTTTTTTTGAAATCGTGGAGTGGTCCAAAAACACACAGACACAAGCACCACAGAAACATGCGAAAATTGCTATGCTGCTGCCAGAATTTTTACAGTAGCAATGGTGGTTTTTCTTGCAACAAAATGTCTCCTCCGGCTCCCCTGTCCATTGATTTTATTTTATTTTATTTTATTACACCTGCGCAATGATGGGCTGGCCAAGTGGCCATGTGGGAGTGGACCATGCAAATTTTTGGAGCCATCCCACCAATCGCATGGCCACTTGGCCACTGAGACTTCTGGGATGTGCCAAAAAGCCCACTAAACCCTGCCCTAGCCCCCTATCCCTATCCCTAATCCTTGATTCCTTACCCATACACCACAGTACACTGTCCTCTTAGTGGGTCAGAGAGGCACCCAGAGGTGCACCCCAAATCCCCAATACTCACCCTAACCTCACCAGTAACTAGCCTAACCCTAGCCCTTGCGCTAACCCTGTTGCCTAAGCCAGATCTGTACTTGCATTGCACTACACGCAAGTACAGTTCCCTTCTTGGTGAGACAAAGTGGGTGCAGAGTCTGCCAGTCCGCCACTTGTGGCTCTGGCTGACTTCTCCTGCAGCAGCAGTGCCATGCAAACCATGCCCTCGAGTGCTGCTTGTGTCTCACCGTCACCGACTGTTGCAGGGAAGGCACCCCCAAAAGAGGGGTGCCTCTGCCAGTCTGCTATGTCTCTGCGTGCAACTTGGTATGCATATCCATATGGCTATGCATGCCCTTTTGCAGCAGCAGGTGAGGAGAGGAGACCCCCATGCCATGAGGGGTCTCCTGGAGCCTGCTTTCCCTTCCTAGCGGGTGAGGAGAGGAGGCACCCACCCCCCAAAAAAGAGATGCCTCCAGGAGCCCGCTTCCCCTACAGCGGGCCAGAGGAGGCACCCACCCCACCGAGGTGCCTCCCAGGAGCCCGCTCCCCCCAAAACCAGTTTAACGACAGACGAAAAAACGAAAAACGAAATGACAAATTTTTGCAAAGTTTCGCGAAAAACGGAAACGAGCCGACACGGGCCGCCTCCGACACACGACAACTCGAAAACGTCATTTTCCCTAGTCGTGCCCATCTCTACTTCCAACTTCAGGCATAATCTCCCAACAGTAGGTGGTGTAAGAAAGCACAAACAGCTGCTGGCCTGAGATTTTAGAAACAAATCTAGAACATTTTGGTACAATGAGCACAGGGAAGGATTTTATATCTGAACTGGCTGTTGTGTGTATGAATAGCCAAGATATCAATACTTCTTTCTTGTATTCATTCCTTACATGTGCACGAAACGTCACATGAAAATATGAAAGTTAGTCTTTAAGGTGCCACATGTTTGTATCTTTTGTTTTGTTCTGCTTTTCTTTTCTTTTCTTTTCTTTTCTTTTTGCCTGAAATTCTTGAAAAGACTAACACGGCTACCCTCTCTGAAACTTTTACAATTTCTATCAAACTAACGTGAATACTTGTATAATGATTCTCTTCCAAAGCAGTGGTAGAATTTAGCTGAACAACTAAAGCATTCACTCAGCAACTCCAGTTGCCACAGTAACCGATGCATGCCACAACATATGTATGGTGCCTATTCTGAATCTGTATTGTAAGGTACCCTATTGGATGGTGTTGCATGTACTTCAATGTATTTTATATTCTGTGTTGTTACTGGTTGATATGGTCATAGGACTAATCAATAAATTTATTTGTCTTGTCTTTGTATGGTGCCTTGCATTGCAATTAAAGAGCAAATTGCATAAAGGTTAGAGGAACGACACTTGAAGAAATTCCTAACCACTGCTTTCTGAGGCTTGCCCTGCAGGCAGGAAAGAACACTATGCCTTTACTGAAGTGCTGTATGTAATTTTCAGAGGTTTCAAAAGCTGTCAAGCGATCAACACAAGTCACCCTGTCCCTATATTAATAGTGCTAGTAAACAGGAAAGCAAAAACTGCTTCAATATTACTGTTGTTCTTTATTCAATATGGATACCGCCAATCTAATCTGTGGTCACTCTGGGTGGTTTACAACACAATAAAATATATACATATTATACTGCTCCAAATTAAACTAATCTAAACTAAATATATGAACAATGAAAAAATTAAAATTCAGAACACCTTAAAATAGGCCAACCAGGCAGCAATAAAGAAGGCCTATAATCTCACGGGATCTTAAACTGGTTGATTCTGGTATGCCTGCTGGAATAAAAATGTTTTTAAGGAGTTTCTTAAAATACATCAAGGAGGGAACCAAGTAGATTTCTAGGGGTACGTTGTTCCAAAGCTGGAGTATGACTGTGAAAACAGCAACCCAGTTTCTTGTTTATTTCCTCCAGACCTATCGTGGGGTCAATACACCCAATCTCTTTCAATTAACTACCCAAACCCTCTTGAAGCTTTATAATCCTCCTGAAACCCAAACCTTTCCAAATTACAGATACATAGGAACATAAGAAGAGCCATGCTGGATCAAGCCAAAGGCCCATCTAGTCCAGCTTCCTGTATCTCACAGTAGCCCTACCAAACGTGTCCTGGAGTGTATGGGACTAGATATCTGTCTCCTGATACCACTCCCCTGCATCTGGCCCTTGAAGTACCCTGGTTTTAAGACTGGAGATTACACATGTCCATCATGATTTGTAACCTGTGATGGACTTTTCCTCCAGAAATCTGTCCAATCTCCTTTTGAAGGCATCCAGGCCAGATGCCATGACCACATCCTGTGGCAGGGAGTTCCACAGACTATCAATGCGCTGGCTGAATTTTTTTTTGTCTGTTCTCACTCTCTGCTGGTATTTTGTGAGAGGGAGAGTGTCCCTCTATCCACTCTACTCATGCCTTGCATTATTTTGTACATCTCAATTATATCTCCCCCTCAGGTGCCTTTTTCCCAGACTAAATAGCCCCAAATGTTTTATCCTTTCGTCATAGGAATATTTACCTAGAATCGCTTTAGGAACCTAACCCTGCCACTTGAGTGTCAAACCTTGCCTGGGATCAGTATTTTTGAAAATACTGATCCTGGGCATGTTTCAGCATCAAAGTGTGAGGGTTAGCTTCCAAAAGCGATTCTATGTAAGCACCCAAAATTTGGAGAGGTTTGGGTTTCAGGGGACTCAGTTATGAAGCTCCAAAGGGGGGCACCCCTAAGAAAAATTCTTTCTAATTGGATTTGGAATGGAAGCCAAGCCGTGGAGGTGCCAATCACTCACCCGCAACTTGGCTCCCAAATCCAATCAGAAGGAAGTTTTCTTAGGGGCACCCCCTTTGGACCTTAATAACTCAACCCCCTGATCCCCAAACCTTTCCAGATTCTGAGAACTTACCTAGAATCACTTTCCTGCCATTTCCTCTAGGATGAATTGTTTGGTCCTAGAGGGAAAAAGTGGTGTTTCAGCATGGAACGGAATGAAATGCATCCTACTATTTGTAATGTGTTACCTAATGAAACAACAAAAGTTATGCCATCTGGTTCTATCTGTTGTCTGGAGTTCTGTTGAAAATCACAATGCTGCCTGAGCTGCACAGACTGGTGTGATGGCTTTTTAAATCACATCGTTTCACAGGCAGACTAGGCCTTGGTGTTTTATAAACATTCCAGAACCACAAACATTTAAAAATGCTTTAAGGAACCCAGAATATGTGAGTCACCGGCTGGACTCCCATTCCTAGTGGAAGCCGAAGTGTTCCATCTGTTCCTTCCTGGTAAAGAAAGGGTCATTGTCACAATTATTGGGGGCAGGCATGCACACACACCAAACCAGCTTGTCCATGCACCTCCAAGAAGGACGACTGTGGCTCTTAGTTTTCTAACAAATGCAAGATTACACTTTGGATTACACTATGAACAGCATTTCAGCCACAGTCATGTTTGTTATGCCAAATGCTGATTTTCAATAATTGACCTTAGCTGGGGATTGTCAGTTTAAATATTTCTGCAACAAACTAAGTAACAGATATTTTCAACCATGATTGTGCCTCCATAATGCACATCTCAAGCACTTCAAGTTATTGTTTGTAGTACAAGAGGTGAATAAACAATGGCAAGGTCAAAAAACAATGTATTTTCATTAGCTAAAAATGAATTTTTCAAAATTGAAACTGCTAAGGCAGCACACGGTATTTCAAGAGAGCAGGATCAGCAAAACACCAATCTAATGCTACAGAATAAGTCAGAGTAAGGGAAGAACAAAGAAAAGGCCAAGTGGTCCCCAAGTTTACACAAATGCAAGAGTGAGTAATAACTTTATTACATCACTAAAAATTAAACAACTTGCAAGTTTTTGGTTGAAATCTACTTCCTCAGACTAAGCATACCTCTTTCATCGACAGTATAAACGAACTGTAGGCAAGAGTCCAAAAATTGATGTTACATGTCTATGAGAAACAATTCAGATCTTCCTAAGACTGGGCCTCGAGTGTCTCGGTAGCATGGTTTGGAATTTTTACACATTGGCTCTTGAAACCAAAAAGCTGTCAGTTACCCTGTGATTTCCCCTACACAATCTCTCTCACCCATACATACATATGCAACCACTTTCTCCTGCAGTAAATTCCGCAACTGATGTTAAATACAAAAGCAGAAATATTATGACAGGCTCCATTCAAAAACTGCCTTCTATAAAATTCTACATATTCATTATATGCACCCATGCCATGTCCAACATGGCAAGCCTAAGTAGATCTTCAAGGTATGTTGGGTGTGCAAAGAGGAGGATACCACTGCCATACATTTGAATGTCTATGGCTGAACAGGGATTTGAACCTATGTTGCCTAAGTCCTGGTCTGACCCTCTACTTAATACATTGCACTGGCTAGCAAGAAAAAATATATATTTTTGTGCTTAAACATGGTGCAAAATTTAATTTCTTCTTAGGCCTGCTTACTATGCTGTCAAATCCATTTCACCCTTACAGAATCCCACCCTGCTTAGCTGTTGTTACGTGGATGGCTGATTGAAATGATATTCATTTGGGAGAAACTGCATATGTGACTCCTTCAAATAGATGTTTAGCACTGGATCACATGGAAACAGCTCCCACACATTGTGGGAAACTGTGACTCATGTCTGAATAGAGTTGCTTGCATAAATGTACAGCTTGGATTTTTTCACTTTAGACATAATCCATGTAGGGATCTCACTTGAGCACAAATCAGTCAGCTACGGATTCCAAGTGAGTAAAGGAGAATCCCTTTGAAGGAAGGACATTGCAGATGGCTTATTCCTTCCTATCTAAATCTAGCAATGCATTTCAGTTTTTAATCCGGTAGCTTCAAATAGGTAAGCTGAGTCTGTCGATTATGGAGTTATCTTAATGATCTAATATTAGTCTGAGAGTTTGTGTTGTGTTGCCAAGAGAAACCTGCAGCATTGGAAACACTGAATTAGATGAATGTACTACTGTGACAGCTGCCATAAAGTGCTGAAAGCCCATATTGTGTTATCTGACAACTATCTGTCAGATTCCATTTTAAGGATACCTGGCTTTCACTCAAAAATCCACAGGCCTCCAACAAGGTGATGCATATTTTTCAGAATCCAATGTATTTCTCCAAACTGATCCCAATTAAAATACAGTGATACCTTGTATAAAGGAATTAATTCGTTCCAAATGAAATTACGTTAAGCAAATTTTCGTTTATACAAATTTTCCATAGGAATGCATTGAAAACAGAGTGATTCCATTTTATGTTGTACAGATTTGCCCCATACGCGATTCTGTTAAGCAAATTTCCCCAATCTCTGGAATTTTTATGTTGTTCAAATTTTATGTTACACAAACCATTTGTTATACAAGGGTCCACTGTATATTTTACCTTAATATCATGTAAAGGCGAGACCATTTGATTAGATCCCAAGCACTAGCAAATCAAAGTAAACCAACCCCCCCCCAAGGAATAGAGTGGTCCCCCGCCCATTTGCGGTTCATATACTGTGATCCCGCTATATCACAGGCCCGCAGTATATGAAAAAAGGCCCCCTGGGGTAAGGGGGGAAAGGGCTGTTTCAGGCCTCCCTTACTTATCCCGGGACTGGTGCTGCCCTGAATGAGCCTGGGAGGGCTTTCCCGGGCCTTCTGGAGGCCCCAAAAGGGCCTCCCTGTGAACAGGAAGCCTCCGAAGGCCTCAGAAATGATTTTCGGTGACCTGGAAGTGACAGGGCAGCCAGGGGTAAGTACAAGAGGCCCCTGACACATTCTCAGCCACCAAATCTGGCCCTCCTTACAAAAAGTTTGGGCACCCCTTCTGTACAGTATATGGATTCCCAATACTGAAGTCCACAGCAACTCTCTCCATGTTGCAGAGTACAGTAAACTAGGAATCTAATATGTAGGTGATTTGTCCTTTTAGGTTGTTATGTGAAATCCAAATGTGTGAAAACATCGGTAGTATTGATCAGCAGAAAGAAATAGCAAATGCTTTAAATCACAGATTCACAGCCTTCTGAAACATTTTATGCAACCTGACTGAACAAATGGCAGGGCTTTTTTGTACAAACGAAGATGTTTTCATATTTTGGAAGTGGACGATCTGAGTGGAAAGAACAAATATTTCTTACCATAAAATCATTTCTCCATTTAAAAAAAGTTTTTTCATGGAATATAGGGTCATCAAAATTAGCACATATGTGTTATCCAGCACACACACACACACACACACACACACACACACACACACACACTTTATACAAACAGTAGCTTGGACCCATTTCTTGCAAGCAGTCACCTATTTTCACTGTATATGCCAAGACTAAAAAAAAATCATCCATACAACTGTGCACACAGTTGCACACAAATCTTATTTCATTTTACACCAATAGTATCATGTTCAGTAAAAAGTATTTTTTTTCATTCAAATATATCTAACATAGCTCTGCCTGCAGATAAAATGTATGGAAATCAATCTTAGGAGACAGATGAGGCACTGAAGTTGATAAAATTAAAAACAGAGAAAGCAAAAGAAAAGGCTTCTTAGGGTTTTACTTCTTTGTGGGGTAGGCCACAGCTACAAATCCAGCTCATAAAACCACTACTAAATGACTCACTAACCTTCTTCGATCCCTGGCATCACCAGCAGAGGACTCTGTTCCAGTTAATGAATTCAAGTTGGCAGTTGTAACACCATTGGCACTACTGGGTACATTGCGATTTGTTATCACACTTAGTGGAATGCTAGAAGAGATGCCCTCTGTGCTCCTCTCTACAGTAGAATCAGTTTGCTGCCTGTAAGGAGCTCTGAAAAATACAGAACACAAGACTCATGCATACCTCTAAAGCATATTGTGAAACAGAAGAAAGGAAACCACCGCCGTTCAGTCAACATCTGAAATCTGTAACATTTGTTCTTTCACAATAAATAATGTAACACAGTTTATTTGATTAAGGATAGGAAAAGATGTAGGGAACCTATGGCCTTCCAGATGTCTTCCTGGATTTTCACAGTTTTATCAATTCCAACTGATACAGCCAATAACCAAAGATTATGGAAGCTGGAGTCCAGCAACATCAGGAGGACAAGACACTCCCTATCTTTAGGTCCAAATCTTGGAGTAATAAAGCCGGTAGAGTAAAATAGTGCCTTTATAAAACAGCTGGCTGTTCTGAAAATTAACAATATAGTTTGAGGAAAAGGTATTAATAAGGGATTCAAGTATTTCTGTACTGTACAAATCAGAAGCCGAAAGAATCAAATACCAAAAGGAATTGGTTTAAGCAAATGATCAGACTTTCTTCATCATCCATAAAGTATTAAATAAAATAAATGTATCTTGAAACATTTGAAACGTTGAAACAAACACACATACAGCATGTTAATGTTATTTATAAATGATAAGGTCCTTCCTTGAGACTTGTAACGAAACTCAGGGGTAGGAGCGTCTCTGGCCGAGAATTTACCTGAGTTCCTGTGGATTCTTTAAAGAAAACAAATGGCCAGAGAGCATCAAATTAATGAAATCCCTTTATTCACTATTCTAAGTTACAAAAATGAAAAAAAAAAAACAACTCATAGAAATCAATGAAAATCAATAGAAAGTATAAAAATGCTTATCAGATACAATCATATAATATTGCCTTAATACTATGAAAATTACAATTCCTAGGCTGACTAGGACTAAACTCTAGCTAACTACATCTTGAAGCCGGATTCTAAGCAAATCTTTTTCTCATAGCCTTAAGTATAAACCTTTCTTTTTCCCAGCTCTGAGAATCTTTGAGATGTCACGTGAAATAATTGACCAATGGTAGCTGTCCAATCTCCTCTAACCTGGCTTATTGTGTCTGGCCTGTTGCATTCCTTAGATAAGTGTCTAGCGAAAAGCTGAAAATGTGCAGTTAATATTGAGCCTTATAAATCACACTATGCCCCATCATCCTAATTCCATTACAAGACTGACTTAGCCGCAGAATCTACTAGAAAGACCTTTCAGAAGGAAATGCCAAGCTAAAAAGAATCACTGTTTTGACACAAAACTTATGGGGCTCTTTAACTGAACTCTGCTCAGTGTGCTTTCAAAATACTATTAACCCTTACCTGGTATACTGGCGGACTGATGCTGTAGTGTTAGAATTGACAGATGTGGGGCAAGAGGCAAGCTGCCACTCTGTGCCCAAGGAGGTAGGTGAACCAAGGGCAGTGGGTGAGGTAGCAGAAGATGCATTGCGACTGGCTGAAATGTAGGGACTGCTGAGGTCACTACTTCTACCAAATGAAGCACTGTAAGACAGCAGAAAATCACTTCTTTCAGAGAAGATCTAAAATACTGTTGCAGACCAACATGGGGTCCTGCCTAATTACTGGGAAAAAGTTTATCTACCCAAAGAACAGCTGCTGAAATTCTAAGTCAACCTTATCAAGAAATCCAGTTTGGACCCGGGTGCACTGACATAATTCCATAGGTGCAGTCAATTTAGCAAGAGTGAGGAAAAAGAGGTAAAGTGGCATGGTAAAATGAGGAACAAGAAGGCAGAAATATGAACTCCATTTTACATTCTGTCACAAGTTACTTTATTGTGGAAAAATACAGAATAAACACATCCAGAATATGAATGAATAATCAGAGATACCCAGTTAAGTGGGAAATAAAAGTAGAATTTGAGGAAGAATGAAAAAGCTTGCATAAAAGTGTGCAAGCACTGACAAAAGACTTATCATGTGCTTCATTTAAACCAAAGAAGCGTAAAATTTAAATATAAGAATATGTGTAGTCCAAATGTTCATAGTGTTTTTACACCCTGTCTCCCCTTCTTTCAATACCTATAGAACACTGGACCCAATATAGATGATAGTCAAAACCTCTAATTTATCACGTTCCTAGTGACTAGCACCGGCCATTCAGGTCCAGGAACTAAGAAACTGTTGGTTCACAATTAAGATGACTATGTAGACCAAGGTCTATTATTATTTCATACCCTATCCTGTTTACCAAATAATAATGCATAGTCATTGAATCAAAACCTCTATTTAAATCAATAAACTGAATTGATTAAAAAAAGACTTCTTATCTCTGCGTTGTCACCACCTTCCTTAAGAATGTAGAATAAGATATTCTAAAAGAGGGGTGAAAGATAAACATAAAGTCAGAGTCCTGTCGCCCAGCTATTTGTTTTCTCTTAACTGTACTATGGTTATCTAGAAATCAAGTTGATACCAAGTCATGACCGAGAAAGAGGCAGCAGTCTCCTAGAAAATGATTACGGTAAGTCATACCACATCACAAAGCAGCAGCCTATATGAGAAATCACTACATGCCTCTGAAAAATGCTCAAGCTTCATTTTGGTAAATTTTCTACGCAACACTAAAGAAGCTAGCTGTCTAACTGATTAAATTAAAACCATTCCATAATCATATTTATAGAGAGCAAATTGTCTGCCTATATGGAAATACAGATGAACAGATTTGTCACCTATTTAAAATGTGTTAAAACTATAAGGGTAACATGAATAGAAAGTACCTGAAGATTATCTGTACCAGTGTGGTCAATTAAAATGAGGCATTACAAACAGATTACTGAGGAGTATGAGATTTTTAAAAAAGGAAAGAAGGATTTAAAATGAACCCCAATCTTGACAATAAAAGTATGCCAATGTTTGGAGAATATTGCAATATAATGAGTATATACAAAATGACTCTGCCATTCAAGTGAACAGTGTAGTAGAATAGTTTGTCTGAACCACAAATAACACAAAATAGAATGTGCTAGTGGCATATTATGAGTGAGGTTACATTTGACGATAATCATTGGTATACAGAGAAATTTATACCGTAAAGATAAGGATATACCTTGAAACAGTTTATAGTAAATTTGAAAAGGTTATTTGCTGATACATCAGGCAGAACCCAGATTACTAGCCATATAATTATTTCTTAACACTTAAGATGGTGGAATCTAAATCCATATAATAAAAATGCAGCAGTTAGAAAATAACCTCAAGTGCCAGCTCCTTGGAATGTAAAACAGTGCTTCCCCAGATTCCTACCACATTATTTATTGCCATGTAGGCCCATTCCAATTTCACTATTTCATGATTCTATGATTCCATTTACATAGAATATTTGGGAACTAAACATACAGTGGAAGCTTGACTTGCATGCTGCTTGACTTGCAGCATATTTGACTTGCGTCCACTAGGGGCCTGTTTGACTTGCGCCCCAGGCTCCGACTTATGTCTTGGAGCCCTAGCGCAAGGCCCCAGAATCCGGCGGCAGTCCTCCCTATCTGGCTGCCTCCCCTTTCTTTCTTTCTCTGTCTCTCTTCTTTCTCTCCAAATCTTCCACCCCTCTCTTTCCCTCTCCCTCTTTTTAATCCCTTTTCTTCTTCAGCCTTGCGCTCTCTCTCTCTCCCCACCCTTCTCTGCTTTTCTGGGTTAAAGGATCTGAGCAATGGGGCTGAGGTGGAGCTCGGCAGGGGATTAAAAGACACAGGTGTGTTAGAGAGCCTGATAAGAGACTTCTCTCTTTCTCCCCCTTCCTCTCCTTCCGTTGCTTCTGATCCTCCCCTCGAAAACTTCTCGTGGGGAGGAAGAGGAAGGAGGGTGGGGGTGGAAGACAAAGAAGAAGAAAGGGAAAAAAACCCAAGGGAACAGCCCTCCTCCGCCTACCGTTCGCCACCCCCACCGCCCCCAAGCTGGATTGCAGGGGGGGGAGTGGCGTAAGGTCCTTTTCTGTCGCTCTCTCTCTCTTTCCCTTCCTTCCTGATTCCTGAGAGATTGGGGGATTTCCTAAGCAGCTCCATTTTGGGGGAAATCCTAAAAAGACGTTGCTCCTGATCTGTTTTCTCTCGTTTTTTTGGTGGCGATGGTGGTGGGGTATGTCTCTCTCTCTATGTTTATGGACAGCCTTTTGTCTATCGGTCTTGGCTTTTAAACTCGGCTTTGGAAGAAGCTCAGGCACATCCTGTCCCCCCACCCCACCCCGCTGGAAGTTGGAAAGAAAGGGAAGATTCTGATCTCAGGCACCGGGGTTTACATTTTGCGATCGCGACCTGTCTCTCCCCCACCCCCATTACCTGCCTGCCTTTTGTTTTCCTCTGTCTGGAATCCTGGCTTCTGACCCAGTTAAGAGCTTCGGAAGGTGGCAATAGGTACCTAAGTCAGTCTATCTAGCATCTTTCTCTCTCTGTTGGTGCTGCTGCAGCTCCTCATTCTCTTCCCTCATCACCTGGCTTTTGAACTCTTGGGATTGTTTGCAATTCTGACCAGTGGAGACTTCTGGTAAAGAATTTCCCTTGGTCTTTATTTCCCTCCCTTTTCCAAACCTAGGTTCACCTTGCCCACATGGCGAGGGAAGTGTGTGTGTGTGTGTGTGTGTGTGTGTGTGTGTGTGTGTGTGTGTTAGGGGGGAATTTGTCTTGGGGAGCCTCCGCCTGCAAAAGCCAAGGCCACCCTGGGCTAGGCCTGCTTCTCCCCACCACCTTGTTCCACCTCTCCCTGGCAGGAATAAAATTTGTTAATCTAATAAAATTTGTTAATCTAATAAAATTGTTAATTTTAATAAAAATTTGTTAATTTAATAAAAGTTAATTTATTTCATCTACAATGCTGTCTTATTTCTTTTGTAGTACAGCATGGATTATTGCTGTCTGGTTAGACAGTCAAATTTGTGTTAAATTGCTGTTTTCCGGGGTCTTTTTCATCATCTGGAATGGATTAATCCACTTTCCCATTACTTTATATGGGAAAAGTTTGTTTGACTTAAGTCATGTTTGACTTATGTCTAGACCTCCGGAACGAATTAATGACATAAGTCAAGGTTCCACTGTACTGGCTTATTACACATCTCCTGACCTGGGAAGGTCTGAAAACCTTACTACTTAGTGCAGGGATGTCTAAACTTTGGCCCTCCAGATGTTTTGGACAGCATCTCCCACAGTCTAAGCTTAGAATTCTGGGAGTTGTGGTCCAAAACATCAGGAGGGCCAAAGTTTGGCCATGCCTGACTTAGTGTAATAAGTCATAGTAGAGTAGGACCACTACATCAGTGATGATTTGTTGAGCCAATTCTTCCATAAGTTCCATTGATTCAAATGGATCTTCTGTAGTTATATCGCATTTTAAGATGGTAAGTCAGACAAGAGTAGGGCCATTTGAATCAGTTGAATTTATGGAGGAGTTAACTCACAAATCCTCAGATTCAGTGGGCCTGTGATTTGCTACACTTAGCATAAGGATTTCAGCCACTAACTTATAAACTTAGAACACACAAATGGTTATGATAAATTCTTTATACAACATTATGTGGTTTTATTCACAATTGTATCAGAATGCCACAACATTAAAACTAAAATTTAACTGGTATGGCTAATTAATACTATTAGGGAAAACCCACCCATACTGGGAAGAGGGAAAAATGATCCTAATCAGAAAATGTTGGAATAGGCTTTTGAGCATAGTTGGCTCAGTAGAGAATAAAGACACTAAAGCAGAGCCCACCATCACCATAGGTATATTTCCAGCAGGTCAATCCGACAGCATAACAACATAAAGAAGAGAATTCCCCAAAAACATTACACATGGGTTTCCACTATATACAAGCCTCAGCCAATCACAAAGCATTACATCATTTACTTTAACCTTAAAGCACATGTGTTAGCCTTCCCTCTTTGTCAACCACAGTTACTCAGCATTTCACACACTTGTTCAACATGGCTGTTGATTACTACAAGCCTTGTTCTGTTTCAGCTTGTAAATTATACCTTGACAGAAAATATAAACATTGAGAAAATATGAACATTTGCTACTAAACATTTAAACATTTAAACAAGGAAACAAATAAAAACTGAATCTATTACAAGCATTGCTTGCACATCAAATATTTGAAAGCAAATACATTTTGATTTCAGGAATATAACCTAAAATTATTACAGATTTGAACTGTCTTATCTTATGCATCATTTTTTTTTTTTGAGAATTGTGAAACTGAAAATTCCTTTAAGATTGATTTTTTTTTGGCAATTAGAAATACAATTTGAATTTTCTTTGGCTTTCTTAATTGTTCTGTTTGCATGTACCTAAGTGAAATCAGTTGAATTGTTTCATCTTAACATAGTCAGACCATCAATAATGATTTAAATTTATTTGGTTTTATTTATTAGTATTGTTTATTAGTATTTATTAGTACTGTATTAGTAGTTTTTATACTGTATATATTCTTTCTCCTAATATTTGTATTATTTAGAAGCAAGCAGTATTTGGTATAAATTTGAACAAATAATGATTTTCAAACGCTACTCCATTTCCTAACCCTTTAATGCCAAAAAATGCTGCTTTACATAATGTGCTGTTTTCTACAGTTTTTGCCTGTCAGGAGTTAGTAAGCACACAGACAGGGAGAGATTTCTCTTATTCTTTTCTCTTTTCTATGTAGAACAGAAGCAATTGTGCCAAACCATTTACAATTCTGTGCTCCCTGATTTTTATGGGAGACTGATAATCACTGTGACTAATGTAGGCAATGTAGGTGTTGCCTTTTTAGTAGGAATCCTATTTATGCTTTCATGATGTTTACATAGCTTACTGAGGCTAGTTGCAGCTGAGGTGTCAGATATGTCTGTTATACTGTACAAACACATACCGGCCCAGGCATGTATGTGACTGAGACACAAACCTGATGCAAATGTCAACAGAATTCTGCCCCTTGATTTTTTAATATGACTCACCTTTTCATATAGGTAGATACGTAAGTGGAAGGTGCACTAGTTGTAGGAGCTTCATTTCCCTTTGGTTCATCCCTCCACTGTTGTCGAGTATAAGGACCACTCCGTACCAAGTTAACAGCAGATTCTCTACAAGTGCAAATTAGGAATAAGGAGTCTTAAACTGAAATCTATCTAGACATGCTTGCTAACTATTGATAAAAGCTAACAAGCAAGCCATAGCATACTAATGTTCACACCAATGTTGAGAAATGGGTATAGTGAAGCACAAGCATATAAATTAACATATGCTTCTATTAATTCTGAAATACAGTAATGCCTCGAAGGACGATTGCCCCTTACCAAAAAAAAAAATAAAAATTCATAGGACGAATGCAATTTCCAGGGATAATTTCTGTCTTACGATTTTTTCCTTTCCGCTTGGTGTGGGTGGGTGGGTTTGTGTACGTTCTGCTGCTGCTGCCACCGCCACTATCGAGGGACCTTGGGGGTGAGTGAGGGACTCATTATGGCAGGCGGGTGGCTTTCAAAGTGCTGCAGCTGAGGTGTCATTGGCTGCAGCAGCTCTTTGAAAATCACGCGCCCACCATAGCAAGCCCCTGGCTATGGCAGGTGGGCGGTATTCAAAGTGCTACAGCCCAGGGAATTGGCTTTGATTCCGACAGAGCAAAAGCAGTCTTGAGAGCCCCTTTTGCTCCGTCAGAATCAAAGCAGATTCTTTTTGATTCCGATGGAACAAAAGGGGCGCTCAGACTGCTTTTGCTCCATCGGAATCAAAGCAGATTCCCTGGGCTGCAGCACTTTGAAAACTAAACACCCACCATAATGAGCCCCTCAACCACTCCCCAAGGTCCTCAATAGTTGTGGCAACAGCAACAGAGCGTACATGAACCCACCTACCCACACCAAGCTCTCTCGTGGTGGCGGCGGCATTGCCCAACCACCCAACCACCCCCAAGCTCCCCGGTACTGGCGGCAGCAGAGTCTCCATCGCTCACCTGGCCACCCACCCCCAAAGCTCCTTGGTGGTGACGGCGGTGGCAGCGGATGGTTGCCTGCTTGCCCGCTTGCCCGCGCTCCCCACCCCCAAGGTCCCCGGCGCTGGCGACGACAGCAATGGAGGGTCACCCGCTCACCTTCCTGGAAGATCAGTGGCAGTGGTGGCAGAGGAGGAGGAGGCCATGCGGGTCAGGAGAGCCCAACTGCACACAAGGTTGGTAAGTGCCATGGCGGGGTTGCTGGCAGGCTGCTGGCAGGCTGCTAGCTGTCCCCTCAATGTTTTGGAAAACATTCCCATAGGAATGCATTGAAAAACCTATTAATTCATTCCCTCTGGAATGGATTAATTGGTTTTTAATGTGTTCCTATGGGAAACTGTGCTTCGTAAGATGAATGATTCATAAGACGAATGGCATCGTAGAATGAATTAAAATCGTTTTACGAGGTATTACTATATATAGAAAGTATTATCATGCTCAGGAACTGGATCTATAACCTCCATGTTCGATCACAAAATCTGCTATACTGAAAAATGAGTATGTAATATTAAAAATAATAAAATAATAACAGATGTAATCAAATTTGAAGAGAGACTTGCAACAGATAACATACTTGAGACTGTCTGTGTGAGAGAGTTTCAATATATCAAAAGTATATTTGAGGGATTATTGATATTCAGCACACATTTTTCAATTTTCAAATCTAACTGGAGTCATAATGCAAACATAAATACATGAAACATTCCTAGGAATTAGGGAATGAAGGACTCTTTGAAGGAATTAGTTTGTTAATATTAACTGGTAATAGCTGAGGCCCAAATTCACCTTACCGATTTTCCTTCTCCTCAATGTCCCCTGCACTGTTTAACCTTCGAGGAGCTATTGATGCAAAATATATTTTGTTGTCCTTATCCTGCTGAAACAACAAAGCCAACACTGAAAATTCAGTAAAACAATTTATTGCCTTTAATAGTTATAACCTTTTAAATGGTTATAAGGCATCCAAAAATACTTCCTAAATTCATACTCCCTCCCCTTTAATCTCATGCAATTTAAACCTGGCATTCTCATATACAAATTATAACATTTTTGTCTCCACCTATCTGCCCAGCTCTGCATCTGGTTGTGGCTACTATAGCTGCGACTACTCTAAGAACACTGATGCACAAACGTTCCAAATACTTATCAGTCTCACACTGACATAAACAGCTTCACTGGGTTCCTGATTCTGCTTTCATTACACATAACAGTTTAGTGGAATTTCTTTCTTTCAAAGCTTGCTGGGGGGGCAATGTGTAGCCTGCACACTGTAATTAAAATTGTAAACCGCCCAGAGACCACTTGTAGTGGTATGGGGCGGTATATAAGCAGAACACTTTGAATCTATGTAGCCTTACTGAAAAAACAACAAGGAAAACTGTCACCACCATAGACTATTTGAGGGTATTCCAGAAGCTCAGCTGGCCTCTTTCAGAACTAGGATAAAAGGCCCAACAGATAGTTTGGAACTAATAAATCCACATTTTTGAAAGAGCATTAATTAGCACAACTTAGCTTCTAAAACTAAGAATAACAAAATTATTCCACACCTTGTCTTTATTGTCTAACAGGGCAGAAATCCGAGGAGTTGAAGACGAGCGATAGATGGACTCGCCTCTGTCTCTCAGCGTATCACGAGGATTACTGCTTTCATTGAGAGTGCTTTGACTGCTAGTTTTCCGCAAACTTAGCCTCCATGACGAAGGAGATTCATCCTTTTGCTCTTCAGACTTGCTAAGTAATGAAGTCAGCTGCAACAGTAGAAAGATGGTGATGAGGAAGAGTGGTGCTATTTCAGTAAAACTACTAAACTATTTCACCATTCTGAGGTCAAAAACCATTATAACTGGGAGGTGGGGAGGGGAAATGGATATGTTTTTACACCCAATTCTATGTCTCCTTTCCCGCTAAATCCTAGCAAGCCATTCTGACCCAAACCAGTGTCTGCTGTCAGCATAGGATTTGATGGGGATAAATGAAATTTAGTACAGTAACCCCCCATTTATCATGGGTCTTAGGGACCTGACCCAAACTACGATAAAGGAAAATCCATGATACGCGGATGCTGGGTCGGGTTGGGACTGGGGGGGCTGTCTGGGGCCTCCTATACTTACCTTAGGCCTGGTGCTGCCCTGAACAGGCCTTCAATGGGCTTCCCAGGCCTGTCAGAGGCCCCAGAAGTGTTTTTGGGTGATCCTGAAGGCTAAACTGGAAACCACTTTTTGCTGGAAACCACTTCTGGGGCATCTGACAGGCCTGAGAAGCCCGTTGGAGGCCCACTTGGGGCATCGCCAGGCCTGGAGTAAGTGCAGGAGGCCTCAAACAGGCCCATACAGCTTGCCCCAGGGGCCCTTGCCTTCATATACTTCGGTCTCAAGATACACTGGGACCACAGTATATGAACCACGAAATGGCAGGGAACAACTGTACAGACAAGATGGAGGCGCTCTTGATCAGCTGAAAGACAGATCTCAGGAAATAGGGATTCACTACATTTTAGATAGTGTTACACTTCTAAAACAGAGCTTTGCACCTTGTGTGTACTCCTGGATGTCTAGGTTTTCATAGTAGCCAGGACTGTATTTGCACAGTTAGTGCTTATGCAGTTTTACCCCTTCTAGAAAATGCTAGATCTGGGTACGGTGATACATGCCTTATTTGCATCTCAGTTGAATTATTCTGACATGATCTACATTGGACTGTCTTGGAAAATGGCTCAACAACAACTGGTGGAAAATGCTGCAACCAGGCTTCTGGAGCAGGATATAAGGAGTGCATAATTTCCCTGTTACAACACCGCCTGCATTGGCCTCCAATTTGTTTCTGGGCCTAATTCAAAGTGCTGCTTTTAGCTTATAAAGCCTTGCTCAGTTTGTGCCTGAGTTACCCGAAAGCCTGTTATTTCCCTATGCGAGTACCCACATTATGAACAGGTCCATCAGATGAGGACACAAGAAAGGACATTTTCAGTGTCTCCTCTTGAGACCATGGAACACCCTTTTTCAGGAAGTTTCTTTGGCCCTCCTCTCCTTTTTGCTGGCCGGCAAAAACATTCCTTTTCAAGTAGCCCTTGGTGTTTGAATGTGATTATTTTATGGGATAGTAGTCACCATATTTTAATACTTAAATATGTTTAACAGGGTTTAAATTCTTGTTAATATGTTTTTAAAAATGTAAATTACTTTGTGCTTCATTCAGGAAGCAGAAGTCCAGTACTGAATATTCATCTGCTCAGTCCATGTAATGTGTAGAAGAACACATGGCCTCAACAAGGCTGGGGAAGTTTCCATCACCCAGGATGCCCTTTGTAGTACATACTGCAGTGCCAACCACATTGCTGTGACCATTTTCAGAGAACTATAAATACTCTTTTATATGAAGGTTTCCAGGACACCTGAACAAGAATCTTTTCTATGGTTGACTCATTACACTGTCATCTTGGATTTTAAACTTCAGAACAGGGAGAAGTCCAAGTTTCTTGTGAAGTGGTGAATATCAAGTCTCCAAAATATTCCTCCTCAATACAAAATTTAAGTTGAAATTTGACATTTATTCTCTAAAATGAAATAAGGAATAACATCCTTGATTATTCAGGACAAGGCCTTCATTTGCAGTAGAATCGAAACCAATTTTATCTGGTTTAAACTGAATAAATGTTGCATGTTCAATGCAAGGAGAAACTTGATTCTCAACCAATTTTGGACATAAACCTCTAAAGGTAGAAGTGACAAATGACTACATAATGCAGTACTACTAGTTATCCTCATATATGGCAGCTCCTTTGATATCCAATCACAATTCACAGAAGGCTTACAGTGACTTGAACAGTGTTTTCCACCATATCCTCCTAACTCTATTAGAATGACAAATAGCAACTGGTACAACAATGCAAAATAAGCTTCATGACTTAGTGGTGAATGTGACCTCCCTGGTCCATTCCAAGTCTACCCAACTACAACTATTATCATTTTAAGAAGACATTGTTCCCAGTTTCCAAGGCCATCCACAACTATCAAAACCAGAAACATCAAATCTCCTTCTAAAGAAAATGAAAGCCAGACGTTTCAGATATTTAGACAGATAGTGAGGTGGACATAGATTTTGTCATACTTAGTCTTGTTCTAATCCAGTGCATGACATGATCCCTACTGACATGTATGTTGAAACTTTTCACTTCAGTTTTGTTTCAGGTTATTTCCCAGGTCCCTCTACGGTTTCTGTGAACTCTTATTACCAATAAGACAGACTACTCTTCAGGATACATCAAAACTTAAGAATATAAGAAGACACCCGCTAGATCAGGCCAAGATCCCATCTAGTCCAGATTCCTGTATCTCACAGTGGCCCCACCAGATGCCTCTGGGAGCACATGAGACAACTAGATCCCTGCCTCCTGATGCTACTTCCTTGCATCTGGCATTTTGAGGTACTGTTCTTTTAAGCCTGGCTATATCACATATCTCCATCATAACTTGTATCCAGCAATGGACTTTTCCTCCAGAAATCTATCTAATCCCCTTTTTAAATGAATATAGCCCAGATGCCATCACCACATTCTGTGCCAGGATCTCTCTCTCTCTGTGTCTCTCTCTCTCTGTCTCTCTCTCTCTCTCTGTGTGTGCATATGTGTGTGTACATACAAACACACACACACACACACACACACACACACACACACACACCTATATGTACACAGAGTCAATATGGAAAACATGAACAGCAGTTAATGAGTCATGAAATGAAATAATTGATAGCTTCAATAATCATTTTAACATTTTACACAGAAATTTTAAAATGATTATACTTGGAATAATCATTTTATTTCCAAGTATGTTAATATAGGACTGCAACCCCAACAGCAAACCGTTGTTGTTGTTGTTGTTGTTGTTGTTGTTGTTCAGTCATGTCCGACTCTTCGTGACCCCATGGACCAGAGCTTGCCAGGCGTTCCTATCTTCTACTGCCTCCTGGAGTTTGGTCAAATCCATATTGGTTGCATTGATGACACCGTCCAACCATCTCATTCTCTGCCATCCTCTTTTCCTTTTGCCTGCAATCTTTCCCAACACCAGGGACTTTTCCAAGGACTCCTCTCTCCTCATGAGGTGGCCAAAGGACTGGAGCCTCGGCTTCAAAATCTGTCCTTCCAGTGAACATTCGGGGGTTGATTTATTTCAGGATGGATAGGTTTGATCTCCTTGCAGGCCAGGGGACTCTCAAGACTTTCCTCCAGCACCACAGCTCAAAAGCATCAACACCAAACCATATCATTACTTTAAATTGCTTATTACTTACTTTTCGGGCAGGACCCATTGTAATGGAGTTATGGCCTGGTGGTGGTACTTGTTCTGTGATAACAACTCTAGATTCATTATCGGAATGGTTAACAACAGACGCTTCCCTTCTCTCTTCAAAGATAGAAAACAAAAAACAAAAAAGAGAAGTTGTGAATATTATACTACAGTCCAAAATGATATGTTCCTGGCACTCAGGCTTTTTTGTTATCTTATTTTTAAAAGCCCATTTCATTTAGAAAGTGAAGATTAAGATATGCCTGTCTGGAAGGTTCATTTAAGAGTCTCTACCAAGTCATCAGTCTTGAATTTACAGGTTTTGGGAATAGCTGGATCTCAGCACAGGTATCCACTCCATATGATCAAAGAAACTACAGACACTGTGTTTGTGAAGATTCTCATTCATCCAGGTGAGTTTATCTGGAAGTTGAGTCGTGGTAACTGGACTTTTCTTGAGAGATCGAAACATTTCGCTGGGAATGTTTTGTTGGGAAAGGTTGCATAAGTGGGACTTTCACGCACGTCAGGCCACTGTCCACCTAACAAGCCTATTCAGGCCATTATCCAACTTGTGAGCCTATTCTGACCAGGGTAATGTGAAATTAAGGTGAACTATAAAATGGAGGACTTGTCACTAACTTTCAACCTGATGAAACTGCTTGGATGAGTTGTGAAATGTTTCAGTCTCTCAAGAAAAGAAGTCCAGTTGCCATGACTCATCTTCCAGATATAGACCCTGTTAACTCAGGATTATAAAGAGCTCTGAAAGGAGTGTGCATATGAAACCATATTGAAGGCTAGGATACCAAGGACTAGTTGTCTCTCCTATTCCTTCTGCCTCTACTGAAGACACTAAGCAAAAGTGTCTATAAAATGTTCCATCCCCATTATAAGAACTATAGGATTTTATGACATCGGTTCATCTAGAATGTTGTATTTTTGGACACAATGTTTTTTCTACTTAGATGTATGCTATTATATGAAATACAGCAAATGACAGAAGGGAAAACTTGCATGTCTTATTGCCTAAGAAACATAGGTTACTCAGACTGAAATATTGATCCTTGGACAATTTTGCATACTTGCCTCGAGTATGTGTACCCTCAAAAGTGATTGATGGCAACAAAGCTCCAAACTAGTGGAAATTCTTTCATTCAGAGCTCTGGTTTTTTTAATACTCATCCATGACAGCAGGCAATGATTATTTTAAGCAAGATAAGGCTGCACAACAGTATGTGCTTTGTTCAGTAATTTCTGCTTCAGAAAGAGTTATTAATAATACAATTATTTATGCTGCTATATGCTGGGAAATCCACTCAGTGTATATCTGAGTTTTTAACAATCGCTGCAATTAATGTGACTTTTCCTAAGATCTAAGACAGTGTTGGCGAACCTATGGCACGGGTGCCAAAGGTGGCACTTGGAGCCCTTTCTGTGGGCACCCGACATTGCCCCTTCACAGCCACCTGTATTCAGGTTAAATGGCTCTATGGGTACTTCTTTTATATATATATATATATTACAAGACAAGTTAAGACAACAGTACAATAGCGTCTCATTATTTATACATTCTATAGGACCAATATCCTTTTCAAAATCCACCCACTAATTCATCTTCCAACACAGTTATTTGTGACACACACACAAATAAATTAATTCTTTTAAAATTTTACATTCCATCAGTCAAAATTATTCCCCATAACAGATTCCTCATTTTTTGTGTTAATTCCATACGTTAATAAGGGCTTCCAGGTTTTCATAAATGTATCAAATTTTATTTCCCCTCTATATATTTTAATTTGGTAGGTCAACTTTTCCGTAAGAGCCATTTGCCAGATTCTGTTCAGAAATTTTTGCAGTGAGAGATCTTGAACATTTCTCCAGTTTTTTGCAATTTCAGCTCTTGCTGCACCAATCAGATTTGCTATTAAGTCTTTATATGATAATTTTTCATTTCCATCCTTAAATATTGAAAATAATGGTAAAGCTTCATTTATAATTATTCTTTGTTTTCACAGGGTTTCTATCCATTTAATTATTTCCTGCCAATATGCTCCTACTTTGGGGCAAGAGATCCACATATGTTCTAGGCTCTATGGGCACTTCGCAAAAAAATTGTGGGTTTTGAATCGCAATTTGGGCACTCGGTCTCTAAAAGGTTCGCCATCACTGATCTAAGATGAATAGAATAAATTGATTTATTTCTGAGAAAATTAAAGAAACACTATGACACACAATCTCTTAATTGATACTAAGTGATATGTTGATAACTTCATAACAAGTTGAGAATGAACAGATAACACCACATAACTGCCTTTCCAGTTCAATACCTCTGACTACCTGATGTTTTGGCACCATTTACGGTGGAAATAATGCTGAAATGAATGGTCAAGACAGGATTAGTTAATAGCTGTAATTTACTATTACCACTGTTGGTATTTTCTCTCTCTTCTAGTCTATGATCTATGTCTGCAAATAATCTTACAGAGAAGCAAAACATCGCTTATTAAAGGCTACAGTGTGCTACATACAATACAATGTTTGAATCCATTGATATGCCTATATTTCATAAAAATAAAGAACAACTAGTGAACAGCTATAAATGTGCCTCAGGAAGTGAAAGCTAACAATGAATTAAAATTGTTACTGTTCAGGTTTCAGCTGCTGGGATACTCCACAAAAGCCCTTCACACTGCAATGTTTGACTGCTTTTTGATTAGCAGTGCTAAACATGTACAGGAATAGTCTTAAACCTGGAGCAGAATAGGCTATTGAAGATACTTGCAGGAAAATGAGGCATCCATGAAATCCTCCTTGACTATATAACAAGGCAAAAATCTCAGTCCTGTGTGTTACCTGCTTCTTTTTCAGTATCTGACTCTGAAGCATCATCTTCATCAGCTTCTTCTTCTTCAGAGCTTGAACTACTAGATTCTTTGTTTTCCTCTTCTCTTCCTATGGATTTCAAGCTTTCTGTCTCATAAAGAATCTTCTCCTTGCTGTGGTACGAATAATGTGCTCATTGAAATGTTGACTTAAGAAGTTGACAATACAAGGATGTATGAGAACATACAGAATTATTGTTGCAAAGCTAAGTAAGCAAATTTACATCCAAAGCTTCTAATTCTACAAATATAATAAGTGAGGAAGGAAAAGCCTGGCTACATAGTTGGGGGGGGATTTATTTTACAGGTTGTTCATTCCAGTTATTTCCTGAACAATTATGTTAGTGAAGTGGTGAAAGTGACCTAGACCACAGAACAAACAGGTCCTGCTCCAGTGGGACAGTACCCACACTGCTAAAGGTGGTTTTTAAAAAAATCAAAACTATACTGATATCCCACTCTGTTTTCATATGTTTGTCTTTTAAAGCTACCTATTTTTCTTACCCATCTCCTTCAATCAACTTTCACACCAACTCTTGAAAGACATTCATACCATGCACATGTACACAGCAAATCTTACTTTTTGATCAGTCCAGTTTGAAGTTTCCCATTCATATCTGCTTCAATTAGTTTGTTTCTTGACTCTTCACTATGTAGCTATCAAAAACACAATTAAAAACCATTTTAAGAACTATTAATTGCTCTGGAAGATAGTTTTGCTATTGGGCATGCAAAAAGGGGATTCACACAAATGGAAGAAGTATACTGTGCTTGCTACCAGATAATAGTGGTTATCAATGAAAAAAAATGCATGTACACATATGAAAGAACTCCACATGGCAGAGATTCACATGGCTTTTTCACTATAAAAGAAAGAATGGAAGGGAGCAAGACAAAGAGAGCACATTGGATCCAGCATCCCATCCTTTTGGAGCTTGGGAACGTGCAAGAAGATTACATGTGGATCTGTAGACTGGAACTCTCAGCATTCTGCCTTGGGAATTCTTAGAGAATTCTGGGAGTTGGGAGTTCAAAAATCCCGAAGCATTACTATGCATAACACACACACTCCAGCAGAGGATTTAGAGGTCATTTCAATTCCACTCTAAACTTCCCTTTCATGACCAGAACAGAGTTCATAGAACAGAGTATTCTTTTTTTAGATTCCATTATCATTATATTTACAAGGTCAGTTCTGCATTTTTCCTGTCACCATATTTTAATTGTAATGTATTTTACTTAATGCCGCATAAGCAGCTATCAGGAAAGTGGCATTTAGTTTCACTGCATTAAGTAAGGAATCACAACATTGAGGCCCTTGAATATGGGCTACTTAAAGAAAATAGGCGGGAGCTCACCATATTCTGTTTCTTCTGCAGCATCTCTAAGTGTTCAACTAGTCCCTCATCAGCTACATCAAACGGTGTCTGACCCTGGTGGTATGAGAAAACAAAGGCACTCTAGAGGATGGTGTTTTGCAGGACAATACAAAGATTATTTTTGAAGTGAAATTTAGAACATACAGAACACATCTTGTTCAAATAATTTGCGAACAATAAAATTACTCTATGGCTCAAATGAAAATGTTTTAGCATATGTTGGTTGTCAACTTAAAATATATTTTAAACTGCCTACTATCACCAACTTCAGGTATAGAAGTGGGGATAAAGAAACCACCCTATCTAGAATACATCATCCATGGAATTCCCAGGCCCTGACACCAACTATTCATAGATTCTCTATCTTGTCAACTCCACTGGTGCTTCCATCACTGGTCTAGCTTCTAACAATTATGTTCATACTCTCTTTACTTATAGCCAATGCATCAATAATCAATTTCATTCTTAATTAAGATTTGGAAAATCAGCAGAGATATATTTGTTCAAAATACAACAGGAATTATAGCAGCGAGTACACACCACTGTGATATTCTTGGCTACAGTTACACCACTGTGATTTTTCAACTGGATTCCAGCTCAATTGGATTTCTAGTCTACAACATCAAACTAAACAGCAAGTCCACTGAATCATGCTGGAATTTAATCTCATTGTTTTGTTCAAGACTTGGGTCAATAAAGTAATCCCTCCATACACAATAAGAAAATAAGTAAATAACAGGGACCATGAAGTATCAAAGCTCAGAGTATTCACCTACATTTATAATCTTAATGGGTGACTAGATTGTCTGTGTACTTTTCAGTCTGTTAGCAAACTAGCAGAATGTCATGTTATAAGAAACAATGTAGTCAGTATCTTTTCTTATGTTTAGGGCACTAAAGTGGCCTATCAAGGCAAAAGTAACTGAAGAACAAAAGCCCTGTTTTCAACATTTCAAACCTATTTCAGCTGACGTGGATTAAAATACACATAATGCAACCTAAATTAGCTATTCATTAAAGCTGAGATTCTAGTGATAATTACATATGTGTAATTTTGGAGTACATTTGCTTTACCAAAAACTGTGGTCAATATTTTCTAAATGGAAACTATCCGTATTTCTGTGAGTTTACGTACTGTACTACTAGCCTTAGTTAGGAGCACTAACCAGCTTGTTCCTGATGTCCATGTCACAGAGCGCTTCAGCCAAGATAGTGCAAGCTTCCTTCACTCCCCAGTGTGCAGCAGCATGGAGTGGAGTCCAGCCATCATAGTCCTGGACATTCACATCAAACCCAGCTTGGATCAAGAGCCTAAGAAGGAGAAGTGAGTGAAAGTGGCAGCTGTTCAGTCTTGCAGGTTAACAGGCACAGTGAATGGAGTGCAGCACTGCAGTAGTTTCGGCAAGGAAGCACATTCTGTGACAGAAACTAGTGAGCTAAATCAAACAGCTCAAGGTCATGAAAAGAAGTCACATCTGTGATAAAGTTTAAGAGAGCCCCCTTGCAATGCAGGTGTAGTTAAGCAAGACTAGACATTAACAAAAGCAAGGATGAGCAGGAATCGAGCGAAAAGAAAATGCACAGATAGTGTCCTGCAGAGTGATTTTAAATGGACGGAAGGAATCTCAGGGAGAAAGAGGCATTAATATTCTCCGCTGAATTAACATCATAACAAATTAACTTAAAAAATCAGTATGCAAGATACAATTACAATTCATCCTTATACTACAGAGCATGTTTAGCTCAGTATGGAACGTTCTAACCACAGCTCTGCGGGTACTTGTGCAAAGGTCTGTTGCAGCTTTATAGCTACTTGATATTCTTCCTAGACACACCAAGAATTAAATCTGAGGTCTCCAGTGGCTGCAGTCCTGTTGCTTAGCACAGCAGGTTGCAACTAGATGAGGCCCACTGAATCAATGGGAATTTGGTGAGTTAAGCCCTACATAAGTTCCATTGATTTAGAAACCTATTCTAGTTGTGACTTACTTTAGCACAGTAAGTCACATTTAAAATAGGCCCATTTGAATCAATGAAACTTACTAATTAGGGGTTTTTTAGGATAGCGTTAAAAAGCAGGAAAACAATAAACAAGAAATTGGTGAAAATAAGTATCTAAACAAAGACTCAGTTTTGTGCTTTGCTCGAGCAGCTTATCCAGAGAAACCAGGATCTTAATAAGCTGATCAGCCAAGTCACCCTTAGCCACCATCTCTATTATTATTATTATTATTATTATTATTATTATTATTATTATTATTA
>JAHTLZ010000129.1:72229883-72264719 GCA_023846285.1 Phrynocephalus versicolor | reverse complement strand
AAAAAGAAAAAAGAAAAACGAACTGAGTCCCTAGTCAGTGCCGAAGGCGTCCCGAAAAAGTAGAGTCTTTAAATTTTTCTTAAACGACGCCAGCAACGGAGCCTGCCGTAGCTCGCTCGGAAGCTTGTTCCAGAGGGTTGGCGCCGCCACTGAGAAGGCCCGTCTGCGTGTGCTCGTTTTGCGGGCCTTAAATGCCCCCTTAAATCAATAAGCAAAAGTAAAGGAGGCATTTAGGAGACATCAGTTGATATTCTCTTCCCCAGCAAGCCCAGCATTTGTACTATGTATCGGGTTTCTCTCTTCTTAACTGTGTCCTATGCTTGCAGTTTGTTTTATGAGAACTCAGTAGGAGCCATTTAGAACTTGATTACTGTTGTTATGTGCCAATAAGTTACCTTCAACTCACGGCATCCTATGAATGAACAATCTCCAAAATATCCTGTCCTCAACACTTCTGCTCACCTCCTGCGAACTCAAGCCTGTGGCTTCCTTAAAGCTAGCCATGTTCTAGTTTTGTTTTATAAAACATAACAGTATAGTGCACAGGTTCCCAGTCTGACGGTCAGTACCACCCAATGGGTTGCAATGTGATTTGCGGGGACCACCATGGTCATTTTTAGTTGCAATGATTTTTATATTTATTACAGTAATCCCCCATTTATCATGGGGGTTAGGGACCTGACCTGACCTGACCTGCAATAAAGGAAAATCCACATTATGTAGATGCTGGGCCGGGTTGGGACTGGGAAGCCTGTTTGGAGCCTCCTGCACTTACCCCAGGCCTGGCACTGCCTGAAACAGCCCTCCAACAAACTTCCCAGGCCTGTCGGAGGCCTGGGAAGCCTGTCAAAGGCCCAATCAGGGCAGCACCAGGCCTGGGGTAAGTGCAGGAGGCCCTAAACTTACCCCAGGCCCACACAGCTTGCCCCAGGAGCTCTTGCCTTCATATACAGTGGTCCTGCAATATACCGGGATTGCAGTGTATGAACCGCAATATAGCGGGGAACGGCTGTATACTAAAGGTGGTATACACAATTTTTTATTTTATTTTAATCCTCTTGGTGCACAGATAAACTTTAATCTGAACCAGAACTGAGGCAACATGGAGTTCTTAGCTATTTCTGTACCCCTTTTCAATTGATTTTCCTTTTATGTATGAGTATCACTCCTAGCCACTCCAAAAAGTCCCTCTGCTCCTCCACATTCACCTTTGGATGACTGATATCAGTCCTTTGTGCCAGACTGTTAGTCCGGCTCAAAGAGGCCTGAATAAGATGAACATACAGTGCATACTGGGAAAACTGACACCCAAGGTAGTGGGAGGATTGAAAAGTTGTTGCCACCGCAGCATTGGTACCTTTCACTTTACCTGAGTCTCTGGCTCTTCTGGGTCTGGTGATGGCAGTACAGTAGTAGCTTGGTTTACCAGCATAATCCATTCCGGAAACATGCTCATAAAGCACAATTCTTGTACAGTATATCAAAGCAAATTTCCCCATAGGAAATAATGGAA
The DNA here is from genome assembly GCA_023846285.1 of Phrynocephalus versicolor. Taxonomy (NCBI): domain Eukaryota; kingdom Metazoa; phylum Chordata; class Lepidosauria; order Squamata; family Agamidae; genus Phrynocephalus; species Phrynocephalus versicolor. The sequence continues at coordinate 72,263,206 of JAHTLZ010000129.1, read as the reverse complement.
ACTCAAATGACTTGCTCTGGGGACCCCGTTTCCTCATTTCTTATGGGGGAATTTGCTTTGATATACAGGAGATGGTTGGCTGCAGTACCCAGGACCTGGTGGCCAGGCCCCACAGTGAGGGCTGGAGGCTAGAGGCTGCCACCGGCACCACCAGGCCTGCAGCTAGGGACAGAGGCCATTGCCAGCCAGCGCCAGGCCTGCAATGAGGCCCAGAAGCCCAACATGGACCTACCACGCCGAAGCCCAGATGCCACTTCTAGTCAGCGCCAGGCTTGGAGCAGGCCAATTGCGTGGCCCAGAGGCCTGTTCTGGGCAGTGTGGAGCCCACACCAAGGCCCGGAGCCCAGGGACAGGCCCACCACACAGCCCAAAGGTCACTTCTGGTCAGTTCCGGGCCCAGCATGGACCAACTGTACACCCCAGAGGCCCGTTCCAGGCAGTGCCAGGTCCACAACAAAAAGGCGGTGAGGTGCTGGGTGTCCCTCTTCTCCCTCCCTCCCTCATGCATGGCTCACCTCTTCCTCCTCCGTTGCTGCTACCGCCTTCTTGGGCGCCTGCCAGGCAACATTCAGGTGCCATGCCAAGATGGCAACAGTGGCAATGAGGAGGAGGAGGAGAGCCAGCCTCCGGTGCTCTTTTTGTGAAATACTCATATATAAACCAAGTGTGAGGGTTCACCATTTTGCCAAACTGCCTGCCCTGCAGAGTTCAATAAAGAGGCTTCCTTTTTAGAACAAACTGGAGTTTTATTGTCTTCTTCAAGACTCCAGGAGGCACTTTTCTTAACAACAGGTTCAACAGAACTGATATTAACAGTGAACAGGTTATTTTAGAGTCTCTAGTAGGAGAAAACACTGAAAGGTTCAAGCCCCCTTCTGCTCCTGAGAGGGGAGGGTTCCACCAGACCCCTTCGGCAGTTCCAAGTCCCGGGTCGGCATCTCCACCTGCACCCCAACCTCTGAGGTAGTTTTGGGTCCAGGTCTCCCCTGACACCAATTCCAGAGAGGGAAGTTGTCCCGTAAAGCCAGATCCCTCCAGAAGGAGTACCTCCCAGTCCGCTGTTCTTCTTCTTTCACTTTCTTTAGCCATTTTTCAAATGCCAATTCCTGTCTTATTTTCTTTAACTTCCTGTTGTACTCTCTTGCCTCCCTCTCCCCAATACGAGCACCCTGGCTTATGTGCTCTTCGGCGGTAGCTTTCAGCCTCAGCCTGAGGCATCATCATGTGCTCCCATTTTCCAGTATATGGGTCCTCCATCCAAACCCATTCCCAACCTGGGGGCAGGATGTGCGGCTTCCTCTTTTTAGTCTCCTCAAACCCCACCTCCACGGCCGTAGATTGGCTGGCTTCTCCTGCCTTTTCTCTTTCCACCACTCCCAGGGACTCTTGTTCATTTCCCGACTGCTCCCTTTCCACCACTCTCAGGGATACTTCAAACTGCTTCCACTGTTTCTCTCTTTCCTCTTCCTCCCTCTGACGAGCAGCCCCGGCCTCCTCCCTCTATCTTTGCTTCTCCATCCATTCCTCCCTCTGTCTCTGCTTCTCCATCCATTCCTCCCTCTCTACATCCATAGGAGTGGGCGGCACTCTCCTTCGTGGAGCCCCTCCATCCTTTCCTGCCCCACACCAAGATATTTGTAAACAGAGGTACCACTATACATTGTAAAGGAGTGGAATTCAGGCATGGAGATGCCTCCAGGCCCTTCCTAAGTCATGGAGGAGAAAGGAAGGGAGGCAGAAAGCTGACAGAGAAGAACCAAAGAGGGTGAATGGCAGGGGTTGGCTGTGATGTGTGTGTGTGTGTTTGTATTTGGGCTTGACAAAGGGAAGCTCTTCACTTTTGGTGGGGAGAAGACATGAAGGGAAAGTTATTTCCACACTCCAAAAAAAATTATATTCACAATGTATTGATATTTTACAGCCCCCCAATATTTATAGAGTAGAATTATATTCTGAAAAAACTATTTTAATGTGTTTTCTTTACCCCATCGAAATACCATCTTATGCAAATGTAGCAGGGGTGTCACAGGTTACCTGCCTATTATAAAAGGCACAATCACTCAAAAAAGGTTGAAAAACAGTGGTATAGCAAAACGGAACTGAAACTGTAACTTGTTTTTATTTACTTGAGAAAGACTAAGACTATCACATAGCGAGCACAGTGAAGGTGACACAATGGAATTCTATGCACAGTGATTAATGCATTCACTCTGGGAAGCTAAAGATAAAAATATAAAAATACCTACCCTTAGCCTGACAAATATTATTGAAAGGAAAAGGACCTTTCAACCCTACCCCCCAGTAGTGACAGGAATTTAATCAAATAAAATCCATACAATTTAGAAACATCTAAATCCCTATGATGTTCTGCAACTAAGAAAAAGTGTAACATCATGTACTTGGCCATATAAACATGGTGCTTTCTATAGTTATAGCTTTCTACGGGGAAAAAACAAAAGGGGAGCTGAAGCACAAACACTTCTATTAGCACTGGTGATGCCAAATGTCAAGGAGAAATACTGTGAAGATTCTCTATATAGTACATGTAGATTTAACAGTCATTTCACATAACAAAAATTAGTATTTCCTATTGACTGCAAAGACAGAAAAATGCTCACAAATATAAAAATCTTCCAAACAGCTTATAGAGCACTCTGAAATGATTTCTACCATTTGCCACTTCTGTATCCTTTAATCTTCTAGCCCTTCTGTTGAGCCACATTAATACAACTCCTGCCTTAACATTCTCTGTAGGTGACAACAGACCCTGAAATTGTTGGCCACTTGCTGTGTCAGTATACTGCAGATCATGAAGGCTTAAATTCTGTTGTACAGTTACATAAACCAAGTTAACGTTTAAATGTGAATTGCTGTAACTATTGCTCACTAAGTCATGCAATTCAATATGCAACAGATACTATCTACAGAATTTTCTTAAGGTATGGCCACTTACTTCCAGATCCTATAACATTTGTATAACTAAACAACAGGATTTAAGCCAGCAACATTTCTAAATGTATACTTTCAAGATACAGAATTATCAAGAGGCAGTATTCTTACACATCACAAACAGCTTAAAAACATGACAATACACAGAACAATTTTCAGCAGAAAATTGATGGAGGAAGTAAGGAAACAAGCAATAAGTCAAGTCTGGAGCAGAGACCGCTTCTGATGGGGAAGGGAAGACTCATGGTGGGTGCTATACTTAACCTGAACACAGTTTTTATCTGTATCCATGAAAAGCAACTGGCTGCCATTCTCATGTGCATTAAAGGCATGCTGTCTATATATTGCCCCATAGAGCTTAAAACAATCTCTGTGTGGTTCACAATTTAATTATTCATGCTACACACTGTCCCTTCAGTGATGCGGGTACTCAATTTACTAACCTTGGAAGGACAGAAGGCTGAGTCAACCTTGAGCCAACTACCTGGGACTGAACCCTGGGTTATGACCCAATTTTGGCTGCAATCAGCCGCTGTGCCAAGAGACTCCTTTAAACATCAGTTTAACCATTCCATTCATTAGTTAAGAAAGCTCTCTCTCAAGAATGACAAGTTCATCATGTATGCCCATTGAAAACTATGTCCATCATCCTGTTTTCACATTTCAATATTAAGCAGAACAAGAGCACTTGTTTATTTAACTGTCTCTGTTTTCTATGGACAGTACTGTCAATGCCATTCTGTGCACCCAGTAATCTGTATTTTCAAATCTGTAGTCATTCCCAAATCGACATGCTTTATTTGTCCTCCTGCTTACCTCCCTAAAACAACAACAGACAACTATGAACTTTAAAGCTGACATTCAAAAATTACAAGAGGTATCCAGGAAGGCTATTTTGCTGCTCTCTGCTGACTCATGCCTAATCACTGCACCTGTTACCTCTTTAATATGGGAACTACGGTACACCCACCTATGAATGGCAGCCACAAAAGGGAGGCTTTATGCTGAGACATGTTTTACCGTATATACCCAAATATAAGCTGAGTTTTTCAGCCTTTGTTTTTGGCTGAAAAAATGCTCTTGGCTTATACTCAAGTCAATAAGTTTCCCAGTTTTTTTTTGGGGGGGGGGGTAAAATTAGGTGCTCAGACGGCTTGGGGGGGGCAGTGGAGGGCAAGTCCTGATTGGGCGAGTGATAGTGGTGCCTTCGTTTCCCATATGATTCCAATGAGAAGATTTAGGGACACCCCTTTGGAGCTTCATAATTCAGCCTCCTTATCCCCGCCCCCCCCAAAATTGCCAAAGTTCAGGGGATTCCCTAAAATCGCTTTCTACTTTGGTGCCCCCAAGGTAAGTAATTTTTGAGTGCATGTTTTTTCAAAAATATGCACTCAAAATTATTTTTTAAAATATGCAATCAAAATTTACTTACCTTGGGACTCCAAAGTAGCAGGGGTACCTTCCCGAAATGATTTTCGGGAACCCCCTGAAATCTGGAAAGATTTAGGGGTAAGTGCACTTAGTTATGAAGCTCTAAAGAGGCAACTGTGCAGGGACTGTGGAGGCAATCTGGGAGTTTACTCTATGGCAGGGCTGTCCAACTTTGAACAGGTCGAGGTCTACTTTTTCCAGCCCAAAGTGCCTGAGGGCTACTACACTAAAGCCTCTACTTACGAATTTTATCCATTCTGAGCACATGCTCATAAGTATAAAAACTTTTGTAAGAGCAGTGGTTTCCCACAGGAATGCATTGAAAACCAATTAATCTGTTCTGGGGAAAACAGATTTCAATCCACCATGGCCCTTGAACTGCCCTGCTCAGCTGAGATAGTGGGCTAGCAGACCCAGAACTTTGCTGGGGCAGTGGTGGTCCTTGGGATGGGGGAGGGAGGGGTGGAGACGTTATCCCCTCACTTTTTAATTGAAGGCCAGTGGGCTACTTTTGAACCCTTCACGGGCTACCTACCTGTTGGGCAGGCCTGCTCTATGGTATTAACTCCCTAATTGTCTCCACACTCCCAGCATACATTGCCAATTACTACCCCCAGCCCCTTTAGAGCTTGGACGTTATGGTATACCGCATATACTCGAGTATAACAAAAAAACGCCCTTGGCTTATACTCGAGTCAGTAAGTTTTCCCAGTTTTTTTTTTTGGGGGGGGGTAAAATTATACTCAGGTTGGCTTATACTCGAGTATATACAGTAAGTCAAATTATGCACATTCTGGACTTAAGGTATCTTAAAGTTTCATCCATTAACAAGACAAAACAGTAGAGAAAATATGCACATATTCAAAAGCTGACAATTCAGAAGTATATCAGAAGTGAATCACGTGGTGACTCAGAAATGGCAGAAAGCTCTTACCATGCACTTCCTCTGTTCCTCTCTCATACCCTGTTCCCCCAAAAATAAGAACTCCCCAAAAAATAACCCCTAGCAGGATTTCTATGCAATGTGCTTCTTACAGAAATCAAATCCTTATTTGGAAATATTCATAAAAACATGTAGCATTGCTGTGGTAAAATGTGTCCCTTTTGAAAGAACCGTTAAGTATCTTAAAATAAATGCTTGTGTTTAAAGACCATTTATTTAAAAACCCTAATAGATTGTTCCTACTGTCTCTCTCTCTCTCTCTCTCTCTCTCTCTCTCTCTCTCTCTCTCTGTGTGTGTGTGTGTGTGTGTGTGTGTGTGTGCGCGCGCGCGCGCGCACGTGCACGCTTGCGTGCACATGTGTGCACTTCTTCAATGGATATTACTGAATTTCACCTTTCATTGTTATTGTTGTTGTTCAGTCGTTCAGTCATGTCCGACTCTTCGTGACCCCATGGACCAGAGCTCGCCAGGCCTTCCTATCTTCCACTGCCTCCCGGAGGTTTGACAAATCCATATTGGTTGCATCGATGACACCATCCAACCATCTCATTCTCTGCCGTCCTCTTTTCCTTTTGCCTGCAATCTTTCCCAACATCAGGGACTTTTCCAAGGACTCCTCTCTCCTCATGAGGTGGCCAAAGTACTGGAGCCTCAGCTGAAGGACAAAATCTGTCCTTCCAGTGAACATTCAGGGTTGATTTCTTTGAGGATGGATAGGTTTGATCTCCTTGCAGTCCACAGGACTCTCAAGACTCTCCTCCAGCACCACAGCTCAAAAGGATCAATTCTGCGGTGATCAGCCTTCTTTATAGTCCAGCTTTCACTTCCATACATCATAACTGGAAAAACCATAGCTTTGACTATCCTGACCTTTGTTTGCAAAGTGATGTCTCTGCTCTTTAGGATGCTATCTAGGTTTGCCATTGGTTTCCTCCCAAGAAGCAGGCGTCTTTTTATTTCGTTGCTGCAGTCACCATCTGCAGTGATCAAGGAGCCCAAGAAAATAAACTCTGTCATTGCCTCCATTTCTTCCCCTTCTATTTGTCAGGAGGTGATGGGACCAGTGGCCATGATCTTAGTTTTTTTTATGTTAAGCTTCAGCCCCTTTTTTTCACTCTCCTCTTCCACCCTCATTAAGAGGTTCTTTAACTCCTCCTCACTTTCATGCCTGAACCCTTATTTTTATATTATTTGGATGTGTACAAATACAATGGTGCCTCCTAAGACAAATTTAATTTGTTCCATGGGTCCATTTGTTTTATGAAAAATTTGTCTTAAGAGGCACAGTTTCCCATAGGAATGCAGTGAAAACCAATAAATCCATTCCAGAGGAACAGATTACATTGGTTCCAATGCATTCCTATGGGAAGACTGTCCCAAACCCCCTTCAATCAACCCACAGCCTTCAAGGAGCCCAACAGACAGCTGATTTTGATAGCTATCAAAATCAGCGTTGCCAGTTGATTGAAGGGGTTTACCCACAATCCAGCAAAGGGTGCAAGCCTTTACCCTTCTTTGCTGGGTTTGGGGCAGGGGAAAAGCTTCCCCCCTTTTGCTGGCTGCCCCAACCTGGGGGGGGGAGCGGGCGAGGGGTGACTTGCCCATTCGTCCCCTTCCTGTATCAGGGCAGCCACCCCTCCTTCGCCCAGGTCTGTGCGCTGAGCCGTTTTGGCACAGAGACCTAGATGAAGGGGGGAACAGCGGTGGTTTGTGGGCTCGATCGTACCACGTTTACTCTGTAGCCATGGCTGTACTGGGGCTACGAACGAGCCCAGAAGCCGCTGCCAACCCCCTTCTCCCGGCTCTGTGCATGGAGGCATTTCACCAGTCTCTGCGTTGAAATGGCTCCGTGCACAGAGCTGGGTGAAAGGGAGGCAGCAGCTTGTGGGCTCAATCCTAGCCCCAGTTTACTCTGCAGATATGGCTGCAGAGTAAACTGGGGCTACAAATGTGAGCCCACAAGCCACCGGCACCCCCTTTGCCCAGGTCTCTGCGCCAAAACAGCTCAGCACAGAGACCTGGGTGAAAAGGGAGTGGCGGCAGCTTCAATCCTGGCTCTCCTGCCTGTGCAGTGCCCGTGGATCAGATGGTTACACAGTCAGGAAAGCCAGGATGGAACACCAAGTTTTGAATTTCATGCGACCATAACCCCCTCAGGTAAATTCAAAAGCCTGCCCCATAAGACAAATTTTTCGCAAGACCTCCAGTAGGCAAACAATCATTTTGCGAAAAATTTCTATTGCCGGAAATGTCATTCGTCTTACAAAGAATTCATCTTATGGGGCATTTGTCTTGCGAGGTATCATTAAATACTTCTGAGCATACAGATCCAAATCCAAGCAAGTGGGTGACAAAATGTCACATGTCAAATAATTTTGACCGAATCAAAGTAGATTATATTCAGATATCCCTATTTTAGACCAAAATAATCCTAATTGATTCCTAATGTGCAACTTCTGTCATATGATGTATATAAATGTCTTCCTCGTTACAAACCTAATCAACCAACCCAGCTTCTCCTGCTCTATCCATGTTATTAGGAATGACAGAATACTCTACTAGTTTAATGCTTGGAGTAGGCATAGTAACAAGTTATTTCATTCTGTATGCTTTGATGATACACGAAAATCTGTGTTTTGCAACTTAATCCTTCATTAACTTATTTTGCCACTCTGGTATAGCATAATTAATAATTAAATATGCAGTCTTCCATAATTCCTCATTCAGCACCACTACAAAAAACAAAAACAAAACCACCTTAGTATTTCATATTCTTTCTCTATACAGTATTTGTGCTAGCATACATTTGCATTGACAGTATATGTAGACAAAGGGTGTGCAACCTGTGGCACGTCAGATGCTACTGGACTAAAATTCCCTTTATTATACTTCAGCTGTGACTCTACTGGCTAAACCTGATGGAAGTTCAATTTCAACAGCACATAAAGGACTACCAGCTGCCTCATTACAACTCTTGTTGTAATGGGAGCAGTATACATTCTCAGTAGTAATATCATCTCACAAAAGTCCTGCCAAGGTCAGCCCTCAACTTGACTCTCATTTGTTTTGATTCTGAATCCAAAACATCTCTGCATAAGGATAAGAGAAATAAGGAACAAAAAGGGGGCACATCTGAAGAAAACAAGTTAATTACAGAATCAAATCAGTCTTTACTTTAGAAATACTGTAATCCATTTAGTGAATGCAGCTGTACTAATAGATCAAACAGAATGAATCACTGGACAGAATGAACAAAATCCTGCAACATTTAACAGGTAGATGAAAAACACCACATATCAAACAGAACTGTTGTCACAGCAAGGTAAGAGAAAGAAAACAAATCCAGAACTTCTTTGCCTCATCTACTATAGACTTTAGCTTCTACTACATTGGCCATCTTGTCCTGCCAGTCACGACCAGCACTGCTAAACCACTAGCAGTATGTATTTGTACAATATGGGCAGTCACAATTAATTTAGTAGTGTCTATATATTTACAGAAATTTAAGCATTATGCCAACAAACACTTGTTCATGGCTTCCTAAACAGATATATTACCGGTAATATTTAGAAAAATAGTTAGGGCCACCATAGATTTATATAACCATTTGTGTAACAAAACGTTATTCTGAGTTCTGTGATAGACTACAACAGCTTTTGGTATGGCTAACCTTTATGGCTACTCTGCTGCTACTGCTGCAGCTGCTGGAAGCTGTAGACAAATATATCTGGAAGATATCAAATTCAGAAAAGCTGAACTAAAGTCTATTACTATACTATTTAGGAGAACCATGAAAAATGACACTTCATTCCATCCCTATAGTTCACAAGCTCAAGGTGGATAAGACGTTGTTATTTCGTATGATCAATTTAAAATTTCTGGAATACTTACAGTATATCTAACCGTTTTTTCTAGACTATTTTGCTTTTAAAAATTTTGAAAGTTGAAACACGCAAGACTTGCCTTTGCTAGCCTGGAGTTATTTATTTATTTAAAAAGATATTTTGAGCCCATTTTTCTCTTTAAAAATAATCCGTGACAGTTTATAACAATTTAAAGACAGAATTTAAGTTAGTAACAAAGTGTATACAATAGTAAAGGATCAAAGAATACAATACCCAAAACAAACAAAAAACATTCAATCCAGTAAACTACAACAATCCCTTTAAAAAACCTCAGCAGCCATTCAGTCAGGGAAAGCTCGCCTGAAGAGAAAGGTCTTCACCTGCTTTCAAAGAAAATGGGACCAGTCTAGCCTACTGCGGAAGAGTTCCAGAGTCTGGAAGCTCTCTTGGCGCCTATAGCCCGATTGATTATGTAATTAGTTACACTAACAATATTTCAGCCAATATATATTTTACATAGTATAACAAACCACATGTATCTATCTAATCACAATCAATGTCTGCAAGTTCTCAAAAAGAACCTTTGCCTTGAACTCTATGCTCTTAAGAACATTTACTTCATGTGAAATGAAGATAAGTTTTGATGGCTTCATCTGAACTTACTTCTTGATTCTGTATTTTTTAAAAAAAAATCCATTTTATCTACCAACTACAGAACACGAATGCTACGGCCTTGCCACCATCCTCAGTAGACACCCAAATTGTTCTATGTAGTTATATGCAGATACCTTCCACTTGCCCAGTCCTTAACCTTAGCCATACAGAGCAATCTGGAATTGGACAAACAAACTCTAAACTCTATGCTGGAAAAGCTGCTATTATAAGACAGCAATCATTAAAAGTAAGAACTTTATTTAATAATAATAACTTTATTTTTATGCCACCTTTCTCCCCGAAGGGACCCAAGTACATGATTGTGGGAAGCATCCTCTGGTAGTCATATAAAAGCAAACTACAGCTAGAACTTGTGTTCAGTCTGTGCAGGTTTTTGAGACAGCCAACTTTGAGAATGGCCCAGACTTTTCCAGCCTTCCACAATTAGTGCTGCTTTTCTTCTTTTTTCACAAGGCTCCTATTAAAATAAAGACTTAATTTACTTAAGGATGCACAAAGAATACACATCTTGATGCTCCACTGATCGACAATTCTCTCTGTACCTTTCCAATGGCTTACAAACATTGTGCTTCCTGTACAGTAACCCCCCACCTATCACGGGGGTTAGGGACCCGACCAAACCCGTGATAACTGAAAATCCACAATATGTGGATGCTGGCTTGGGTTGGGACCGGGGGCTTATCTGGGCCCCCTACATTTACCTGAGGCCTGGTGCTGCCCCGAACGGCCTCCGATGGCCTTCCTGGGCCTGTCGCAAGCCCCGGAAGTGCTTTCCAGCAAACTGGAAGTCACTTCCCGAAAACCAGAAGTGACTTCTGGATCATCGGAAAGCACTTCTGGTTCACCTGAAAGCACTTCTGGGGGCTCTGACAGGCCCGGGAAGGCCATCAAATGCCCTTTTTGGGCAGCGCCAGGACCTTGGGTAACTACAGGAGGCCTGAAACAGGTCCATCCAGGTTATCCCAGGGGGGGGGGCTTGCCGTTCATATACTGAGGTCCCACGATATACTTGGACTGCAGTATATGAACCATGAAAGGGCGGGGGAACACTGTATATGCAAACATTGTATGTGTGGATGTGCACTCATAAAAATAAAGGGAAAACAGAGAAATAATATATTATTATTTAAGTTACATGCTCTTAGGTTTAGTTATACTGCAGTTTAGAAAAAGGAATTACAGAGATGTGCAAAATGCCTCAGTAAATATTCTCAGGGAAATTCACAAGAGAAACATGAATGCCTTTAGACATCCTTCAAAGCCCAATGCTGTTTGAGAGGCTGATCCCGTTGTTTCTCCACATGCACTGCAAGACCTGGGAAGAGATCACTGGTGGTCAGAAATAGCAATTAGCTATGCTATCCTGCCACCATGTAACAGTATGCTGCTAACAACCAGAAAATATGAACTTACTAGGCTACCTAACAAGAAGCATGATGAAAGTAGTAGTCCATATACATGTCCCATAAACACATAAATTTTAGAAGTGACTAAATGTTGCCTCTTGGGACAAAGAATCATATTCTTATCTGACATGGTAAAACAGCCGTAAATGTTAGGATTAACAGACAGTGACTTGGAAATTATTTAGTAAGTCATTTATAGAATCTTTGAAGATCAAATCAAATTTCAGAGGCACTGCTAAGCAACAACAGTAGGAGCTTGCATGGCCAAAGTGAGCACTTATAAATAGAAGCTTGCTTTTATATGTTTCAGAACAGGATTGTGAGCAGTTGTTGTGTCAGATCAATTCAGCAGTTCAGAGTATTCACAAATCCAGTTTAGTTTCTGCATGAAAGCAGACTAATGTATAGGATAAAAGTAAATGGTATTTCTTCATTCAAAGATTTCACAAATGTCTGTAAATGCTAGAAAAGCAAAAGTAAAGATTAACCACAAATGGTCCATTTACTACACAACTACAAAAACAACAGCAATACTACAAAAAAACCATGAATGAGGGCTTCCTTACAGTAGGGAAATTTAGATCTTTCACAGGTAGAAAAATTAGGTATGTCTAGTACAGGCCTGCCTCAAGTGTGGCCCGGGGGCCAAATCCGGCCCGTCAGGCCATTCTGAGCGGCCCGCGGCTGGCTGGCCCGCCCCTCCCTCCACCTGCTTCAACCAATGTTATTTTTAAAGAAAGTGGGTGGGGCTTGCAGTGGGTTGGTAGGGTTGGGGAGCAACCGCCCCCTGACACATTCTGGCCCTCCTTACAAAAAGTTTGGGCACCCCTGGTCTAGTACATCGTATTTTACCACTCAGAAGATAAACAGCAGCCTTGAGAGTACAGTGGTACCTTGTATAAAGGAATTAATTCATTCCAAATGAAATTCTGTTAAGCAAATTTTCCTTTATACAAATTTTCCATAGGAATACATTGAAAATGGAATAATCCCTAATTGCAACCATTTTTATGTTGTATGGATTCGCCCCCTAGGCGATTCTGTTCAGCACATTTCTCCTATCTCCGGAATTTTTATGTTGTACAGATTTTATGTTATACAAACTGTTTGTTATACGAGGGTCCACTGTATTTTCATTCAAATGCTAACACACAGGCTTGGTTAAAATCCTTCTAAAAAGACACTGTGTGAATAGGAATTCATTAAAATACCTATGGTATTTTATTAGCAATTACACCAGAAGTTTTTCATCTTCTCTAGTAGAATCTTGCTTAAAAAGTAAATAACTATTATTAAAACAATCAAGGAACTACTACTTTTGAAAAATAGTTGTAGTTTTAAAAATGGGTACTAGTTAGCAGCAGCACCTCTCTTTAGGTATGACTACCAATGAAAAGGTGTCTCTACTCTCTTACAGCATTCCGGAAAGACAGCTCCTGTCTACACATTTGTGCAAAGAACATGAGACCCAAATCTACTTCCATGGCAGGCACATTTACAGATATCAAACTAGTTGTGGTAATTTATGTTTTATTTATAAGAATATTGAGACTAATTTATTAAGAGCATCATAAAGATACTGTAAAAAAGAGGTTTGGAGCCATGCAGCCACTAAAACAAAAGCAAAACTAGAATATGGGTGGTACCTTCATATGCTGCTACAAGAAAAATTTTAAAAGTTACTGAGCTTTCGGAAGCAAGCTCCTTTTTTCAAAGCAGGTACAGAAGTCCAAACATAGCAAGGGATATAATTTGTCAGGAGAGAGTTCTTAAAAGTTCATTTGAGAAGATGGACGCCAGGCTTCTTCTTGGAAGGCACAGTGCAGAAACTATGTAACATATGATAAACTCATAATCAATGAGGAAAAACAATGATAAAGGTCAGGTATGATCAGGTAAAGAAGCAAATGTATTCAGTTCAGATACAGAAAGCAAAGCAAAGTGTTCTGCTTATATACCACCCCCAAAGCACTTCAAGCATTCTCTGGGTGGTTTACAATTTAATTGTGTAGGCTACACATTGCCCCCTCCAGCAAGCTGGGTACTCATTTTACCAACCTCAGAGGGATGGAAGACCGAGTCAACCATGAGCCTGCTACCTGAGAACTCATGCTAAGATGCAGACAGAAAATTATCTCAAAATCTTCTGCTGAAACTACAAAATGTGAGACTTTTGGCAGAAGTAATTTAGATCTCTTGTTTACTGTGAAGAAAATATTTTTAAAATGAAATAAATATAGTAGGATCTGCTCTTGACCAACCAAACTGCAATTACAAAGGTTGTCAGTTAATTTCTTCTGAGAGGAAAAATATAGCAAGCTTGAAAAAATTAAAATCTCTGAGAAGAAAAAAAAATGGACTATAGTTGGGAGCCAGGAGCTGCTTCAATTTAGACAAGCAATTTGCTCTAAAACACTTCATTTTCTCCATTAATATTAGCTATTTTGAATCTGGGAGTTAAAACAAACCCCAAAATGCATGTAATAAAGTACAGTGGTACCTCTTAAAACAAATTTAATTCGTTCTATGGGTCAATTTGTTTTACGAAAATTTTGTCTTACGAAATGCAGTTTCTCATAGGAATGCATTGGGAACAGATTAATCCAATCCGGAGGTTAGAATAAAGACAAAAATAACTGTTTTTCCCTTGCGTACATGAGGAATGTTTTTTTTTGTCTTGTGAAGAATCCCATAGGGTTTTTTGTCATGTAAGGCATGCCTATTTGTGGGGGAAAATCTTCCTATGAGTTTTTTTTTTGTCTTATGAGGCCTATGTCTTAAGAGGTACCACTGTACTAGTCAAAGTACCTTCATGCGAAACAATAATTGCAACTATTGCCCCACAAAAAGATAAATCTAGCAGGTCCTTTTTTCTGGCTTCTTACAGCTTGATCTCAATTCTGGCTTCTTACAGCTTGATCTCAATATTGAATGGCAGTAAAAACACAACAGTGTGTGAGTAAGTATGAAATTTCAGATGCAGTGTGATGCATAGCCACACTAACACATCCTGGCCCACATAGTAGTCACAACAAAGAAGCAAGTAAGCAACAAATATCCAGTGTCAACAGGCATTAAGTGCTTCAAAACATGTATTGATGAGCCAGTTTGATATACATCTTAATAGGTGACCTTGAAACTAACTGCTTTCCACCTAATATATCCCAAAGCAGAGGGACAACTGTAAACAGTAATGTAAATGCAATAGAGGAGATAGAGAATAAAGGTTATAAAGCTAACAATAAATAAATAATATTGTTAATAAATAAGTAACAAATACTATAACTTTTAGAGATTAGTTGTTATAAGAAATCTCTGTAAACCTAATCTGACCTATAAATTGTGTGACTCAATATACAACAAATAACATCTAAGATTTCTTAGCTTACATCAATTTGCTTCCAAAAGCTATGCTGTTTTGTATAACTGCACAATATGGTTTCCGCTCTTGGGTTAAATTTGTTTTTTGGAGAAGGCTTTAATCTACTTTACTATATGCCTCTTTCCTAGTTCTAGGATACAAAAATGCAATTAATAAATACTGGCAAGAAGTAAATACAGTAAATAATATTAGACCAAAAGCATATACTGCAAAGATCACACATACAAAACCTTGGGTGTGGGATTTCTGTTTTTTAATGTCACCAGAGTATCATATACAGTATATTTAACTTCCACCACCTGATGAAGGAAGAAAATGCTCCCAGCTCCAATGACAAGTTCTAAAAAACAAACAGCATGTCAAGTGTATCTAAAACTGATCACTTAAATAATTTTTATAGCTCTTATTCAGTGGCCACTTCAAATCAAACAACAGAAATGCCAAATTAAGGTACAAGTCCACTCGCACCAAAAGAAGTGGATAGGATCAAGACACACACTCAATGTCTTGCACATCAGTTGCAGTAAATGATGCGGAGGATCCGGAGGAGGGGCAGGGAGGAGGCAGAGCCACGCCAATAGCAAAGTCTGCGGACAGTCTGTTCCCTGCAACCATGTGTGCCCTGAATCTACTGTAGAACAAGAAGCAGTGCTAGGGGTTATAGAGGGCAATGGAATCACAGAAAATTGTGAAGTCATATATTTTCATTCACACAGGAGGAAGTCTAGATCCAGACTTGTATCTTCAGTCAAAAGATGAGATATTACACTTCTATATAATCTCATGTAACAGGACTAATCTAAACACTTGACAGAGAATAGCAAATCATATCTGAAACACAATGAAGTTAGAAAGACAAAGCAAACAAAAGATAAACTAATTTTTAGAACATATGGGGATACAATATTAATATCAAACAGACTAGAACATGGTGAACTCTAAACCCAGCTTCAATGTGAAGGAATATATAGTGTGAGCCTGCCAAGTATCAAAAACAGTTAACAAAGCTCCTAGTAGCAGAACTGGTAGCATTAAGGCCTTGTGTTTATCTTGTTGCCAAGATGATCTGAGTCAGAATGGGGAGAACGAACATCAGCATGAACTTTTGGGGATGGTGAGAGTATTTTTGCAGATGATGCCCTGGCTGATTTTTGACCTTCAGAGATGGCATGACATTAACCACACAGCTCTAAAAGCACAGATTACATGCTATTAAGCTGCCTAGAAGGAAACAGATAGCACAGGGATCTCCCTCTTGAATTGGTATGAAGTTATTTCCTATGTGCTCAACACTGCACAGGCTTTACACGTACCTCGATGGGAGCAAACTGTAAAGTCCCAAGCTGAGGAAATGGATGCTGTTGTGCTAGTCACTTTCCCTGTAGTGTGCTGGCGTTACTAAAGGTTTAAATTTGTGTCTAGGGTTTACTGATATTAAAGAACGGTTCTACCAGCATACAGATCTCTGAAATGCCACATTATCTTTCACGCCTTGGGTGCTAGGTAGCAAAACTAAGGTCATGACCACACATGCTAATGCTATTTTCAATTAATCTGTGTGTTTCACTCATTTGGCAATCATCATTCATTTTAGTCCCACGATGACTAAGATGCTACCAAATGCTGAGTTCTGAGAGAATGTCACAAACAAGGTCTGAAACAGATCTGATGCTATACGATATAAGCTGCATCATTCTTCAGAGGAAGAATCATTACCTATATAAAGGACTGCTTGAATTCTTCAGTTACCAGCAAGGGCAGGATTTAGTGCTGGCTTTGAAGTCATCAGCTGCCTTTATCACTGCAAGTATGTGTTCCAAAGGGCAATGAAGTCTCAAAAGCAAGAGTACATAAGAAGCAAGTAAAATTTCTAGAATGATTATTTTCCCTTCCCCATGCTTAGAAACATCCAAAAATATATACACGGTATGCTTATTCTACATACCTTGCACAAACCATGTCTTTGTTTTAAAATCTACTTATATTTTTAAGTAGACTTAACAAAAATAAAAATAAATGCTGTGTCAAGAAACCTTTTCTCTTATCTTTTCAGAAATAGCTTCTCGACACTAGCATTTTTTTAAAGAAAAACTCCAGCAAGAATTACAATCCAAACTCAAACATATACTAGCTACAAGAAGTCAGGAATGGGCAGAAAACTCTTTTGCCAGCGTAACTGGCTTTGCAAAGACTGATCTCAGATCTACCGGCATGGCACAAAGGGATCTCTCAGCTAACTGCTGTCAGTCAACAGAAGAAAATGATAAGCGACTAAATTATACTAAATTCAAACCCTTCTCAGCCTGCACTAACAGCCACTATACCAGCTGAGCCAGAACCGGGTTAGTCTGAAGTATATTTCAATGTCCCTGGACGTTGGTTTAATTCAACATAGTATCAACCCAGCCAGCCATCAACCATCTTAGCTAATTAGAAATGCATTCTTAGTAAAAATAAATAAATAGATAAACAAACAAACAAACAAATACACATTAAATAAATAAATAAAGTTACAGTGACTATATATATATATATATATATATATGGTATCAGACAATTTACAATCTATGACATTTTCTCTGTTGCACTAGAAAGAACCTGACACACGAAGCAAACCAGAGATGACTGAATGTTGATGTTTTTGTCATGTCAAGAGTAGCCTCTTGAGGACACTTCTGGTGCTTGCTGCACATTAGGAATTCTATTAATAGAATTCTGTGTTGCATATCTTAGATTCTGGCACCTTGTGGTCTCTGCAAAACTTGCCAAGAGGAAAGGTTTTGGAAGTCAGAAGTATCACAGCAACTCCTACACAGGATACATAAAGGCAAGAAAATGTAATTGTGAGCTTATTGGCATGGCAAAAGCTTCATAAATGAGCCGGGGCCAATTATAACTTTAAAATATGCCAATACTCCAGAATGACAGTGATACTTCAAAATCACATCAGTATCTCAAGCTAAAACTATTTTTCAATACAAATTTTCTAGGCATTTTTTAGTTTCAGTAATAACTTACAGGCCATGTTTTATTTTAGGTTACTGGTAAGTAAACAATCAGAAAGCAGGGTACTTCTATAAATAAGAGTGATATTAATAAGTACTGTTTTATTTAAGCCTACTTCAACCATAGTGATGACTCCTCCTGTGAGGCCAAACTGATCATAGTAGCTTAGTATCAAACAAAATATTTTCCCATTTTACTATTTATGTTGCAAACAAGAGACTTCAGATGACACCAAACTAAAATCAGGGCCAGATTTTGCCCTGAATTGATCTACAAAAGCAATGTCAAGTCTATTTTATCCATACTTTCCTTCTTTTGGGTGGGGTGAATGGGAATGGAGGGATTAGGATGAGGAACCACAGCAAGATTAAATGAAGCCAAACAGACTCATTTCTGTGGTCTTACATTTCTTCTGTTACAGGACCTTTGTACAGTATTTCTAATTCATTATAACAGAATACAAAAATGGTATACGTCTGTGACAAATAGTTTACATTACAGTTGACAGAAAGTCCACTATTTGGGTGTTATACACCATAAGGATAAGAATTCATACAGAAAAGAATAAATGAAATCATGATGCTTGGCAGCATGTAGAGAATAACTAGTTATAGTGAGTGAAAGGACAATTCACCTACCACAACCATACTCATATGAACAAGCTTAACTGGGAGAAGGACTGTAAGACATGAGTACCTCAGTCCAAGTTTCTCTGATCCCCAATATCTAATGCATGACAGTCACTGTTTGTCTGGTCATACAAAGCTACAGCAGAGCACTACTGGTTCTCAAGTTTACAGCGCCAGATATATATATATATATGCCTGTACCTTGGTGCTAGTGATTCACACAGGCGAGTTCTTAAAGATAGGCAAGAAAGGACAGAACAACTCTTCTAAGGTGGAGGTGGCACTGAGATCCTGCAAGCTATGAGTCATATTATGGCCCAACCGGGCAAATGGAGCTGACTGTGGAGCCAGCCACAATATCCCCGCTGGGAAGCAGCCTGAGCCCTAGCGTTCCTCCCCTTGTGCAGGGAGGGGTCCTGCCAAGGGGCCAGACAGCAACGGGTGGAGGAACAGCCAAGGGCTGAACCCCCCCAATATTGGGCTCGTCAAGTCTTCCACTACCCGCCACCCCACCCCCCCATCATCAACCCCATCGACCAGGAGAAGAAAAAAGGGCCAGGCAGCGCTACCATCAGCCCCTGTGTCCGAAGGATCCGTCCCTGGAAGGCTCGGGGGGAGGTGGGAAGGGGGTGGGGACAGGCAGGCGTCCTGTGGGGCCCCTTCTCACGGTCCTCCCAAGGGGGGACTCGGGCGCCCCAGTTCCAGGTGGGGGTGGGGTGGATGGGTGGGGGGGTGCGGCAGGAGAAAGGGTGCCCCCGCCCTGGGCTACCTGGTGCAGCGCTGTCAGCCCGTCCACATTGGCCGTGCTGAGGCGAGCCCCGCGGGCCAGCAGGCGCTTCACTTCGTCGGTGTCTCCGCTGGAGCAGGCGGCCAGGAAGACGGCGCCGTCCTCGAAGCGGACGCGGGGCCCGCCGCGGTATCGGCTCCGGGCGGCGGTCACCGGCTCCAGCTCCGTCAAGGAGCCTTTCCAGCGCTTCAATTGCTCCGCTCGCCGCAGCCTGGCCGACTCGGCCCTCTTCACCCCGAGGTGGCCCGGCTCTGACATGATGGTGGCGGCGAGGGCTCGTCCTGGCGGGAGGCTGCTGCCTACTCACACCCGCCCGTGTCGCCTCCGAGACCGGGAACCTGCACAGAACGCCTCAGCCCGGAGGACAGCGGAGTGGCCCCGCCGCCATCTTAGCAACGCCCCCCTGCCGCTCAGTTAAGGAGGCGCGAGCTCGGGCCTCCTCTTGGGGCATGATGGGAAAGGTAGTTCGAAGGGAGGCTGGGCGAGGGGGTTCCAGGCAGCCGCCGCGACCTCCCGGACCTGGTGGTGAGGATGGATGGTGGCCGGCCGGCGGGGCGATGCATTTTTCCCCCTGCCAATGGGCGGGAGCGAAAGAAGAGGCAGCCTGCGCTCTAAGGTGGGGGAAGGTGGCTTCCGAGATGTTAGGCGGGTTTTGGAATAATCGTTGTCTTGCAATAACCATCTTTAAAAAAAGCAGGCAAGGATAGCCGTCTTGGTCCTGGGAACGCCACCAACATCCATGGGCAGAAGATACCTGGGTATATCCTAAAACAGTGATGGCGAACCTTTTAGAAACCGAGTGCCCAAACTGCAATTCAAAACCCACTTTATTATTATTATTATTATTATTATTATTATTATTATTATTATTATTATTATTTGCAAAGTGCCAATACAGTAATTTAACCTGTATACGGGTAGCTATGAAGGAGCAATGTCGAGTGCCCACAGAAAGGGCTCCGAGTGCCACTTTTGGCACCCGTGCCATAGGTTCACCATCACTGTCCTAAAACTCCACACTGGGCAATCTTTCTAGTTTTCATAAACCGCCTGGGTATTATTAAAAACGACACCCGTCCAGAAGCATTTAATTGCCTTGTTCCTCACCACCTGCTAAGTTTTTATTTTTCAAGAGGAACACACCACCACCACCACACCCACACAGCTCTTATTTTTTGTTGTTGCTGTCAGAATTACTCCTGCAGATTTATTTATTTATTTATTTATTTATTTATTTATTTATATATGGCCCGTCTTCCAAGGGAACTCCGGACGGTTAACAACACCAAAACACATAACAATGGGACGTTCAAACAATAAAAATGTGCCTTAACGCTAGGGCATAATTCATCCATCTGTATGCCTGGTGAAAGGTTGGCTGCACATAAATCTAGTGGTCGATGACAGATGACACTTAACAGAATTAGAGTGGAGGTCTTCGTTAAAGGTTCATCTCTCTCTCTCTCTCTCTCTCTCTTAACTGAGCTAGTTAATTGTTTGTTAAGTTATGGTAAATTTCACACCTGTGAAATGGGAGGAACCCTAATCAGCCTAAGAAGTTACTAAAGGTAAACTCAGATTGGAAAGCACACTCATTTGCTTGTGTTGTGTACTAAGTATGTGCTCTACGGATCCCAGCCATGAGTCAGGCACACAGATTGGTGCCTGGCCCACCCTTTGTTCTTCTGGAAACACTCCAACCTGAGAAATGTCCATGTCAGCAGGAACACTGGTGCTTTTTTCAGATCTCCATGAAAATCCCATTCCTGTGAATGGACAAAACACAAATCGGAAGGCCAGGTCATAGCACATGAGGCAATTGCAAAAGGATCCAGTTTTGGGGAAGGGGTTGAAGTGCACGCAGGACAGAAGGAATTCTGGCTCAGTGCTGCAGCAGTCTGCAGAATAGGTGCTCTGTTTTATTCACACACACACACCCTTTTTTCAGCTACCAGTGAGCAAAGCAGCTTACTACAGCAGCCACAAGGAAGGAAGGAAGTGAGTGTGGGACTTTAAAAGGGCAGTGGCCACAATCCTCCTTGATTCCTTTCATAGGAACAAGCAGTTAATTTCTGTTGAAAAGAAGGGCCAGAGAAACTTCTCCGCTCCCCCTCTACAACTTTTTATCCTTTTGTTTCTTCCCGGCTTAGATGCCTTTGAAAGATTTCTAGAGGACAGCTTTGGGGGCGGGGGAGGTCCCTTGCAGGTTACAAGCCATGATGGGGATATGTGTTATCTCCAGGGCTGCCTTGGTTACAAATGCTGCCTAGTTAACATCTGCTACCATGATTGGAATGGACCTTTTTCTTGGGAAGCAGCCGTTATCCCACTGTGATTTCTTGATCATCTAGGCTTGTGGCTGTGGGTCTGGCGTACTATATCTTATAATATTTTAAAAATAATTTTGTTTATTTTGTATTTAAATTTATCAGTTGATATTGTTATTTATTTAATTTAAGTTTTTTGGGGGCTGGGCTCTCTGTTTGTGGGGGGGATTTGTGGTTGAGGTCTGTTGGGAGGGATTGTTGTAGTACTTGTTTCTGATGCCTGTCCCCAGTTCTGACCCCAGGGCCCTCCACCACATAGCAGGGGTCCATTCTGTCCATGCCTCTGATCTGTCCTGTTTGCTGGTGAATAGCAGGTCGGTTTATAATAAGATCCTGGTCATCCCTGATTTAATTGTGGATGAGCAAGCTAACCTGGCTTGTTTCACCGAGACCTGGGTGGGCGAAGAGGGTGGGGTTTCCCTTGCCCAGCTTTCCCTCACTGAGTTTCACTCCCAGCACGCAGGCAGATCAAAAGGTCGGGGAGTGACGTTGGTGTGTCCAGGGTTGGAATGCCTACAACTATTGGTGGGTCAGCGGGAGAGGTTTGGGATTTTGGTGGTGGGAGCAAGCATTGTCCCTTCCAGAGCTCTCCAAGTTCATTTCAGTGGCACTGTTGAGGTTCTCCCCACCACCACCTTTTGGTGGTGGGTGACTTTAACATGCACGCTGGGGTTGGGCTGTCTGGAGTGGCTCTGGATTTGATGGAGTCCATGACATCCATGAACCTTTCCCAACATGTCATCGGCCCCACCTATAGGTCCGGGCATACTCTGGACCTGGTGTTTTCCTCCTAGTCCGTGGATTATAATCTGAGTGTTGGGAACCTTAGGTCCTAACCCGTGCCATGGTCAGATCACAATTTGCTGACTTTTTCCCTGGCAGTTGCCGCCCCTCCTCGTTGGGAGCCTGGGCCTTCTGTTTGGGCCCACCCTTGGAGGCTTCTGGGCCCGGTTCAGTTCTCAGAGGCCTTTTGGGGCTTTCCAGACAGTCTGGTCAATAATTCTGTTGTTGCCTTGGTGGACAGATGGTATGGGGATGCCACCAGAGCTGTCGACCAGGTCAGCCCCAAGCACCTCATCCATTGCTGAGCCCACTGTTCACCGTAGTTTACAGTGGACTTGCATGCGATGAAGCAAGAAAGGAGGAGGCTGGAGAGCAGATGGAGGAAGGATCAGACAGAAAACAATAGGACTGTGGTTAAACAGCTGACCAGGCACTATGTCAGGGCCATCAGGGAGGCAAAAAGATCTCATGCCTCCCGGAGAATTGGGGAGGCCTTGACCCACGAGGCAGAATTTGTCGAGGTGGTTCAGGACCTCTCCAATCCTGGTTCACAGCCCATTTTAAATCTAAGATAGAGGCTATCCAGGCCGATCTGGACTCCAGCTCCACTAGTCTGTCCCCGAGATTCGCTTCTACTGCACCCCCTCGGTCTCCGCTGTTTGTTGAGTTTGGGCCTTTGACTGCAGCTGAGGCCTCCAGGGCACTGGCTCATTGCCGGCCAGTGGCTTCTCCATTTGACCCTTGCCCATCTTGGCTGATTAAGGCCACTGGGGGGAGCATGCCAGTGTGGGCTGCTGCAATCGCGTCTGCCTCCTTCAGGTCGCCTAAAGGAGACCATGAACCGGCCCATTCTTAAAAGACCTGGCTTGGCTATGGACATTTTGTCCAATTATCATCCGGTAGCCAATATTCCCTTCATGGGCAAGGTGACTGAGCGGGTTGCCGCGGTTAGACTCCAGTCGTTCCTGGAGGAAGATCATGTCCTGAATCAATTTCAGTCCAGGTTCAGGCCGCAGCATGGGACTGAGACAGCCCTGGCTGCGTTGCAAGATGACTTCCTGGGGGGAAGGGGCTGACAGGGGTTGCTCTACCCTGTTGGTCCTTCTCGATTGGTTAGCAGCCTTTGATACTGTTGACCACAGTATCCTCCTGCGCAGGTTGTCTGAGGCGGGTATTGGGGGGGGGGGTCAGGCTTTGGGCCGTCTCCGGTCCTTCTTTGACAGCCGTGCCCAGAGAGTAGACATTGGGGGCTGATTTGTCGGCCCCATGGATATTCTCTTGTGGGGTGCCCCAGGGGTTGGCGATCTCCCCTATGCTCTGTATGAAAATATTCCTGAAAATACAGAGGAGCACAAACTGCAATCCATAGAGCTGGGTGCTCTGTTTCATTCTTCTTATCACTTTTTTTCCCAGCTGTCAGGAGAAAATCCCCATCACCTTCCCAGTCAGAAAAAGAATGGGGGACTTTGAAAGAACAGTGAGTGGATCTGTTTTTGATTCATTCTTTAAAAGGCAGTGCAGGCAGCCTGTTCTTCTATGCTTGCCACCCTTTCCCTCAGCCCCTGAATCTGAAATTAATGGTGGTGTGGCCACAAGACTTTTGATAAGTTAATTCATGGCTTTGTGGCAGGAAAGGGAAGGATTGTGCATTTCTAATGTAAAAGGCCTATTCACCTTTACACATTTGTAAGAAGAGAGTACATATGCTTGATCTCATTTATGTTAATATAATAGCAATTGTTATTTTTTCTAGTGATGACAGCCAGGGGATGTTTTCTGTCTGATAGATATGTTTAGGTGGTTCTCATGAACCATCCTTTCTTGGACCTGAAGTGACCTAAAGGTGAAGGAATCTGACTCTGGAGTCCTTCAATCTCAAAGTTTTCTAAAAATAGGGCGTATAGTACTGTTGCTGTATTTAAATGTTCTGATTGTACTAGTGCAGTTTGAACACAAGGGGGCATGTACACCCTGGAGATTTTTCCAAAGTTACCAAAAGAAAAAAAAATCATCAATATGTGTTTATCCAAATTAATCTTGAAATGAAAATGCTTCATGTTCATTTCTTAAATTAAATCAGGCTGAAATGTTCACTGATTTTTTTTAAATTTATAACAAATTATATATAATTTAGATAAAGGCATAGTGATGGTTTTTGCCTTTCATTACTCTTTTTTTTAACTCAGTTAACAAAATAGATAGTAGCGATAGACATAAACTATACTGATGGCCATTATGATTATGTGACATCAAGCTGATTCTGATGCATGGCAACAATTTCCGGAATGTTCTAGATATGGAGTATTCAAGAGTAGTTTATCATTCTCTTCTAGAGATAGCCTAGGACTGTGCAGCGAGCCCAAAAACAACACAGATTGACTCAATCTGTCTTCTAGAAAACACAGCAGAGCATCAAACTCCCATTCATCTCCAACTCACTGAGCTATTAACAGAAACATTTCTTTTGTTTATAAAGTATGAAGAAAAGAAAACAATCTCACAGGTGGCAGAATAATGCAGTACTTATAGTGTAACCCTATATGGGTCTATTAAGAAGTAAATTCAATGGAATTCAAAGACTGCACTTTCTAACAATTAGAAAATGTTCCTAAGACTGCATTTTCAAACAGTTAGAAAAATAATAAATACAGAGTTACTATTAATCATCCTCATTTAAAAAGCTATTACTCATTTTGATAAAGTGGAAGTTGATAATGGGGTTGCAGATGCAATTCACATCTTCCCCCTTCTTCTCTTCCCTCCCACTGTATGTGTGCCAGTGCTGCTTTTTAAAAAAACACTTGCTCACTTTTCTTCTCCAGTTCTGTGATAAAGCATTTCAAAAGAGGTGTTTTTAAGAAATACCAGCTGGGCTGTTATCCATTTTTTTTAACAATGACAGCAGTTTGCATGAGTCATTTTTGCATCATCTATTTGAGCTTTTATTGCACCATCAAGGGAGGGAAATTACCGGTATCTACTTCCTCCATATGGAGGTGAATAAGTTATACTGTGATGTATGTCTTCTTCCATTGATATATAAGCAGAACATTTTGATTATTAACCAGAAAACGTTAGCAAAAATTTTGTGAGCCGTTGGTTCATTTTATGTTGGTATTTTTGTGTGAGGGCCCAAAGCCGCCCTTATATTTAGCTCAGTATTGTTATATATGGGTTGCAAATCTTTTGGCATTCAGATAGTTCCACATCTTAGTTGTTCAGCTGGGCAAGTAACCAAGCACACGGCCAATATGTGCACTGGAAGTTCATCTATTAGTTGCAGCAAGTGATGCAAACCATATGCAAACTGATAGCATTTTGGACTTGAAAATGTTAATGCTGCATTATTGTGGTGTTAACCACAATATTAGCAGGAAAACGGCCATAATTGTAATACCATGGAATAAATTTAATAAGTGCTTCTGTTCGTGTAGCATACTGCCTGGACTTCTCTTCTCCCTCCCACACTTATTGGGGGGGGGGGGAATCACACTAGGAATTTTATGTGTGCATGTATGTGCACAGATGAATGCCTAGATTCCTGTGGTTAGGTTATGTACATATATGTAGAAGTTAACAGGGAAATGATTTAGTCTGAAATATATCTGCTTATCTAGATGTCTAAACCTTCAAAATCAAATTAGCTCCCCGCCCACCCACCCACCCGACACAACTTCCATATTTATTTCAAAGTATCCTTTCACAATTGCATCAAAGGGATGGAGAAAAGAAAACCACGTTCCAGCCTGAAGCACTACTGGACAGAATTAGACCTGCTGTAGAATAAACAGATATAGCCTTGCACTGTAAAATGATCAATAACATTTTCTGTTGTTCCAAAGGGTTGTTACGGTATGGGTGAATGAAAAGACCACCGCTGTGCTTAGCAGTTATCTATGCCCTTAACTGCTAGACTATAATTTGTTTTACAATTGGGATAGCATGCAACAATATACTATGCCTGGAAAGAACAATTCATTTCCCAGCTACTATGAGGAGAACATTCTGAGGAAACAAGCAAGCCAGAGGGAGGTGTTAGCGGATGACATCATCATAACTGCCATCAGAATAATTCCATGATTTCAACTACAGTGGTACCTTGAATAAAGGAATTAATTCGTTCCAAATGAAATTATGTTAAGCAAATTGTCCTTTATACAAATTCCCATAGGAATGCATTGAAAACGGAGTGATCCCATTTTTATGTTGTTCGGATTCTCCCCATAGGCGATTATGTTAAGCAAATTTCCCCCATCTCCGGAATTTTTTATGTTGTACAAATTTTATGTTATACAAGCTGTTTGTTATACAAGGGTCCACTGTATATGATCCCTGGCTGCAATACACCATTGGTCTTATCACATGTAAACACTTTTTAGATGGTAGTGTGCATCCCTTTACTTACTTCGCAGCGTAAGAAGTATACCATACTAGGGTTTGGAACTGTTTGCTGATTCTATTGAGTGAGGCCCCAAACATCTGTTATCAAAGTCCTACTCCAATGGCCATTGGCCCTGTGTCACCATAGTTGCCATGATCACAGCAGGGGAAACAACTCACTTCAAAGACGCAAATTGTCCTTTCTCCATTGTTCAGGCCATGAACAAAGCCAAGGAAGAACCTTGACATGCTCAACAGCTTTGCTAACAGTGACCTGAGGGCAAAGTTCCCAGAAATTGTTTTAGGATGGAGAATACTCAAGGCAGACAGATAAGATTAATTTTGTCTGCATGTTGGTGTCTGCTAGCATATGCATCTTCAATTGGCTAAATACTCATGTTGCTATTCATACTTATTTAGTCATAAATCATAATACACAGAAACCCGTCTCAAATCACGTCAATGAGTACCCAGCTTGCTGGGGGGGCAATGTGTAGCCTGCACACTGTAATTAAAATTGTAAACCGCCCAGAGACCACTTGTAGTGGTATGGGGCGGTATATAAGCAGAACACTTTGCTTTGCTTTCCATTATAGTTTTCACAAGATATGCACGTTGCTATTCTGGGGGTGTTGGGGATAAACTGCTGAAGAAGAATACAAAGAGAAACAGCTGGGATGAAATTTATACACATGATGAAAACCCATATACTGTAAATGGATTAAATATCAATCAACGTTTCTTAAGTCATTATCAAATGACTTAACAACTACCAGACCCATATTAAAGAACAAGACTCAAAGGTATAGTCTGACATTCTCTATATCAGTGATGGTGAATCATTTAGAGACCAAATGCCCAAACTGTGATTCAGAACCCAGTATTTTTTCCCAAAGTGCCAATACAACAATTTAACCTGAATACAGGTGGCTGTGAAGGGGCAATGTCGGGTACCCACAAAAAGGACTCTGATTGCCACTTTTGGCACCCGTGCCTCCCTACCTCCCCCCCTCTCTCTTTTGCAGAGGTTAAAATAAATCTCTACATATGTGATATGCAGCAATAAACTACTGTCTCTTAGACCATAGCATGAATGTTTTATTATTGTGTGCCATATGTATTCCACCTCATATATCTGATTTGGGTTAAAAAGGTCTATGACAACTTACATCAAAATATAACAGTCTTAAATGTGCCATGCTTTTATCTTTTTTCTTTTGATTTTGCCTTATATAATCATACATACAGTTGAAAACTACTACTACTACTACTACTACTACTACTACTACTACTACTACTACTACTACTACTACTACTAGTACTACTACTACTACTACTACTACTGATAGTTAAAATACCATCTGAAGTGGTTACAGTGTGGCTAACATGAATGCAATTAGTCACAAAATAAAACAAATTACAAAATTAGTGGAAATATAAAATGAATAGTTTAATCTAGACCCTCTTATTGTGCGTGTAAAGCAAAGGAAAGAAAAGTGTGCTGTTTATATTCCACACCATTGTGCTTAAAACACTCTCTGAGCAGTTTATAAGTAATTATGCAGGCTACACACACACACACACACACACTCCAAAAGGTGAATACTCATTTTAATGACCTTGGAAGGATGAAAGAATGAGTCAACCTTGAGCCAGCTACCTGGGACTGAACCCTGGGTCTTACGCACAGTTTTGGCTGTAGGATAGCCATTTTAACCACTGTGTCATAATGGCTATAAGGTCTCTGAACACACCATCTCCAGCACAATTGTTTTAAAAACAAGATATGTAGTTCTGGAGATACAAATATCCTATCTTCCATCTCTGCAAAGCAATAAAATGTCCTACTGCTTTTATTTTATTTATTTTGAATATTTTTACCCCTCTTTCTCCTTGGAAAAGGACCCAAGGTGGCCTACAATAATGAGGGACAATATACAGTCCAGAACATCTACAACACATTCAAGCCAAGAATAGGGAACCTGAAGAGGCATCTTAGAACATGAAAAAGGTAACATTAGAGCCATAAAGAGTACGCAAGAAGAAAAATCCATTATGAGGGGTGAAAAGCAACATGGAGAACACTAGTGTTCTTATGAAATCAGTCAGTGCAATCATGTATGGTAATCCATATACATTTCTGGAGTTAAAGGAAGAAGGGAGAGTAAAAATATATCAAAAGGAAGTCTGTATCTTCAACCCAGGTGGGGCGGAGAGGACACAGCTGGAAAGGTGAACTACATCCTTCCCTTACAAAGACAAAGTGAATGGCTTCTCAGGACACACAGATGGGAGAGCAAGGAGGAAGAAAGGGCAGAGCTTCAATGGAGGCGGGGACAAAATCCCTCCGGCTGATCTTCAGCCAAGATGGCCAGCCAGTTAGTTTGTGGCATTAAGAAACCCATGGATTGCTATACCTAATAGGGACATGTTTCTAGCAAAGGGATGGAAGTGGAGGAGCTTCTTCCAGGGCCCACCTGGAGATTTTGGCTGAAAATGGGAGGGAAGGAGAGATGGGAAGCAAGCTACTCACCCACCGTTCCTTTTCTCTCATTCCCTTTCCCTCATTACTTTTCCCTTCTTCTCTTCTTCCACAAAGCAGCACAAATGGGGAGGGTTGGGATCCTGACCCTTTGATATCCCAACTGACCCGTCAATCTCTCCCCCCCCCAAAAAAAAAAACCCACTGCGAAAAAAGCATCTGCCTTGGAAGGAAAAGCCCAACCTTGCCAGGCGCTGGAACCCCACCACCACACCAGGTGATCTGCAACCTGCATTTCGTGGAGAAGTCCCTTTCGGAAGTTGGAGGGGAGGTCATGTAATCTTTGGGGCCAGGGATGTTTCAACAATGTTGCAATAAGCAGAGTACAAACAAGAAGGTGCAAGTTTTTAATGGCATTCATCATTTGAAGAACATCCCACATACCTAGTCCCCAGCTTTTATGATCTTCAGAGCAACCTTTTCTCAGTCCTGCTGTCTTAACAAGCGCATTGGGTGAAAACATGAGAGGGAAGTTCCAGGGGCTTTTCTCAGGTTATGGCACTACCTTCTCCTCAAAGCTAAGTTGACCCTATCACTCCTGTTCTTCTTTCAGCTAGTGTCCTTTTTGAGTAGAGTTTTTTTTTTTACCATTGCAAAAAGAAGTTTTAGTGGAGGTCTCAGTGCTTATTTCCTGACTGGCCTAATGAAAGCAATTAAATTTTCCAAGTTTGGGCTGAGCAAAGTTTGAGCAGATAAAGGTGTTTCTCCCCCACCATTCTTTTGGGCCTGAATTGCTTCTAAAATGGAATCAGCATCTCATCTAGTAAAGCCCTTAATGTGGCTATATAGAATCTAAAGTCTGTGGCTCTAAACAGCATCAGAACGACACAAAATTATGACAAGGTTTGGAAGGAATAGGAGAAGGGGGACTCATGATTACAAACATTCTAACAATTAAGTAAGACTCATTGATTTGTTCAGTGGGCCTTATTCCCACGTACGAATGCATAAAATTGATTTCAATCTTAGTTTCTCTTGAGATTTTTTTCCCTCCTCCTATTGTCCTGAGAGGGATCAGTAATGTTATCAGTGCATGAACTGGAAAAATGACCACTGAGGATGATTCATGGCTAGGCACAAACTGCCTCAAACCCCAGAAAATAAAAATGATTTGTAGTTCATTTTTTCTGGTTTGTGCCTCTGAGAGGAGAACCTAATGCTTCCACCACTCCCACTGCTTCCAGCCCACCCCCTTTCCACTGTCCCCCATCACCTCCCTATGTGGTCCAGCCACTGCTCCTCTTACTCCTCTTCAGCCAGTGCATGTGCAGAGAAAGCAGGCCTGGCTCCCAAAAGGGAAGTCAGGACACTGTCTCGGAAGATGGCAGCCATAGACGAGGAGGAGGAAGAGGAGGCAATGGCTGTGGCAGGACCAAGTAGGGAGGCGACAGCCAGGGGTAACCGGAAATGAGTGAGGGCATCTGGAAGTTGAGTCATGGCAACTGGACTTCTTTTTCTTGAGAGACTGAAACGTTTCACTACTCATCCAAACAGCTTCATCATCCATTTTGCCAAAGCAAAACAAACACAAAGCAGAAAATTTTTTGGCATTTCCTTTCGGCAAAATGGCATGAAATAACTGAACTACAAGCAAGTCCTGTTCATGTTTTTTTCCCAATTCTTAGTTTGATTTGTGTCCATCTCTAATGAGCAGCATTAATATAATTGTTTCCCCTTAAGTTTTTTCTGTATGCTTTGGTGAATTATTCTTTGGGTGCTTCATTCCTTGGTCTTTATTCCCTCTGATCTGAAGTATATGTCTAAGAGATTCTAAAAGTTGCTTCCAGATCATATTTATTCTGCTCAATATGTTCCACATTAAAATGACTAATTGGCGCTTACCCTACTTTGGACATCTCACAGAAAGACCCGATTCACTAAAAAAAGGGGGGGGGATAAGGGAGGGGGAAATTTTGAAGGCAGACAGACAAGAAAACTCAAGGTAAGATGAATGGGCTCCTTCTAGGAAGCCATGGCATGGAATTTGCAAGACTTAAGCGGGCCAGTAAATGACATTAAAAACAGTCCTAACCTCATAAGGTCACCTTAAATCAAAAGCAACTGACCCGAAAAGCACAAAAATGTCCCAGTTAGACCGCGTCGGTCTCTACAAAAGGGCTCTGGGTGGGCAATTGCTGCCTCGAGTCGTCGCCCACCCTCCTGCCCTCCCGCCTGAGTCGTTGGTTTCCTCAGGAAGCATGACATCAGCCCTTTTTGTTGAACGGAGCGCAAAAGAAGAGAGGAGGGGAGCGACAGGGACGGCCTAGCCCTCCTCCCGCCCGGGCAGCCTCTTCGGGCGGGCAGCAGGCGGCTGGGTGTCGCCCTGGGACACGCCCTCCCTCGACCGCGGAGAACAAAACAGCGACCTTCCCCTTCCGCGCCTCGAGCCAGGCCAGCTCGGGTGGGAGCGAGACGAGCGCGACAGCCGGAAACAGCCCGACGCGAGAGCCACTCCCGCCGCCAGCGCAGCCTCCACCGCCGCCGCCTCCAGCAGCCTCCAGCAGCCTCCAGCCGCCTCCAGCCGCCAGGTAAGGGCCGGGCGTTTCCCGCTTCTTCCCGCTTCTTCCCGCTTCCCAGCAAGCGCCTCATGGCACTGCTTGGGAACTCCGGGTCGCCGCAATCGGGCTCCTGCTGCTGCTCCCAGGGGCAGCTCCCCTTGCAAGAAGAGCGCCTGGAGGGGCTCGTCTCTCCTCCGTGGCCGCAGAAGTCTCCGGGATATAAAAATCACTCGCTGAGCAGTGGAAAACGCTTCTGCACTCTGTGCATGCTCCGGCTCTTTGAACCAGCTTCCTCCTGCGGAGGAAACGGGCGATCAGCCCGATCCTGTATATGATGGCGGGTGGGTGGGCGGGCGGAGGATGGAAGTTAGGATGCTTGATTGAACTCCGCCTGACCCACACCCCGTTCTGTTGGCAGTGTTATTTTCTCATCTTTTGGGGTGCATGGCGTGATTTGGAGTAGGGTTATTGTTAACTAATTCAGGGACTATTCCCAATATTTCATGTGTACCAGATGGGAAGTATTTATTTATTTTAAAATATTTATTTTCAGTAAAAAACGCGATAGCCTGAGGCTGCCACTCACTCATTGGTATGGATTTCGCCTTCTTGCATTCATTTTCAAGGTTCGGATACAATTATTCTTATTCTGAAGTAAACAAGCATGGGGGGAAACGTGCTCTCCACATGTCTACAGTCTTCCGCATCATTGCCGATTACTCCAGAGTTTTATTATGGGAGGGGTGCATGGAAGATACATGATTGTGTTTATTCTTGGTTGACAAACTTGGGCTTCACAGTTGGTTCATACCTGGATTCCAGTAATGTTTCAAGTTACTCAAGGCAAACCCAGCCTTCAAAGCAGGATATCAGTAGCTCCTCAGCAGGGGTTCCCCTGCCTCTGCTCCAAGATTTCCAACCAAATTTTGGTTATTTCTGAGAGAGTTGCTTGAATTCTTCGTCCCTCTGCAGATTCTGAGATCTGTAGTCCCAAAAGGTACTATTTACAAACCCCACTAAAGCATTGAGTTCAGTGTCAAACTTCTCTTACCTTTATGGAGTTTGTTCTATCACTTAACCCAAATCTACCCTTCTGTTATTTAAGCTCATAATTACAATCGACTGTACTTCTGCTGACATCTTAACCAGCTGATATTATTGTAACATGCCATAGCACCATGGAATTTATAGTGTGGCAACATCAGTGTTGAGCTGTATAGGTGACAACACTGATGAAATCTTGTTGGCATTAGGTGTTTGGCTGTAGGGAAGCACGTTGGGTAAGCTTTTGATCTGCATGACAAAAGGTGCTCTTCTGCTCATTGATACATCCCCTGAGGTTGTTACTTTTATGGTTATAATTGTAAACTGCCAGTCACATTTAGTGACAGTTATATCCTTAATGAGGATGTTGGAAGGATAGCTTCAGGCCTAGTTTAGGAACAGCCTTTCCAAAGAGTTGAACTTCTTGGGTCCCTGTTGCAAACAAGGCATCTCCGCAAAAGACTGGGCCTGGTGACCTGAAGAGGCACAGATGTGGCTGTTGCCTTTGACTGCAAGGATGGTGTCCAGTTCCCAGTGAATTGACTGGTAAAACTCCCTTACAGACCTTAATGGAGAGAAATTGTTGAATGAAGGGGGAAGTATAGAATAGGGAGTTAACCTCTCCTCTTTGTACATGTTTTTAAATGACTTTCTTTCTTTCTTTCTTTCTTTCTTTCTTTCTTTCTTTCTTTCTT